>CM075811.1:48621138-49221138 GCA_037975025.1 Excoecaria agallocha
TTTTGTTTTTAATTAATCCAATACTTCCAACAAATCTTGCATCTTGCCCGGTTAGCTTCTGATCACAGGCCTCTCTTACTGCGCTTTGAGAATAATCACTCTTCTAAGGGTAATACGCCTTTTCGTTTTCTTCAAGCATAGCTGACTCATCCTGATTTCAAGGATTTTGTTCGAAGGAGCTGGGACGTGGAAGATGGTCTTATGATTTCGATGAACAAGTTTGTTGGGAAGTTGCAGTAGCGAAATGTTTCCTCTTTTGGGAACATTTTCCATCAGAAGAAAAATTTTTTTAGCTTATATCTCTGGGATTCAACATGCTCTCGCTTATATGCAGTCTTCTTTCCTGTGAAGAGTTGCATTGGCTCCATAAATCGAGAAGCGAATGGATTTTATGGGGAGATAAAAACATTTCTTTCTTCCATCAGAGAATGATTTGCATGAGGAAAAGAAATATAGATTGATTACTTACAAGACAATGATGGTGTTTGGAAAAGTGACTCTGAGCTTCTTTGCTCCTTGGTGATTAATTTCTTTTCTAACCTTCATACGGATGATTGCCATTCTCGGCCTCCTTACTATCTCAAAGGTTGGCTTCCTTGCCTTGAAGACAAGCTTGCTAATCTAAACCAAGACTACTCTAATGGGGAAATGTGGAAAGCTCTCTGGCATGAAGCTTTGGAAATCTCCTGGTATTGATGGCCTACATGCGGGTTTCTTCCAATCTCAGTGGTAGGTGGTGGGTGAAGATGTCTGTAAAGAAGTCAAACATATTCTTCATGGGGCGGACAATGGATCTTTACGTGAACAAAGCACTCATTTGTCTTATTCCAAAGATGTGCCTAAAACCTTTTCTCACATCTGCCCTATTGCTTTGTGTACCAATTTTTACAAAATTGTCACCAAAACCATAGCTAATAGGATTAAACTGCTCATATTTGCTCTGGTAACTTCATTCTAGGGTGTCATATCATAGAGAACATTATAATAGCCCAGGAGGTTATTAATATCATGAGATTGAAGAAAGGTAAAGTTGGTTTTATGGCTATAAAGATGGTCTTCCTAACACTCTCATTGAGATTATTATGGAATGTATCTCCTCTAACACTATGCAATTACCGTGGAATGGGAATGTGTCAGACTGTTTTGCCCTTAGCAGTGGTTTAAGGCAAGGTTGTCCTCTCTCTCCTTATCGCTTTGTCCTTTGTATGGAAAGGTTGAGTCATGGTATCTGTGAAGTTGTTAATAAATTTTGGCAGCCTATCTAGTCAAATAAAGGCGATCCCTCTCTTAGTCACTTTTTTAGCGCTGATGATTTGATTCTTTTTGCTAGATTTAATACTAAACAAGTTCAAACTATCGAGAATGTCCTCACTCAGTTTTGTGAAAGCCCTTCAGGAGAGAAGGTGAATGCTCAGAAAACCAATGTCTATTATTTTAAGAATGTTGATACTGAGCTTCGAAGAGTTTTGAATTGCGGCTTAGAGTTTAAAGAAGTCCCTGACTTGGGTAAATACCCGGGGATGCCTCTTCTCTATTCTATTATGTCCAGGAAGCATTGCAATTGCATCATTGATCGTATGAAGAGCAAGATTGCAAACTGTAACACTTCTCAGATCTCTGTTGCGGGAAGGATAACTTTAGCACATTCTGTTCTTTTTCTATGCCTGCCTATATTATGCAGGCTTCTTTGATCCTTTCGATTCTTTGTACTAATTTTGATAAGCTCTCTCGTAATCTTGTGTGGGGTGGAACGGATGATGTGCGTAAATTAATGCCATCCCTTTGGAATAAAATCATCTAGTCCAAGAAGAATGGGGGCCTGTCCTTCGCAATCCAGCTTTACTAAATGCAGCTTTTGTTGTGAAACTATCCTGGCATCTTCTCACCCAGTCGCAGCTTCTGTGGTTTAAAGTTATGGTAGCTAAGTATAAGTTTAATGTGAACTTCAGTGTGTGTTCGATTGCTCAATGCAAAAACACGCCACTTTGGAGGGGGAATTTGCACTTATTGGGGCAATGTAACCAGTCATATTATTTGGTCCTAGGGAATGGAATGAGGATCAAGTTTTGATTCAACAGATGGGTCCCTGGTCTTATTCATCCTTTGTTCCATTTGGCTTCTAAACCTATCCCAGAAGAGTTGATTGACAAAAATGTGGCTTATTTTGGGAGTGATCATGATGTTTAGCGTTGGACTTTTTGTGAAGACTTTTTCTCTAAGAGTACCCTTTCTAAAATTGCAGCTACTTGCCCTCCCTTGTCCTCAGCTGGAGCAGATAGGATCTTTTGGGATTTGTCTCCATCTAGTGAGTTTACTATTAGTTCTGCTTACTGCACTTTGAGTAGTGATTTGGTGAATGAAGATGATCCTCTATGGAACCAAATCTCGATACTGAAAGTCACTCAACGAATTAAAACTTTCCTTTGGCTTTCTCTTAATCATGGTATTATGATTAATGCGGTAAGGAAGAGAAGACATTTCTTCGATATGGATAATTGTCCAATTTGTGGTAATCCATGAGAAAATGTTCATGTTCTTTGGGATTATTTTGCTAGCTGCCATTTTTGGAGCTTATGTCTTCCCCCTGATAACTTCTTTTTTACTATGGATATTGGTGATTTTAAGAGCTGGATGCGGTATAATTTGCAACAATGCCACCTCTAGATTAAGGGGATTAGATGGTCGGAGTTCTTTGCTCCAAGTTGTTAGTATCTCTGGAAAAACAGAAATGGCCTTATCTTTTTAAATAGCTACAGACCTTTGGCTCTTTTGGTTAGAGATGTGATCAGTTTTGCGAACTCTTGTCATGATGCTCTTAGCCGGATGTCAACAGTTGAGAGCAAGAGCTCTGGTCCCACTTGTGTTGTGTGGACTCATCCTTCTGCCAACTTCATTAAAATCAACACGGATGTCTGTGTTTCTTACGGGGGGAGGGGGCACTTGTGGGGGTTTATTGGGAGACCACTATGGGAACTGGCATAGTGGCTTTGTTGTTAATCTCTGAATTTGTCCCATTCTTTTGGCTGAGATTTGGGGGGATTCCACTTGTGGGGGTTTATTGAGAGACCACATTTATGATTGTTGATGGTGTTTCAAATCAACCCTTTTATGATTAGACTATAATATTTAATATTGTATTTGATATACAATGTCTTACTATATTAATTTTATAAAAAATTAAAAATAAACAACATTAAGTTATCTGTGTTGTTATTAATTTAGGCAAAAAAGATTACAATTATAAAATATAACTTTTGATACATATATTGATTGTTTATTAAAAAAAAATAAAATCCAAACAAGCCTTATTGTGAAAAAAAAGAGATAGAAATAAAAATATGGCATCACCATAAAAAAAAGTATATAAATTAATAATTTTAAAATTTAATGAACTAAAATAACAATTATAGAATATTTCAAAAAAATAACAATTATAGAATAAAATATAATGCAATTGTCTAGTAAAATATGCCACTAGATTTTTCTTTTTATTTATTTATTTATTTATTTTCTAAACCAAAAATGAAAAAAATCGAAAAAGAAATTGACCTGAAAAGATATTGAAAATGAAGGTGACGCTGACATAAAAAAAAAAAATAGTGAACTTTATTATAACATGCGGTGTTTATTATATTCCAGAAACCCAAGAATATATATTAGTGCTGGAATGTTCAATTTAAATACCTAGCCTGTCATATCTCTAAATTTTCAAATTTGAAAGTTTAAACTTGAATCCAAATTCCAAAACATAAATTTTCCCTTGTTACATCAATTGATATGATGATAGATATAAACAGCGTTACAAGATAATGAATTGGATCTTAAATTCAAATTAACAAAATAAATAAATAATAATTAAGATTAGGGATGTTCAAATTTGGGATAACCTATTTAATTTAATTCACTTAATTCATTTTTTTATAATTATAGTGGGTTATTATAAATCATATAATCCATTTTTTATAATTATAGTAGATTATTGTAAACCATATAATTCATTTTAATATTTTAAAAATATATATGTGGGTTATGGGTTATTATATAATCCAACCAATTAATTTAAACTACACTCTTCTTCAAATACACTCTCAGTTACACTTTTTTTTACTCATCTATTTTCAATTTTTATTATTTAATTTAAATTTTATTCAAAATCTATAAAATTTCTTCAAAAATATTTTTAATAATGCTCTAATACTATTCAAATTTCTGATACTATAATGGATATGAAAAATTAAGATAAGTTAAAAATTTTAAAAATTTTGGTCTTCAAAATAATTTCAAGATTTATTAATAGCTCTCTGTCACCTGAAACAGTAAGAAAATTCTTAGTAAATAAAGTTTGATTAGATGCATTTTAGTGTAATTTTATATATTTTTTGATTTTTTAAAATAAAAAAATAAGTTTTGATAGAAAAAAATTAATTTTAAGGTAAAAATATAATTATGAAACTTTATGGGAACACGAAAAGTCATTTTAAAGTAACCATTTGAAAAGGATTTAAAAAGTATATTGGGAGTAAATCAATTATTCTAACAAAATAAATATATTAATTTGATGGACTAAATTGAAAGCTGCTGGCGTTTTTCATTTTCAACCCATATGCGTACTGTGAAAAAAGTTATTAAAGTTCATTTTAGTGAGAGACATATTTACGCCATAGCATTAAATTTCCATTTCGAAAAAGTATTGAAAAGTCATATAGAATGAAAAATCAGAAATTGGCTTGGAGGAAAAAGTTATTTGATTCATAAAAATATAATTACATTTTTGCACTTTACCTTTCTCTTTGGAATAAGTTATTATTACGATAGAATAGTAATTTCGTAAAAAATTTCTATGACTTTTTTCAATTAGAAAGTGAAATATACTTTTAGGACCCAATTATCATAAAATAATATTATGATATTACATATGTTAATGGATTTTAATTTTATTTTATGAAAAATTTATCATAAAATTTCTATCTTAAGCCCAATTATCATAAAATAATATTATGATATTATATATGTTATCTTTGCAAATTATAACTATTAATCATGATTAATTTTTTTATGAAAATTATATGTAATTTTAAATTTTGTGGCACTATAAATTTATAAGCTATAAATTTATAAGCTTGAGGTATTTTAAAAAATATTTATAAAAATAAAATTAATTCTTTATATTTAAAAATATATAAATATGAATAATTTATATGTTTATAATATAATATAAAAAAATTAACATAACTCATTTAATCAACATAAAACAACCAATTCAACATAAAAAGTTTTAATACATAATCCACCTGATTTGGGTTGAATCCAATTTATTTAACAATTTAGGTGGGTTGGAGAGAAAACCAATCGTAACCTACCCAACTCACATTTAAAAACCCCTAATTAAGATAAAAAATAAACTTATTGGTACATATTATGCCTTGAACTGCACAGGATCAAGCTTTACAGGAGGAACAGTATGTTCTTGCAAAATGTTCATATATTCTTCGTTTTTACCTTCCAAGTAAGCTTCCAGAAACGCCACAATAATGCCTGCTACAGTTTTTCTCATGGGCTTCTTAGGATATTCACTACTCTTGCACAATGAACTTGCAAATGTCCCCACAAAATCAGTTATATTATCATTCAATATATCCATGTGGCCACAATTTGTGACAACAATATGGCTGGAGGGAGCTTTGCACTCATTGTAAAATTCTTGATGGTTCATACCATCAGGAGCACAAGCAGGACAAACTAGCTGGCAAATGGGTTGATTACCCAACCCTGTACCGATTACAGCTGCAGGAATTGTTGAGTTAAGAGAGTTAGGGGTGCCAGTGAGAATCTTGGGCAAAAGTGGGGCGTTTTTGCTAGCTCCTTCCACAGGATCTATTCCTACTACTGCAGAAATAGGGACTTTCAGAGGAGTGTTGGCTTGCCCATTTCCAAGGGCAAATGCCATCTTTCCACCTCTACTGTGGCCTGCAACGGCAAGCTTGTCCAGGTCTGCTTGTACATTTTCAGGCAGCAAATCCTGAAGGCCCAAGGGTAACCAGTTTGCTACATCTGCTAAGTACTCCAGTTCTGATGGTCCGCTTATAGGCAGCATTGGTATCATGCCATTTGAGCAAACATATAGCTGAAAACAAATATGCCTACATTAGAAAATTTGTCATGGTTTTCACCTAAACATATATAAAAGAAAGAAAGTATATATGCACCTGAGGAGCCACAATTATATATCCATGAGAGGAAATATGTTCAAGAATGTCAGTGTAGAAATAGTTGAGGAGGCAGGTGCCATGGAGAAAAATAAGGACTGGGTATTTGCCCTTCACAGTTGGCGTAACAAGTAACAGAGGTTTTGGAGGTGAAGAATCCTTTTTCGATTCAGCCACTTCAAAATATACTGTGGGAATTTTTCCTTTTTCAAATACACCATCTGCTGCTTCTGAATTTCCAAGAACACAGAACCCAAAAAGTACCGTTACTAATATCACCACAAATTTTGCCATTAGAGAGAAGAATTGAATGGACGATCATATACGAGAAACTACAACCTACCCCTACATACCTCGCCTATTTATACTTAATTATAATGATTGGAAACTTTGATTTTTCATCTTGCTTCCTCAGTGGTCAAAACGTGTAGTGTTTTAAAATTTAAACACGTGATCCTCATCTTCATCTCAACTCCATTCTTTTTTATTTAAATTCTCTGGAATTTAATTTATAAATCAATCTAGCAATAAAATGTGGCACAAACAATACTTCTCTCCTTTCTTTTATACCGAGTATATATGGTACGGTATTATTGGTTTGAAGTTATCTTTAACCTAGAGGAGAATTTTGAAATAGAACGGCAAAAATTTTGCAATGAACAAAATCCCAACCAGAACTAACCAATCTATAATTCTACATGCTCTGGAGCAATTTCTCTCGATAAATGAAGTAACCATCAAATTTAAGAGAGAAAAAAAAAAAGGCCATTTGTAGAATTCGAAAGAAGTTATCTTTATGATCTGCGGTACCCAACATTTGTGGTATCAAAGCTAAATTTGAGAGAGTGAGTGGAGAGTAAACACGTGAGTTGAGTGAAATACTTGAGAGGAAAACTAATGGCTAGCAACAGCAATGCATTGAGTACAGCAATACCGCTCATTCCAATTTTCAAAGGAGAAGGTTATGAATTTTGGAGTATTCGTATCTATTTGGTTGAGAAGAATGCTGGCTGAATTGCAACAAGAACAAAAGGGAGCAACAAAGGTGTTTTGTGACAACAAGGCAACTATCTCAATTAGGGGTGTTCATCGGGTAGGTTCGGGTCTACCTAACCCGAATCCTGAATTTTCTATTATATCCAAACCCTACCTACCATACGACTAATTCGGATTCCTACCCTATTTTATTTTTTAAATTAAAAATAAATTTTTTTAATTTGAATTATAAAAAAAATAAAATTTTGGGTTGTTCAGGTCGGGTCAACTTAACCCAAACCCGGCTGATAAATAAAACGCAGCTTTTTAAAGAAAAAGAGTGTGTTATTCGAATGGATCGGGTTACGAGGGTTTAATCTGACCTGAAAACTCAAAATCTCCAACTCTATCCGACTCTAACAATCCTAATAATCCTATCCGAATTTCTTGTTTCAGATTAGGTTTTGAACACCCCTAATCTCACTGACAAAAAATGCAGCAATTGAATGAAACATATTGATATTCGATTCCACTTTATTCGATATTTGGTTGCAAAGGAGGAGATAACTTTGAAGCATTGCTTCTCAAAAAAATAAAAACTTTGAAGTATTGCAGCACACATGAGCAATTAGCTAATATTCTGACAAAGCCTTTGTCAAAAGAGAAATTCTGCTACTTCAGATATTTACTTGGAGTTAGAGACTTTGAATCAAGGGAGGATGTTGAAGAATAATTCAAAGTCTGCTATGTTTCTTTTTACTGTTAGCGTCTTCCTAATTTTCAGGTTTAAATTAATCAAATAAAATGTTCACATTTTATTCAGTCCTCTGCAATCCTCTGTTATTTTTTATCTTTATGATTTGTTGTATCCAACAAGAAGAGAACTTTGAAACGAAATTATGAAGTATGTGAAATTTTAATAGTCAAATGATTCCTGTTGCCGTTTCTTTCTACCCATATGGACTTTCTTCAGTTTATTCAGCAATTGCCTTGTTAAACGACCAATGCATTCTATTTTTTCTTTCTTTCTTTCTTCTTCTTTTTTTTTCTTTATATAAACCATTCCATATAAAAAAGCAAAATAAGAGTGCAAGAGGAGAGAAGATGGAAGATGGAAATGTTGTGGGATCGGATGCAGTGAATTAGGATTGGATCCTAACATAGTTGAATATCACAAATATTCTGCATTGATTTCAATAATAGAAGACTTTACAGAGAAAGAGACAGAATAGAAGGCTGAGAAAAGAAGGGATATTTTTTAATAATTTATTTTTAAAAAATAATTATAAGAATAGAATTTGTTAGAAATTATTTACCAAATTATTTTTTTTTCAAAATCGCTATCACCTATAGCGGTTTCAAACTGTGGGATATATGGCTGAAAATTGTCAATTTTTATTGAAACTGCTGGTGAAACCGTTGCCACCTGTAACGGTTTCAATATCCACATGTCAGACCTGAAATCGTTGTCTGTTATAGCGATTTTAAGTTTGACTTGACACATGGTACAAACAATATTTTATATTATTTTTAATATATTATTTGACATGTCAGAGTCTGTGAAATGCCAAAAGTTTATTCATGGTTTGCTATAGGTTATAGTTTCGATTTCCATCAATTACGTATTTTTTTTTTGTGGAAGTTATGGTTTCCACAATTGAAATTTGACAATAATAATTAAAAAAATTTGACAATAATAATTAATATGAAAATAATTAGTTAATTATTTAATCAACTAAATTAAAAATTTCAAGTAATATTTTTTTGTTCCTAGAAAAACAGAATCATAGTTTCGGATTATTATTATTATTATTTGTAATTGTTTGTGTTGTATAAGGAGTGACTATCACATCACAAGGTGAAGGGATTGGTTTCATTCTTGATCATTGAACTTTGACCAAATTATGCAATAATCATAAAAGAAATTTTTTTTCATAAAAATTACTAAACTTTATAAATTTATATAATAAAATTATTTTGACCGGATTCCGGTGAAAAAGTTACCGAAAAATTCACGTGTCAGTATAGTATGACACGTGGCAAGTCCAAATGATGACATGTGAACTTTCTGGCGACTTTTTCGTCGGAATTCGGTTAAAGTAATTTTATTGTATAAATTTACAAATTTTAGTAATTTTTATGAAAAAAAAATTTCTTTTATAATTATTGCGTAATTTTGTCACAAGTTCAGTGATCATGAGTGAAACTAACCCAAGGTGAAGTGATTAGTAACTTTTGTTTTATGTATTGACAATGGGATAAACTTGCAAATATTGCTTTTGATCAGAGACTAGCAGCTACGAAATGAAGAATTAATTAAATAAAAATCATCAACTAAATTAAACTATTACATGAACTTTATAAATAGAGAATTTGATTGTACTCACACTTCTACTTATGGCTGACTTGGAACCAATCATATATATATATATATATATATATAAGAATGTGGAATAATCTTATGTGTATATATATATATACAAAGACCGCTAAGATGGCTTAGCGGTGGTGTTGGGGACGATGGAGATTTTTAGGCACAAATATTACTAGCAATTTTAATTTGATACAATAGAATCAAAACTTAGCTGCGTAACTTTTAATTTATTTTTCAAAAAATAAATATTACTAGCAATTTTTAATTATTATTGTCAAATTTCAATTGTAAAGCATTTTTTTTTCATAATAAACTTGTATACAATATATTTATAATACTTTATAAATATAATAAAGTATTTTTTCATAATAAACTTATTAAAATTAATTATGTGTAAAAAGTAAATGCACCCAAAAAAAAATGCTTTGGTTTTTAGGCTTGAAAAGATTTTGGGAGGAAATTTATTTTTGACAACCTTGTTGATAGTTATATTCGTATTAATCTCATGTGAAAATATATGAGTGCAAGTTTAGGCCCTCTTTGGATAGATTAGCATGTAATTTTTAATTTACAACCATTTTATAATTTTTAATCAATTTCATTCCTAAAAAACTTTTTTTTTTATATTAATTAATGAGTATCAATAAACACTTATGATAAATAAGAATCTTGTTAAACAAATGAAAAAAAAAAACAGATGAAATGACATTTAATTTATACATCATGTATTAATTTGTCTACAAGAATTGATTTGAAAATGATCCAGAATTCAAAAGAATAGCTCAATACCTTGTAAATTCGACCGAGGCACAGAAACAAGAGTACGAGAATCCAAACCCACACCAGCAGAGAAAGAATAAGGGTAAGCTTGCAAATATTGCTTTTGATCAGAGACTACCAGCTACGAAATGAAGAATTAATTAAATAACAATCATCAACTAAATTAAACTATTACATGAACTTTATAAATAGAGAATTTGATTGTACTCACACTTCTATTTATGGATCTTATGCGAATGTCAGAGGTAATCCTTTTGTGTTTAGCACCTGTAAATCATGTAGGTTTCTTCGTTAGTTTTAATAATTAGATCACTTTATCAGTGAACTGTTTTAACTTAATAATCCAATAAGATTAAGAAAATCGAACCATTACCCCATAAAACAATAGGACAATGATGAATGGGGGGGACATTTGATCGGGCGGTGGTGTTGGGAGTGACAGTGGAGGCAGTAGGCTGTGCAGAGAGAAGGCGGAGAAAGGATGATTGAGAACACATGGTGAGGGACAATATTGTTTCTCCTCTCAGAGCTCCATAAACAATGGAAGTCTTTTTTCCATAAACACTGGCTGCTCTTTCTAAGAAGCTTATATGCAATATGTCTATAGTATTACGATTTGAGAAGTAAAAGAGAAAGTGACAGAATAATGCAAAAATTTTGAGCAACTTTGTTTTATGGGGTAATGGTTCGATTTTCTTATAATGTGCCATTTAAGTCTTGCAAATATTTTTAATTAAAAATAAAATTATTTCATTTTATCTATTGCTTAGAATAAATTTTTTATGCTTTTGATTTTGTGAATGTGGGGAATTATATCTAATTATGTCAATTGTTAATTTTGGGGTTTTGGGTGTAAATGTAATGGGTTCACACATGTTCACACACCAACATGTTGATAAAAAATTATTGAGTTGGATCTTTATATTTTAATAGTAGACTGCATACAGTCTTTTAATGGTAGGACTATATGTATTTCAATTGTAATCAAAATATATATTTCTTTTATAATAAGATTTAATGTGAAATTGTAAAAGTTCAAAAATTCAACTAAAAAAATATTCTATTTATAAAAACTACGTGTTATCTTATAGTAAAAATTTAAAATTTAATAAAAAATATATATTTTTAAAAAATTTATTATTATCTTTTATTAAAAATTTTAAATTTAATAAAAAAAATATATTTTTTAAAGGGATCTAATGTAAAAAAAAAAGGTGCCGTAATATTATCATTTTTCCAATCCCAAAGCCAACCTGTCTATATCTTAATACTTATTATTTTAACATTTTCTTCTTAACCATCAAAAAGAGAAAAAAAAAATTATTATCTTCTTGAGTTCAAGAATATCCCACGCCAGGCCCACCACCTCTTAAACGTATACAAAGTATGCCAAATCTCTCAATCACAAATTGATTTGATGGTGGTGGATACTTTGTTTACGTTTAAGAGGTGGTGGGCCTGGCGTGGGATATTCTTGAACTCAAGAAGATAATAATTTTTTTTTTTCTCTTTTTGATGGTTAAGAAGAAAATGTTAAAATAATAAGTATTAAGATATAGACAGGGTTGGCTTTGGGATTGGAAAAATGATAATATTAAAAAATACTATTTTTAATAAGTTTATTATGAAAAAATACTTTATTATATTTATAAAGTATTATAAATATATTGCATACAAGTTTATTATGAAAAAAAAATGCTTTACAATTGAAATTTGACAATAATAATTAAAAATTGCTAGTAATATTTATTTTTTGAAAATAAATTAAAAGTTACGCAGCTAAGTAAGTTTTGATTCTATTGTATCACATAATTCTTGGCTACTGTTATTTCTAATGACATTTATAATTATAACTCTGCATTATGCTTTTATTGTTAAATTAAAAACTTAAAATTTAATTCAAGTCATCTTACCTCAAAATAATAAAACTAGAAATTATCCAAACGAGCCGAAGCAAGCAGAGTTTATCCCATTGCCAATACATAAAACAAAAGTTACTAATCACTTCACCTTGGGTTAGTTTCACTCATAGTCACTGAACTTGTGATAAAATTACGCAATAATTATAAAAAAATATATTTTTTTTCATAAAAATCACTGAAATTTATAAATTTATACATTAAAATTAATTTAACCGGATTCCGACGAAAAAAATCGTCAGAAAGTCCACGTGTCATCATTTGGACTTGCCACGTGTCATATGACACGTGAATTTTCCGGTAACTTTTTCCCTGAAATCCGGTCAAAATAATTTTATTATATAAATTTACAAAGTTAAGTAATTTTTATGAAAAAAATTTTTCTTTTATGATTATTGCATAATTTGATCAAAGTTCAATGATCATGAATGAAACCACCCCTTCACCTTGTGATGTCATAGTCACTCCTTATACAACACAAACAATTACAAATAATAATAATAATAATAATAATAATAATAATAATAATCCCAAACTATGATTCTCTTTTTCTAGGAACAAAAAAAAAATATTACTTGAAATTTGTTAATTTAGTTGATTAAATAATTAACTAATTATTTTCATATTAATTATTATTGTCAAATTTTTTTAATTATTATTGTCAAATTTCAATTGTGGAAACCATAACTTCCACAAAAAAATACGTAATTGATGGGAATCGAAACTATAACCTATAGCAAACGATAAATAAACTTTCGGCATTTAACAGAGTCTGACATGTCAAATAATATATTAAAAATAATATAAAATATTGTTTGTACCATGTGTCAAGTCAAACTCGAAACCGCTGTGACAGACAATGATTTCAGGTCTGACATGTGGATATTGAAACAGTTATAGGTGGCAACGGTTTCACTCGCGGTTTCAGTAAAAATTGACAGTTTTCAGCCATGGATTTCATAGTTTGAAACCGTTATTTGTGGTAGCGATTTTGAAAAAAAATAAGTTGATAAATAATTTCTGATAAATTCCATTCTAATTATTTTTAAAAATAAATTATTAAAAAAAATATCCCTTCTTTTCTCAGCCTTCCATTCTGTCTCTTTCTCTGTGAAGTCTTCTATTCTGGAAATCAATGCAGAATATTTTTGATATTCAACTATGTTAGGATCCAATCCTAATTCACTGCATCCGATCCCACAACATTTCCATCTTCCATCTTCTCTCCTCCTGCACTCTTATTTTGCTTTTTTATATGGAATGGTTTATATAAAGAAAAAAAAAAAGAAGAAGAAAGAAAAAATAGAAATGCATTGGTCGTTTAACAAGGCAATTGCTGAATAAACTGAAGAAAGTCCATATGGGTAGAAAGAAACGGCAACAGGAATCATTTGACTATTAAAATTTCACATACTTCATAATTTCGTTTCAAAGTTCTCTTCTTGTTGGATACAACAAATCATAAAGATAAAAAATAACAGAGGATTGCAGAGGACTGAATAAAATGTGAACATTTTATTTGATTAATTTAAACCTGAAAATTAGGAAGACGCTAACAGTAAAAAGAAACATAGCAGACTTTGAATTATTCTTCAACATCCTCCCTTGATTCAAAGTCTCTAACTCCAAGTAAATATCTGAAGTAGCAGAATTTCTCTTTTGACAAAGGCTTTGTCAGAATATTAGCTAATTGCTCATGTGTGCTGCAATACTTCAAAGTTTTTATTTTTTTGAGAAGCAATGCTTCAAAGTTATCTCCTCCTTTGCAACCAAATATCGAATAAAGTGGAATCGAATATCAATATGTTTCATTCAATTGCTGCATTTTTTGTCAGTGAGATAGTTTCCTTGTTGTCACAAAAAACCTCTGTTGCTCCCTTTTGTTCTTTTGCGATTCAGCTAGCATTTTTCTCAACCAAATAGCCCAACAAGCTGCTGAAGTGGCTGAGACATACTCTACCTCTAAAGATGACAATGCTATTGTGCCTTTTTTTTGAGCTCCAAGTGATTACTCCTGATCCAAGAGTAAAAACATTTGCTGAAATGCTTCGCCTATTGTCCAATGAACTTGCCCAATTATTTTTTGTGAACCCACATAATCTAAAATTGGAAGCTTTTGAATACCATATGCCATAGTTCATAGTTCGAGGAACACACCGTAAGACCCACTTTGCTGCTCTAAAATGAGCCGTTGATGGATGTTGCATAAACCTGGAAATCACGCCAACAGAAAATGCTATATCGGGTCAAGTATGAGTTAAACAAATTAAGCCTCTAACTAAGCTTCTGAATCTCTTAGCATCTGTCAACTCCATTCCATCTTTTTGCTGTAATTTTTCAGTCATATTCATCGGTGTTGCTTCTGACTTGCAATTTAACATGCCAAACTTTTAAAAGAGATCCTTAGCATATTTTTTTTGAGAAATAAAAATCCCACCCGCTCTTTGAGGACTTCAAGACCAAGGAAGTAGTGCAGTAAATCCATAGCTGACATTTGAAATTTTTCTTTATATGGAACTTAAATTCAACCACAAGATCATTAGAAGAACTTGTATAAATGATATCATTAACACAGACAAATAATGATGAAATCATTTTCACCTTCTCTCTTCACATACATGGTGGGTTCATTCTGACTTCTTACGAAGTCATTTTGCTGGAAATACCCATTAATTTTGCTGTACCATGTACGGGGAGCCTGCTATAATCCATATAATGTCTTTTTCAATATGTAAACTTTTGTTTCTTCTCCCTTATTTAGAAAACCTTTTGGTTGAGATACGTAGACTTCCTCTTGCAGATCACCATTCAAAAAGGCTAATTTAACATCAAATTGATACACCGACCATTGTACATATGCAGCCAATGCTAGAATAAGTCTCACTGTTTCACACCGATCTATATAGGAGAGAAAGCTTTTTCAAAATCTACACCATGTTGTTGCACATAGCCCTTTGCCACACGTGCTTTGTACTTTTATATAGCAAACTTTGTCTTCAATACCCATTTCAAACCAATTGCATTTTTGCCTTCGGGTAGGTCCACCAACTCTCATGCTCTATTCTTTTAAATTGTTTTCAATTCTTCCAACATTGTTGTTTGCCATTCTTCCTTTTCAGCTACTTCTTCATAAGTTATGGGGTCTGTAACGGTAAGAGCAAATTGACATGATGCATATAAATCAGCCAATAATCAAAGATTTCTTGGTGGTGTCTCATCTGAAGATATTGAAACAAAATTTGTTGATGAAATTAATATGTTTTGGAATGAGTATGACCGGTGTTTAGCAAGTGTACTAGATCGGCTAGTAATATAAAATAATATAGATTAAGATATCAAATATCGTATCTAAAGAAACATATATTGATAAGCAAAATATATATGTGTGAATTAAATTAATATGATATTATTTCCCCAATATTTTTTATTTAAAGATAAAAATTAAACTAAATATACAATTAAACAAAACAAAAACTAAACTAAACTAACATGAATTAAACATAAAGCAACAACTAAAATTCTTGATAACTATGGAAAATACATCTCCAAAAACCCAATCAGGTTGGCCCAACAACACTTGGCATGACCCAAGCTCAATGACAAAAAGGCAAAGCGTGAGCTAGAAGACAAGATAGGAAGGCGTGATGTCTGATCGGACTAATGGGACAACACGTCTTGTCAGCTCACTGATACAAGGCAATGCCCATACTCTCCACCTGCTCCATGTCACATCGCTGCTCACCTGCTCCATGTCAGATCGCTGCTCACCTGCTCCATGTCACATCGCCGCTCATCTGCTCCAACTGCCGATTATCACGCCCCAAGGTACTCGAGTACCCCTCCAAAGAACTCATATAAATAGCCTAAAATACAATGGCTCCAAGTATTGACTATCTGAGACTCTTTCTCTAATTACTTTTTCTCTAAAAAATACTAACTTAAGCTTCAGAGTGCTAAAGTTCGGTCCGACTGTGCACTCCTTTTTGCTGGTCCAGCCATATAACCGGACACCTTCAATTGCCAGCTCTCTTTCTTACAGATGAAGACGAATCTTGCTTTATCATTTGACGCTTTCGTTGAGAGGATGGCAGATTTGGGATCTGGAGAGCATGCAGCTTTCGAAGAGTATAATTACAACAATCAGGGCAGATCTAGGCCCTCAGAAAGAAGAGAGAGGTTTCCCAGATCCCCTACTAGGGGCAACCTCCTTCAAGACTTCAACGATGTAGTCATGAGACAACCGGAGGATACTCCTGTTACCATTAAGGACATGTGCATCATTCTTGTGACTTCACTAAGAGCATTGTCCAAACACTAAAGAAGGGCAAGGTGCCCAAGACATCCGTAAGAGGTCATGAAATGGATTTTATAGCCAAAAATTTCGGTAGAAGAAGGAGCAAGGGGATCTCCATCAATAAGCCATGAGCTCATGATGGTAGAAGAGCGGGAGTCAAAACCCCAGACAAATACAACAAGGGAAAGGGGACAATGTCTTCGAGTAGAGACTCGTCGTATATCCCCAGCAGATCCTCAACCTCATCAATCAGGGATGATTTGTCCTTCATGTGCACGCCATATCACAGTTGTATGAAGGGGCGAAAAGATGAGCTCGCCTTAATAGCCATGAGCAGGGAGGACAAATGGTTCAAGCAGAAACTCAAACAGTTTGGCTTGACAGGTTTCAAAAAAGGCATGTTCCAAGAAAACACTTGTAGCAACACGGCCTCCCCATTTTGCAGAAAAATCACAGAGTCAGAGCTACCTCCTAGGTGGAGAGATGTCATAATGAACAGGTATACAGGTAAAACTGACCCTGCCACTCATCTTGCAGAATATCTAACAAAAGTGTAGGTGTACACCTACGACGAAAAAGAATCGCCTGCAGGATTTTTCCTACCACTCTGGGAGGAGACGCACTCAACTGGTTCCATGAACTTCCCCAAGAATCGATCACCTCCTCTCGATAACTCAAGGAGCTATTTATCACACGACTCATCGTACAAATATGAGCGCCAAAATTTATGAGCTATTTGTGCAACCTCTATCAGAGGAACGACGAAAGTCTGCGAGAGTACGTAGACAAGTTCTAAGCCACAATGTCGGAGGTGAGAAATGTAAGCGTGGAGATGGCATCCAACACTCTGACTAATGGCACCGCTGATCGGCTATTGTTTGAGTCGATCACAACAAGACCCCCAACCAGTTTTTTCGATCTAATGGAAAGAGCTAAGCAACACATCCAGCTGGACGATGCCTTGAGGTCCAGTTGTGGCAAAAGGAGCAGTGTCATGAATAGGCTCCAACACCCAGATGGACTGATATTTAACCAGGCTTCTGCATCCGATCGGATTGCAAGGAGTCCTGAAAAAGCCTTTACTTCGAGAAATTTGGGAAAAAGAAAAGAGGCCGATCGATTTAGATCCGATTGGAGAAGTGGCTAGCAGGCTCAAACCTTCACTCCACTCAATACTAACCCAGCCCAGGTGTTGATGTGGATCAAGGAAAAGCACCAAAAGGTGAACTGGCCCAAAAGGCTGAACGAAAATAGCAAAAATACTCGAAACCACAACAAGTATTGCAAGTTCAACAAGGATGTCGGTCACACAACTGATGAGTATTTTTAGCTAAAGGAAGAGATTAAGCGACTCTTGCAAAGAGGGTACCTGAAAAGCTTTGTAGGTTCGGCCAGAGGGGCAAGTTCCTGTAGACAGTCGGACCTAAAGAAGGATGATTTCGACCACAAAGATGACAATGAAAGAAGAAGACCGAGGAATGCGGATCCTCATTGTTCGTACGTCGGGTCATAAATATGATCGCTGGTGGGTCATCCTGTGGAGAAGACCTTTTCAGAAAAAGAAAGGGGAAGGGTGACTATATTTCTCAAACAATCGAACGGCCAGCTCCAGTCATCATATCCAATGAGGATGCATGAGATGTGTTGTTTCCTCATGAGGACGCCCTTGTCATCAGGGCACAGATCAATAACTTCAATGTGAAGAGCATATTGGTAGACAATAAAAGTGCAGTAAATGTGCTTACCCTCCAAGCTTATAAAGCCATGGGTCTACCGATCGGAGAACTCAAACCAAATGCCATACCACTGATCGGACTTGGCAATGCTATCGTTCCAGTGGTAGGATCCATTGAGCTTTTTGCTGAGCTTGGTCAGTAGACTCTAGCCCACGCTTTCAAGGTAATTTTTATGGTTATTGATATGACCTTTGCCTATAATACTATTTTTGGCAAGCCTCTACTCTTTCAAACTAGAGCTATCACCAACATAAGATGCATGGTGATGAAGATCCCAACCAAAGGAGGCATCGCCATTCTAAAGGGTGACCAAAAGGCATCTAGGGAAGCCTATATAACCATGATAAAGCTCCAAAAAGAAGCCATAATGGTAGGATAATTCGAACAAGCACAATAGATGGATCCCACGGAAGAAATCAAGGCAAAGACACTTGCAAAAGGCAAAAGTGTTCAAATAGACACCTGGCATGGGTGAAGAGGTTGATAAGGCTTCCATTCAAGTTTTGATGACCCATCGGGCATCCCTTGCCTAAAAGCGAGAAGATATCTCTGGAATCGATCCTAGTGTGATCACCCACAAACTTAACAAGGATCCGATCCAGCAGATAAGCCAATCAGGCATAAGATGCGAAAGCAAGTTCCCAATCGGAGTATCTTGGCCGTTCGAGCAAGAAAATCGAAGTTCTTCCTTATTGCCATCGACCACTCCTCCAAACGATTTAAGGCAGAGTCTCGAGTAGCAATCGCGATAGAAATGGTCAAAAATCCTAAATAAAGAGACACTATTTCCAAGTATGGCTCACCTAAAGTTTTTATTGCAGATAATGGCAAACAGTTCAACACCTTGGTCTTTAGAAACTTTAGCCAAAACCTCAAAACCAGCCTTAAGTTCACCTTCATCACCCATCCACAAAGTAATGAGATGACCAAGGTCTCCAATCAAACAGTCTTGGAAGGCTTGAAGAAACGACGTGGTGAGGCAAAAGGCAATTGGACTCAAGAACTGCGAAACGTCTTATAGTCTTACAGGACCTCTATAAGAGCTTGTAGAGATTGGCCTCTAGTCCTCTCGGTCCGTATTTTATTCAGAACGGATGAACATCCAAGAAAGATGCCAAGATTTCGATTTGATAGAAGAGAAGAGATAAGACGCCTATACGATGATCGTTACCTACAAATAAAGAGTCGCTAAATGCCACAATGTGAAAAGACAAGAACCCTCACCATGGTTAATCTAGTGCTCAGAAAGCCAAGTATAGGCACAAGAAATCCCGAAAACGGGAAATATCCAAAGTCCCTAGCTCCAGTGCTTATAGCATCAGGACCCTTGAAGGGTCGGACATCTCCGAAGTCCAAAATATCAAAGTACTCAAGAAGTACCAATTATAATCATGTGCAAATTGACATTTAATAAAGAAAATTTTATTCATTTTTCTCCATATTCGAAAAAACAAATGATAAAGGTATGTTTTCATTTATTTGTTCGTTAGGATTATTGTCTATTTGCAGGATGTTTGTTTGGTTGCATTCGACAAAAGTCCCAATTGCCGATCGTAGTTAATCCGATTGGAATTGGGGATGACTATTTTGCTAGGCTCGATGCTCATCCTGAGCCCAAAATGCGAAAACATTTCTCCATCTCAAATTTGTCTACTGGATTCAATGTCTATTCTGAACAAAAAATGCGAAAGTCTACAAGTAAATACAAAATCGTCAAATCTCTATAAAGCCAATTATTGGGTGAAATATCCCCAGAAGAGAATCTCCACAAAATAACTAAGGGCATTGACCGATCGGTCGATATTGTTCCAATCGCTAGGCTTGACAGAGTCGAAGATGTGAAAGTTGAAATCCATTTGTTTACAAAATAAGTCCCTCTACTAGGCTCAATGTTCATTCTGAGCTCAAGACGCGAGGCACATTTGTTTACATTTCCACCAACTCACTCGCTAGGTTCTACGTCTATCCCAAACCCAAAATGCAAAGGATACAATTAAGTTAATTATATCTCCTCAAAATATGAAATCGCCAAATCTTCAAAGCAATGTAACAGCCATAGGCCTTCTCCCTGAGAGAAACAAATCCTTGAGGGTAACTCCCACAGCGGTAACTCCCAAAGAGCATAATATATGGTGCTCTACCACTGAGCTATAAAAATACTCAGCTGAGAGTGAGAATTGAGTCTTGTCTCCCACCATAGATCGAAAGGTCATTCTCCATGATTGATTCTCCAAATGAATAGCCGATCTTTATATCCGGTCGGATAATACTTCAATCAAATTAAAGGCTGAAAAGTAACCTACTGCACTTGACGCAATAAATCTAAGTCAAAACTCACGTTTGAATAAAAATTTTAAATCTGATTGGATCAATTGATCGTAAAGAGTTGTGTACTGGAATGCTTGCAAAACAAGTTAAAATTCAGGAAGTACTCTCCTTAGTCAATTTTACGCATTCTCCATGTTTGATTCCCTACACTCTCCATGATTGATAATGTTTTTGTCAATTTCATGATAAATTTCGCCTAAAATGAAAATTGCAGTACGAAAGTGCAATTGAAAGGCAAATCGACTTTTATATATGAATAATTCTTACAAGTTACAAAGCAAATCTTTTCTAACAAAATCAACCATGTTTCTCTATCTAAAACTTCTACAGAACCCGATCAAACTTTGATTCCCGATCTGATCTTTCACCATCGGGTATGCAAGACAAAGGCACAGTGTCCGAAGATCTCCTACTCGATCAGTCAAAAGCAAAAGTCTAATGACAATGTAAATTTTCCAGCTAATACCAAGCAAAATCGAATGTATCAACAGCCTTGATGATAACGATTTTTTTTACATTGATGCCAATTTGCAGAGTGACGATATAGTAATCGAAATGTGCACAGAATCTGGCCAAGATCACAGTATAAAATTAAAGCACACTAAAGGAGGCATGACCCAGAAGGTTGTTTTGACTTCCAATAACGAGGGAAAAACTTTCGTTGTAAAATCTTTGGAACTGTTCCCACAAATGGCAATCGAATGGCTTACTATTCTCGCACCCAAGCGGCCCCTCATTCGTCACCATGGAATCTGAGCAAGCCATCACAAAGACCTATGTGGAAAGATCATATTATAAAGGGATTTTAGCCACCTCCTCCTCCGTGAGCTTTGAAGAACAAGCCACGGTCTCATGACCTTCGTAAGCCTCAAGAAAACTCTCATTTATAGATTTAGTGCTGTCTAAAACCCTCTCCGATAAAGGGAAGAAGTGAAAAATGGTATCATGAATGAAGAATTGCTTGAGTAATCTTGTGAAAACTTTGAAATAGTTGGAATGGCAAAGTTCGTGAAATAGGGCATGGCAGAGTTTCGAGAAATGAGAAAAAATTGCACCAAAGTCATCTATTTATAAGCTCTAAACTTCTAAAATTCTCCAACCTCCTCCATGCTGAGTAATCGCCACGTATCTCCAATCCAATAAATGCATAACGGAGAATGAAGCATTGCCTTCAGCACATGTGCAGATCTTAAATGCATAAGCGGAGAATGAAGCATCGCCCTCGGCACGCGCACAGGCATTAAATGCAAAACAGCTGTCTGAGCTAAATGGTCGCGTCTTTTCGGATGGGCGTCTCCTAAAAATTCAAAAATCCTGCCAAAATGCTTAAATCGCCCAATCGAATTGTTCGGAGGGGGGATAAGTGATAACTATGGAAAATACATCTTCAAAGGCCTAATCAGGTTGGCCCAACAACACTTGGCACAACCCAAGCCCAATGACGAAAAGGTAAAGCGTGAGCTGAAAGACAAGATAGGAAGGCATGATGTTCGATCGGACTGATGGGACAGCACGTCTTATCAGCCCATTAACATAAGGCAACGCCCATACTCTCCACTTGCTCCATGTCAAATCGCCGCTCACCCTCCAACTGCTGGTTATCACACCCCAAGGTACTCGAATACCCCTCCAAAGAACTCGTATAAATAGCCTAAAATACAATGGCTCCAGGTATCGACTATTGAATACTCTCTCTCTAAGCACTCTTTCTCTAAAAGCTACTAACTTAATCTTCGGAGTGCTAAAGCCCAATCCGATCGGGCACTCCTTTTTGTAGGTCCAACCATCCGACCGGACATCTTTAACTGCCAGCTCTTTTTCTTATAGATAAAGATGAATCTTGCTTTATCAATTCTCTTGTTAAAGGAACTATCCACTTCAATTTCCATTGTAATGACTCAATAATAAAAGTAACACAAATGATTATGGAAAAATCAAACAAATAAAGCCAGATATCTCATGCAAGATTATCATTCTAAGCATTAAATTTTTTTGTTAGGGACAATCTAATACTTAGCATAAAAATATGATTTTAAACTCCTAAATACCCATTAAACTCTTTTGCAAGCAAACTTAACTTCAACCTATTCTTAGTTCAATTTTTTTTAGTATTAATCCACTCTTACCAACACACAAATTTCCATTTCAATGACTCAATGACAAAAATAACACAAGTGATTATGAAAAAATCAGACAAATAAAGCCAAATATCTCATGCAAGACTATCATTCTAAGCATTAAATTCTTTTGTTAGGGATAATCTAATACTTAGCATAAAAATCCGATTTTAAACTCCTATATATCAATTAAACTCTTTTCCAAACAAACTTAATTTCAACCTATTCTTAGTTCAACTTTTCTTAGTATTAATCCACTTTTACCAACACACAATTACGCCTAACTTAAAATATAATCATGCATCAATACTAATAAACCAACCAAAGAACATGCATACCAATAGTCATACATAAATCAATCATCAAATATTAATTAAATAAGTTAATAATTAATTCAATAATAACCAAAGATAAAAAAAATTGCTCAAAACTAGGAAATAATCAACTTCATTGAATTAAAGCTCAAAACAAAGTCATTACAATGAAAAGTATAAGGGTTCAAGTTTCTCTTAGCAAAAGAAGAAAAAACTACTTACCAAACATGATGAAAATAAAAAAACAATTAAAGTAAAGAAATACAAAACTTATGAAACTCTAAACTTTGCTCTTGATAAATTCAATAGAAAGCTTGAGTCTTTTAAGAGAATTGCAAACTAGGAAAACAATAAAAGTAATTTAAAACTAAGACAAAACTAATTTACAATTAACTAAAGAAAACTAAAACTAAACAAAGAGTAAAATTCGTAATTCTAGCTATCTCTTTTACTTTGGTGCCTTAAACCTCCTTTTATAGGCTTCAAATAAGAAGTTTGAGATTTTGTAAACTTCTTAATCCAAAGATGAATTGAATTCTACCCATTTAGGAAGTTTATTTTTGTGTTTTTCTTTATGTCACTTGGGAGAGTGATGAAAACCACTTAGCTGAGTGAAGTTTTGCTGGAAAAAGAGTAGAACGGCTTGGGTGAGTGGGATTTTGCCATTGGGTGAGTGAAAAGCCACTCAGGAGAGTGCTTTAGCCACTCTGTCGAGTGAGTCTTTGCTGCCTCATACGAGTTTCATCCTTCTTTCTTTCCAAAATTACGATTTTGCCCTTTTTTCTTCCCCTTTCTTTAATTGATCCATTTTCTCTTTAAATAAGCTCTGAAAAATACAAAAACTTACAATTAAACCTCAAAACACATAAATTAACTAATTAAACCAAAAATCAAAAATTAACCAATTTAAATACCTAAAAATACACTAAAAATACAATATAATTCACACCTTCCAAATACCCACACTTACACTATGTTTGGTATGATGTAATACAATATAATGTATTGGCTAATATAATGGATTAGAAAATGTAATGTAATACAATATAATTATGATTACATTACTATGTTTGGTTACGTTAGTGATGTAATGTAATTGTTAATACATTTCTTTGTTTGATTGTATCATATACATGTCTTGAAATGTAATTATATTTATAATTATTAATTATTTTTTATATGATTATTTTATTTTTTTACTTATTTTATATACTTATATATTTATTATGTTATAAATATATAAAAATCCAAACTTAATAAAACATAATGTTAAAAAATTATATTAAAAATGCAAACTCATAAAAATATAATTTTTAACTATAATATTCAAAGTAAAGTTTACATATTAATAATAACTAAAAAATATCAAATAAATTTTTTAATAATACTCAAATATCCCCACTAAGTAAACTTTTCACCCAAATTTCTTTTTCATCATCAGGTATAGTAAAAAATATATCAGTTGTTTCACGATCACAACCAATTTTTCTCGTTGCCAGATGTATTTCACACATACTCAAATCACTTAGTTTTTGTCAACTCACTGTTGATCATCAATCTCTTCTTATTTGCATCGCCATCTTCTAATGCCCGACTAAGTCTATCACTAGCTTTTCCAATTTCCATGCTAATAATAGAAGCCGATTCTTTAATAACTCTAGCCAAACTTGAAATACTTTCACTTCTACTCTTTTTTGCCTTAGAACCCTCTTTGTTTGTCCGAAACAATGAAGCAGATAGAACTTACTTCATTTTCATTGACTTCATTGGTTGTTTGTTTATCCAACTCTTCTACAATATCTGCAGCTGTTTCAACGTATTTTTCAGTGGCACAATCTTTCCTAAAAACAATACAAAACTCCTCGTAAAATAGAAAAAATTTGAACTTGAATAGTTCAACATCCAAATGACTTTGCAAAAACATACAACCATTTTTAAATTAATAATTTTTAGATTTAAAAAAAATGAAAAAAAATTATAATTGTACCTTCAAATATTCATCCCAAATTGCATTTTCTGCTGTAATACATTTTTAGTCTGAGTCCCAACCAAATCCACTATAATTACAAGTAGCCAGCATATCATGCACAACACCAAAATTAGCTCTTAAACTTCTCACTTTTGACTCAATGTGAGGCTTCGCTTTAATTCCACAATTTGGTAACTTGTCTTTAAAACTGTCTTCGACAACGTTAAAATGTCTAAGTTTGAAATCTCGTTCAGCTTTAACTTTTCCAATATTATGTAACTCGAGAAGAGTTTCAACTAAATTCGTCTCTTCATCAAATGTTCATATCTTTTTATTTGTTCCTGATCTTTTTGGCTTAATAGAATTCGACATTTCTAGAACCTGGAAATGGTGCTGCAATTTCACATGTTAATGGGTCCTAAATGCCACATACAGATACAATTAGGGGTGAGCATTTGGTCAGTTCGGTTTTGGACCTAACCAATTGAACCGAAAATCAAATTTCATGAAATATAAAAATCGAACCAAAATCGAACTTTATAGAACCGAAAACCGAATAAACCGAAATAATTTCGGTCGGTTCAGTTTAATCGGTTCTGAATCAATATGAGCTTATTTTTTATTGGGCTTTTAACTTATATGGGTCCATAAATTTAATTAATTTATATTCAACAAAATAAATTCATTTAAAATAACTAAAATTAAAATAATATACATAAATTTATTATATTATGTCTATAATAACCGAACCGAATTTTTTTATTTTTTTAAAAATAATATTATTTATATAATTTTGTAAATATCACTATATAAAAATATAAAAATTCAATTAAAAAAAATCATTCATCAAAATCAAATATAAATTACAAATATTCCAATAATAAATTTCAAAATATCCTAAATATTTATCACATACAAATTTTAAACATTCAAATAAAAATTTAAAATATAGCGTGCATTATTATCACATCAGCTACTAATTTGCAAGTTGTTTTCAAAAATTTTCAGTTGGAATACCAAAGCTTCTTTATGCAGTTTTGCACGGAGAACTGTTTTCTAGAATCCGATTGGCCCGGTTAAAGCCCTTTGTCTAACCACAAATGTGAAACTACTGGTAAAAAGGAACCTTTTGTGAATGTTTTAATTAAATAAAAACATTTCGTTTTTAATGACAAAAGTAATTATTACAAATCAAATACACGTGAAGTTTAAATGTTAATGGCTTAAATAGTTTCTTAAACAAAATTATTTCTCAACTTCTAATTACGGAAAAAAATAAAAAAAAAATTAATGTATATATGAAATTAAAACAAAATACAAAATGGTACTTATTTTTTCTGCAAATTATTCATAATCTTCATTTTCAGTTATTTTTTCCAATTCAATAACTTAGGGCACTGAATAATATAATGGATTAAAAAATATTACAATCATTTATACAAATCAAGTAATGAGAGTTATCAAACCATTATAAAAAAAATGTTATATTTTAATAATAACCTAACATAATATATTAACACAAATCAAGTAATGAGAGTTATATGAAAAATATAATTTAATGCTATTAATGGTATAAATGTTTCAATATAGAATATACATACAGCATCTAAAAAATCATAAAATAATACAATTTCTAGAATTTATCGAACAATTTAAAAAAAAAATCAAAAAAGGAAAGAAAAGAAAGTATATATTACATGGTCATCTCTGCTGTTTGTTGGTTTCGAACCTGGGACCTTGAAGAACTTACCTTGTTTTCACGCAATCAATCACCATCAGTCCAACTTATATTCTCTGAAATGTAAACACTATAAAAATATATATGTATAAAACTTTGGTTGGTTCGGTTCCTTTGATTTTTCAATTTCAAGAACCGAACCGAATAAATCAATTTTTAATTTCGGTTCAGAACCGAACGAACCGAAAATCGAAATAACCGAAATAAATAGACCAAATTTAATTCGTTTCGATTTTCGGTTTCGGTTCGGTTCTGCACAGGCCTAGATACAATTATAATATAAAAGCCTAACATATGAGAGAATTTTGCTTGGTGGACACACATGTTCAAGTTCAGATCCAGGCATATCAGGGAAAACATACAGGAAAAACCATTAATTTTATCAAAATTCCTAATTCTCAAACAGCTAATGCACATTTAAAAGCTCACGGAGAGCCAAAAATCATCTCAGCTAAAGCATTTAAGGCAGAGCAATTAAGAATGGATAACATATATTCATTCTTGGAACTAGTTTTAGATAAGAAAAAATTGTTAAGAATAGCTGCCATTGCAGAAGAGACAAAAAGGTTCACTTTATTTTGCCATTCTTAAGCAACAAGTAAAATAAAATAGTGGGAGCAGAGATGGGCATAATTCCTTTAGCATTGGTATTTGATACCCCATTACACTACACCCACTGTCTCCGGATTTTATGCCTATTTCCATAAATCAAGGGCACTCTTTAACTAACAAATTAATATATCAACATTTTATCGAAGTTATTTAATAATATTGCACCAAAACCATAAGAAAATTACCTACTACCTACCATATATTTACATATATAAGTATATAAGAAACAACTGTGCCATGCCTTAACTATATAAAGGTAGAGGGAAAGGAAAATGGAAGCTAAAGGGCACCTATAAGAACAAAACCACTATTTTTTTTTTTTATAAATTATTCACTACATGAATTTCACTTGCTCCATTATTTAGAATTTATATCGGCCACGTTTATAAAAGGGGTAAAACACTCATTTCTAAATATTTAATGGAAATCATTTAATTAATGAATTACTCTAAAAACTAAGGTTGGATTATGAAGAAACTCGCCCTAAGAAACAAAAATAGAAAATCCAAGTAATGAAATTAATAAAGTAGAAGAGGACTCAACTGGAGAAACAGTAAATAGTGGCTTGAGTGAGATTGGGCAGGATTAAAGCTGGATTAGAGACCCTTGAAAAATCGTCTGCATTATTACTCTTAATAGTTAAAATTTGGTTTTTGAGAATCCCTCCATTATAAAGTGGCTCTTCTGCTACTTCTTTACACGGCCAACCAAATAATTTTCACTGTTTTTTTTATGCATATGCACACACAATTAATAAATATAATATATAATTACCTCTGTAAAAGCAGTGTAATCATATAATAAAGGCTCAATTATAAAAAGATTATTTAAACTAAAACCCCAATAAATAATAACACTTGTAAGAAGAAAAATACCGTAAGGAAAAGCCAAAGGGCATATGAAAAGAAATAAAACCAGGAAACCCAAGTCTCGCATGTTGCTTAAAATTCTATGCAATATATGAAAGAAATGAACGCAGACAGTTACTGAGTTTGTATAAGTTGTGCAGTAAGTCTTAAGAACAAAGAAGAAGAGACAGAAATGGAGAAAGAAGAAGGTAGGGAGAAAGAGAGAGGTGGGTCAGTCACAAGAGAAACAGTGGTTAAGAGCCTAAAGGAACAAGAGAGAGGACCCGTGCTTATGTTCACATGTTATCCTATACACATCAAAACTTATTAGGACACTAAAGACAAAAATCACATGCTTGGTGAGATAGAGTGGACCCTTGTGCCCCTAATATGTTGGGATATATGGCCAAGAACCTATTTATGCTGTATGAACTTTATTATGCTGACAAGCATGAGAATATGCATGATAGAGAGTATTAAAATAAGAATTACAAATCCAGAGAGCTAAGTTTGAAATGAAGATTATGGCAGCTTCTCAAAGAACAGAACTAAGTTAGCAACAACTAAGATAGTACAAATGCACAAGGATGATAACTATCATAAGATGACTAGCAATGAAGTTTAATCACAGTAATAAATTGCAGGCAACAAGAAAATCCAAAAAGGGCTAGTTATCTTTTATCCAGTTGATCATTTTTAAGAATATTTTAATTCGATTTCTAATGTGACTAATAAAGCCTAAATCTTTGAGCTACTCTCCTTAGACCAAATCAAAGTTTCAAGCAGGAATAGCTAGCTTAGAGGTATCGTATGTAATTGAGTACACTATATGCTACCATAGCAATTTGTGAGTTTTACCATTTGCGCTTCCAGCCTTATGCTGAAATTGAAAGTGTTAAGAAAGATTATGCATATAATCAACTAAATTTTGAAGGAGTACAATAAATCTTGTGATAGACAATCTCAAGTAATGCCAGATTCTAGTAGGATCCACACATTGATGGAGAACATGCAAGATTACTACCCATTAAAGCACCAGTACTGTGAAACGTAAAATGTGCAACTATTTGTCATAAACCAAAATAATGCAACTATATAGCTCACTGCGGAACATGTATTTAGGTTTCCTTCAAAATTATATAGCTCCAAAGAGTTCAAGGGAATTCAATTGCTCACTGCAAATATGATATACTTAAAATAATGTAGTAACTAAGATATTCACTAAAGAGAATAACAGCTTAATATTACTTCATACAAAAGCCCAGCCGATTACTGTGGAACAACTAAAGAGATCATTTGCAGCTTGTTGTACGTTGGATTTGGATGTTCATCAACTGGATGATTTATGACTACTGGGTTATGCACTCTTTTTTTTTTTTCTTGATAAGCTACTAATTTTATTGATAAAATTAAGATAAAAAGAGATAGAGATTACCAGCAGTCTTTCAACATAAAATAAACAAAAAGCAATAGCTGCAACAAAACAAAACCAAAAATGAACAACACTATCCCTATGAAGCATAGTAGATACAGGGAAACCAAACGAACAAAAAGCTGTGAGAGGAAAGAACCACAGGCCCAACGGCATCCACAGTCCGAATGGTAAAGGAAAAAAACAAATTACAAATAATGAAATCTCCCAAATTAAATAAGATACCCAAACCATAGAGCAAAGCAGAGACCCATTATTTCACCACTTCAAAATCTATTTATAGGAGAAGCAACACAATAACGAAATACAGGGCAGAGAATGAAGAAATTTCCCAAACCGAAATGGATAGATCGTGAAGGAGAGGAAAAACTAACCGTAGAGAGAAAATTTGGGCAGAGAGTGGTCACTGGAGGAGGAAGGCGTCGACAAGAGGATGGTATCGATATGGATGGCAGCGGTGGCAATGGAGGTGAAGGAGGAAGACGGACGATGATTTAGGTTACTATGGAGAGAGGCTGTAATATAATGAGAATTACTTGGGCTAAGGAAAGGATTGGGGAATACATTTACTAATGCATTCAAGATTATATCAGTAGATAGGATTACATTACATTAATGATATTTTTGTTAACAAACATAGGTTTTATTACAGGGTTAATTACATTACATTACAATATTATCTACCAAATATACCCTTATTTTTTGCTCGCAACGAGCAAATTTGAACAAACTAACTCCTCAAAATAATCAAACTCCAACAAAAAATTATACATTTTAAAACTAAGTTTAACAATTCTAGAATAAACTCAAATAAGGCAATATAGATTAGTTTTCATATCTGTGTGCAAGATCAAAATATTTGAAGCATTTTTTTTTAAATCAAAACACCAATGCAAATTCATAATCAAGCTTAGAATGAATGTACATCCAAGTATACAAATAGTTTCGCACTTAAAACTTTAGAAATATTATAGACCTCTCCTTTAGCACCGAAATTCGAAGATCATCTCCGCTAAACAACTCAAAAGCAAACTTAAAATCACATATATCTTGCTCAGGTTGTAATGGGGTTAAGGTATTAATTATCAAAGAATGGATACAAGATAATCAAAAAAATAGTCACTCTATGATAAGATAAACTAATAATTCAAAATTTCATCCCATTAACTTAAAAATTAAAGTACTTAGCCAAACTTACTCAACCATTTATAATTCAAAGTACTTCTTAGAGAAAAAAATATTGAAACTCTCTCAAATTCAAAATTTTTTCCATTTTTAGAAGTCACTATTGTTTTTTCTTATAAATACCCCACACTTAAAATTTTGTCATGTATGCTAGCATTATTTATTTTTCTTTTTTTCTCTCTTTTTTTACACTAGCTTTATTATTGGCAACACAATAATAATATGGGTAATAACAAGGGAATTTTTTATTATTCACTTGACTTCATCAATAAATCTTTGATATTAAAACCAAAAGTGTCTTACTACACCCTTTTAGGTACTCAATTCCTATTAATGCATTCAATCCTAAAGTGACCAATTCTACAAGGGAAGATAAAAGCTTTTTAGATTATATGGTTAAGATCTGAGTGTAATAATAAAAATAAATATGTCACTCATTAAACATACCTCATTAGGCTCAAAATGGCTAATAAGAATCAGATGTGTATATAGGTAGGAAAACAAGTTCAGATATGGCTAAATAAAAAACATATTGCCTAGATCATTTTCTAACTTGTTTCGAGTTGCTTATATACTTTGAAGAATGATGAGGAAAATTTTAGTGTACTAAAATTCTTTACTCAATTAATCAATGCATTAGTTTTTTAAGTTTAAAAACTGGTCTCAAAAAGTAAAAACTAACAAGTATAAGCCAAGTTAGATGTTAAACTAGCCAAAAATTCATTAAACAACATACTCGTTCTAATGCTATATAAGAATTTTAAACATTGCACCTTCCAAATCAAATTCAATATGTTTAATTTTTGAGAAAAAAAAACTAGGACGAACTAAGCTAAATGTATAATATATGATAAATGAATTAATTATACTCAATTAAAATGCATAAAGCAAAAAACCAAACATGCAAACTAAAAACCAAATTAAACAACTAAAACAAAAACAAAACAACTAAAATAAAATAACTAAAACAATTCATGAGTAAGAGAATGAGCAAGATAAGAGAACTCTCTTGAATTGATCTTTAAATTCTAGCTCAGTTGAGCTCTATCCCCCTCTTTAAAAATTTGTTGTCCTCAGCAAAGTTGCAAAAATATCTGCTCATTGTCCACATAGCTAGGGAAGTGAGAATCGAAAGAGCTTGAAGCTTCATCACGCTTAGCTTTATTAGGAGCCACTACATAAAACAAGAGAACAAAATTAGTGAGCAAATTTTGAAAATGTAACCTTGATTTCAAAATGAACAAGAGAGCATAATGCCAATCTTTGCACAATATTAATGCCATGCCATCAATAATATAAATGAGCACTGTGAGTGGGAAAAGATTAAGTGTCCAATGGAAAGTGAAATTGCAATATGATATAGCTTACATAACAACAAACACATGGCATTTGCTTATCAACAAATGACCAATCCATGAAAGCTAAATAATCATATTGACCAACAATATAGCATGTGAATAACATGGACATGACATAATAACATCGAATTCAAAGTGAAAATGACATTTAAGTAAACATTGATGAAGATTAAAAACAATTGAGAATGATACAAGCTAAGAATTTTCAAACTAACTTGTGAAAGTAAGCCATTCATACATTTTATCAAACACTTGGTGTGCACACATTTCAAGAGAAAAATTAAGGTCAAAATGAACCTTTAATTCCACCGAAATGGAAACTAAGGATCAATATCATTCATACATTAAGCACAATGCATAATAAAGACAAGAGCAACAATAAATTTGCAAAATTAAAGTGAAAGCACCCTAAGTTATCACATTTCAACAATATTTCCAAGCCAATTTAATCAACTTAACAAATGTATAATGCAAATATTAAGTCAAAAACTACTTACTTGATGCAGTTTGACAAGAAAAATTGAAGAAAATCAACCTTGGTTCAATGTCATTCGGGAGAGTGAGATTTGTTCTTTGAGAGAGTGGAAAAATCAAATGGGTGAGTGTGTGCAATTACCGAAATGGGCATGGGAGAGGTTTTAAAAGGCACTACTTGGCTAAGTGAGATTCTCACTCAACTGAGTGCTAGCTTGCTATCCCCCTTGCAAAAAATATATATATATAGTTTTTCAAAATGGAAGCTTAAAGGGCACTCAGTTGAGTCAATGAATCCACTCGGCCAAGTGACCCTTATATGCTTCGAAATTGATTTTTTTTGTCTTAAAAACCCTCTTCAAACCTCTCTTATGATTAAATGGGTTAAATGACCATCCAACCAATTCAAATTAAGCCTGAAATGCTCAAGAAAAACCCTTTAGATGCTTAATGCATCACACTCATCCTTAAGTATGCATAATAATGCTTTTAATTCCAACTCACTAACATGCATTTAAACCTTAATTGCTTTTGATGTTTTCACACTTTATTATGCATTCTCATGCTTTAACAACATATAATTTGACAGCATATATTAAATATGATATGAATCATACTCATTCAAACCCATCTAAATTCTTTTAAAACTCAATTAATTCATGTCATATCAAGTCCAAAGCAATATGCAAACCGTCAAACTAGTTAAAAGCAACTAAAGAATTCTTCCTTAAGCTCATAGAGTATCAAGCAAATAAGATCAAATTTGCTCCTACACAATTTAAAAAACATAAATCCATATTAAGTCCATTTAAGTTCTGATTCACTTACCTTAAAAATCATATTATCTCTCTTACTAATTCAAATTCAATCACTAAGCACAAAAATCATTAGGAGTAGCTTCTTTACACCCTAAATCTTAAACTCATTAACTAAAAGAAAAAACACAATAAACATAAGAAAATCTAAACTAAACTATAAAAGCCTATGAAATTAAACTAAAGATAGGATAGCAACTAATAATAACAAACAAAGCACAAATCATAAAAATAATTGACAAAAATTTAAAAAGAAGAGTTAGAGAAGTTCTGGTTTATCAAGTTTCAGCTTCACTCATATTACTCTCTGGAGGTCGAGCTTGTGATCCAAATATAGATTTCTCTAGACTTTGCTCCTTATTTTCTCCCTTCAGTAGAAGAAACTTGTCATAGTTCATCAAAGCTAAAAATTCCATATCTTCAATAAAGTATGACTCCTTTTTTGACTCTTCAAAAATGAACTCTACCGACTTTTTTAACTTAAATAAATTTTTCAAATGGACTGAATTCACTGTTTCCACTTGAAAATTGAGCACTTCTTGCCTTTTTGGTGATAAATTCTCCAAAAGAGGTTCCAATATACCTTCCAAATGAACACATGAATTGTCTTTAAATATGAACTATTTCTTTTCTTCTTTATACACCACAAAACTAGTTACTTCTTTATCCACTATTAATGAATGATTTGTTTCCTCATCTTTACCACATCACCTTGAAATTGCATTGAAAAACCCAAGAGTTCTAGTTTAGATTCCAACCTTTCAATTCCTTCCTCTTTTTTCCTCAATAAACTCTATTGATTCTTGATTTTCTTTTCTTAAGTTCTTAACTTTTCTTCTTAAATTCTAAACTTTTTCTTTTGAATTCATAACTTCTCCTTTTGCATTTTTAACTTTTCCTCTTGAACTCTAAAGTTTTCCTCTTGACTTCTAAATGTAACCTCATATTCTTCTCTTTCAAACAAAATTTAGTATCCTTACTCGAAAGTAAGTCAATAAGGACTTGATTTTTAGAGTTATAAGCCTCTTTTAAATATTACAACTATTGATTCTCTCTCCTCAATTCTTCTATTTGTGCTCTCAAAATCCATAAAGAATCATACTCTTCAACAAATAATGGTGATGAATAAAGATTTAGTGATGTGCATGTCAACATATATATATATATATATATATATATATATATATATATATATATATATATATATATATATATATATATATATATATATATATATATATATATATATATCATATAATTGTTTTGTGTACTATAAGCATTAAATGTTGAGAAAGGGTTTTAGCAATTAAAGCCAATCATGTATTCTATTAATAACTGTACATCACTATTATTTTAATACTTGTATTATGTTTATATTTTAGCCTCCTTAAGTCAATTATATGCTTAATTAATCTTAATAACTTTATTATAAATTTTGGCAACATGATGGCTTAATTAAAATCATACTACTCAAACCTATAATTATTCAAATTCACACTTCAATTATGTTTCCCCCACCTCCAATTCTCCATTTACAAACATAGCACTTCAAAAATTCAATTACTATCTCAAACTACATATCATTATCCCACACACATATATATTATGTCATCCATAAAGTTCACTAATGTGCTACGTGTGTGATATCCCACATTGGTTGGATGGAGAATGAAGCATGCCTTATAAGCATGTGGATACCTCTCCCTGATAGACGCGTTTTGGGGGTAACCTCAAGAGCAAAATCGTGAGGGGGCGGATCCGGCATGTTCTCAAAAGCAGACATATGGACGTCGATTTTCAAAGCGGACAATATCTACCAGCGGCAATCTGGGGCTATTATAATTGGTATCAGAGTCAGTGCTGGATCGGTGTGCCAGTGAGGATGTTGAGCCCCAAGGGGTGTGGATTGTGATATCTCACATCGATTGGAGTGGAGAACGAAGCATGCATTATAAGCATGTGGATACCTCTCCTTGGTAGACGCGTTTTAGGGGTAACCTCAAGAGCAAAACCGTGAGGGGGTGGATCCATCATGTTCTCAAAAGTAGACATGTGGATGTCGATTCCCAAAGCGGACAATATCTACCAGCGGCGATCCGGGGCTGTTACAACGTGTCATTACATTACATTTCCACACATACAGATTATTTATTACATAATCTATTACATAACTTCATACAAGATTTCATAATCCAAAAACCCCAAAGATTTCCATATGCACATGCCATATTAATATAATTTGGTTCGGACCTGAGATATCAATTCTCAAGCTTCCTACGTATCCCATTTAGGGAATCAAAACCACGTAATTCTTCAATTCCAAAGTCTCATATAGTATTTTAAATACGGTTTAATATTAGCATATATTTACCTAACATTGAATGAAAAATTATTTAATAATATAAATAATATCTCTATCATGCTTATTTTATTGGTTTGATAAAAATCTTAATCATTCATACCATCTTGCTTAATTTAGCTTCAATATTATGTTCAAAAATTGACTCTATTACTCTTACAAATAGGTAATTTCTATATACTAAAGGGACTGTATAACACGAGGTACGATACCGGTTACTCCAATCATTCATACATATATAATCAACATGTCTCGTGGTGAACTCATGGAACTAACTACTTATAGGACCAGATTACTTGCCGTAACCTTGTGTCCCTATCTCGTGGTGAACTCATGAAAATAAATATTCATGGGACCATATTACTTGACGTAACCTTGGGTCTCTATCTCATGTTGAACTCATGAAACTAAATATTCATGGGACCAGATTATTTAACGTAACCATGTGTCCCGATTCCATGTGTGTTCCAGCAATCCCAATACAATGTCAAATCAAATCTCATAATTCTAGCATGGTATAAACCCCTATGGCTAGCCATTATAGTATCAACATGTTTAATCAAGAATATTATTATTTATCATCAATACATGATTGAATACTTATCATATAATAATAATAATAACTATTTTCACGAACGTATATACACATGGATATACACAAGTGACTTGAGCATATCATGTATTTACTCAAGCATAAACCATTTATAAACATGATAATATTTTCATATAATCAAATCTATACTCATAAGCAGGAAAATGCACTAGGAAACATTCATAAATATATATTCCAATATACTTATACAAATGTACATATACTACTCTTGGTTGCTTAAATACTATAATATATTACTCATTAAGTTGTGGACACATCATTCAATTGCACTAAACTTCTCTTAAATTCATAATTAGTTCAAAAAAAATGTACCTTTTCAATTCTTCCTTTAATCTCATATTTTTCATATGTAATATGAGGTTATCATATAATTAAAATATGAAAATCAATTTAATAACTATCATACTTATTTTTCTTTGTCATGTACAAGGTACTTGATTGTCTTACACTGAAATTGGAAGCCTTACCAACTCTCTTTAATCACATACATACATGAAACTATGCAGGAATTGCTATCACATCTATACATTCTAGCTTGATTTTATCAACCTCAACTTGAAGTCATACATGCGTATAATTTCATACAAAATATTGTCATACAACTCTATCATAAGTTAAATCCAACATTGATAGCAAAATAGATCAATACACCTAATAGGATAATTTTTTTATTCCTACAAGTTCATAATCGGTTCTATCTTCATTCTATAAATCTATTTAATTCTACAAGTCCTTTAATCTTAAATCGTTTCATTTAAACCAATAAACCTCAAGCAACCTTATAAAAGAGGTTAAATCTATTAAGCATCTACTATATTAACTCTAAAATCCTTAATCCCCTCAATGGTTACTCAGGCAAGATGAGAAAGGTTCCCATACTCACATAAAATAGACATTTAATTCCATAATATAATTAGTATCCAATAAGTTCAAAATTTACTTTCATGTGTCTTAAAAAGGTAGTTTCAGTATCTCATACCTTAAGGGTCAAATTTGCTCCAATTTGCCTGTTCTTTGCTCGCTAGATTGGTCACTGAAGTTTCTTCGAAGACTTGCCAGAGGTGCACCAAAGCCGTCCTCTAGTACCAAAGCCATCGATAGCTTTCAGGCGATGTTCACGTGCCCCAATACTACTGCCATTCATCGGGATCAGAGCCAAAAAGTTTTGCCCTTACCATGGCTGAGCTCTTTGCTGTCGACGAGTGGGGAGGAGCAGTAAAGGTCAGAGAAACTGCCTATTCCTCACGGAGTCATCGGTGCTGCCCTTGACACCCAGCACCATCGTCGATCATCGGAGTGGGGAGATGTAAGCACGTTAAGGAGAAAGAGAAGCGAGGGGGAAGAAAACCGATGCCACTACTTGCAGGGAGGAAGCACCAATGCTTAAAGGGAAATAGCGGCGAGGTGGATGCCAAAGCCACCGGCGATATCGATCGGGGAATGTCACCTATTCCCAAAATATCTTCCAAATAAAAAAATACCCTTTTGCCCCCAATATATTGCTTTAATAACAATTAAATCCTCAACTCTTATCCCTTTTCAATTATATCCCATAAACCTCAAGTAACACTTAGCTAATTAATTGTTAATTAACTAGCAATAATTTCATCAAATCACACGCATTTCTGCCATGGTCAAGACTGGGGTGTTACAACGATTCTTTAGAAAATTCTTGTTCAATCATTTCTGAGGATTCACACACTCACACTTATATATTTCATCTCATTAAAATGATCTCTTTCCTAAAATCAAAAATCGTTTTTGTTAATATATGATTAACAAGAAAAGAAAAATATATTTAACTCTCAAATATTCTTTTTAAGGCAATACTCCTTTTGGAAAAAGATTTCTAGTAATTTAGGAAAGCTTAAAATCAATCTTTTATCAAGGAAACATTTTTCAAATCCTTTTTCACACTTAACAACTGTATTATTCTTTTCAATATATAAGGCTATTTTTCAAATGAAAAATGAGTGAAAAAATTTAGTTTTTGAATATCATTTTGCTTTAAGTTTCACTTCATCATGGGCATCATTCACATATCCTCAAAATGATTATAGCTTTTAATTGTAATCATTTTATGGGGAGGTTTTATCAAATCATGTGAAATAAAAGTGAGTTTAGGTTGTTAGGACCTAGAAAAAGAAACCACTACAAGAAAATTTAAAAATAGCAACGGAATTGATTCAGTTGCTAATTTAGCAATGATATTGCATTTTTCGTTGCTATTTAGCAACAAAAAATTATTTTCGTTGCTAAAATTGGTTAAACTTTTTAGATTTAGCGATGGAAATATTTTTGGTTATTTTTTGTTGCTAAAAGTGGAGGGAATTTTTAGCACAAAAAATTAGCAATGGAATTACTATACCGTTGCTAAATAAGGCGCAAACGGATGGGGGAAAAATTTTTCATTTAAAAAATAGCAATTGAATTAAATTTTCATTGCTAAAATTAGCAACTATAATTTCCATTGCTATTTTTGATTAGCAACGGAAAATTGACATTTTCCGTTGCTAATTTGCAATTTTCTTGTAGTGAACTAACAAGTGTTTAGAACCTTTTACTTAGGAAAAAGGTTTAAGTGCTTTTGAGTTTTTCATTTGGGAGAAAAACTTGGGATAGCTATCAATGTAATAGGATCTGCAAATAGAGTCACCTTATAATGAGAGAAACTCTTAAGACAAATTGTCTTAAGGAAAGGACATAGGCAAAGCCGAACCTTTATAAATTATTGTGTCAATATCTCTCTCTCTTTCTCTTCTTTTATATTTTTGCTTTATTGTTTATATATATGTGCTTGAACAAAATTCAATTATACATACATCTCAACAATAATTTAATTGATTCAAATTTTGCACTCATACATGTATTCAAAATTTTGTTTATAAGGATAATCTGAATATATTGAGTTAATTCTTTATTATATATGACCTCAATATATGTGATAGCAATAATTCTTTCCAATTGCATCTAATAAGTTTTAATACTCCATTAACCACACCCCTAGGACTCACAATTGGTATCAGAGCATGTCTCTTTTTCTATTTCAGGATCAACCACCTAGAAAGATCCAAAAGATGGCTGGAACAAACACAACATTTGCTGAAGGACAATCTTCAACCCGTCCTCTATTGTTTTAGCCACAGTTCCTGGAACCTTTAGCGACGGTTTTTCACTTTTACTGACAAATATGGTGACTTTTGTAGACAGTTTTGTAGACATTTAGCAACCAATTTGGTGACTTTAGCCACATTAATATTGATTTGTAGCGACATTTATGTCTTTTAGCCACCGTTCTTTAGACTTTGGACGACTTTTGGAAACATTTCTATTGACTTTTGGCAACATGTTTCATAATATAGCGACAGTTTCTATATTATTTATTTTTAAAACTTGATAAACAGTTTGAAAAAAAATACTGTAATAATTTATGCATAAACCTAGTTATTTTTTTGAACAATTATTTACCTAGCACAACAAATAAAATGAAAATAATTAAAGTTATAACTAAAAATACTAATGTTTTATTAATTATTATTCTTTAATTTAATCAATTTTTTGGTCAAATTATTATTATTATTATTATTATTATTATTATTATTATTATTATTATTATTATTATTATTATGTACAAACTATTTCATATTTAATTATGTATTTAGGTCATTCAATATATTTTAAAAATGTTTGGTATTTTTTTCTTAATTTGATTTTTGTATTGCATAAGAGTTTTTCGAAAATAAAAATTATGTAATTTTACTCAATCAAACATGATTATATTAAAAAAATTATGTTCACTTTTTCCTAGTAATTAATATTATTTAAAATTAACAATAAATTTTTATATTTAGATAATAAGAGTAGTAATACAAAGAGCGCGTTTGGCATTACTTTTGCAGGGATAAAAAGCTGATTATTGAATAAAAAGCTTATTATGGGATAAAAATATATGTTTGGTAAATGCTAATTTTAGAAAAATCAATTTTGTAAAAAGTGAAAAAATTTCCTATTAGAAAAAGTTAGAAATTGAAACTTTTAAGAAAAACTGAATTTTAGCTTTTAAGGGTAGCCGTTTTAGAACTTTTTTAGACAAAAATATCCATTATTTCATTTTATTATGACAATTATACCTAATATAAAAAAGAAATAATATAAAAAATATTCATTATTGAGTCAAGACAAATAAAAAAATTTTTATAAAATAATAATTTAAATATTTCACTACAAGAAAAATTCACTTTACCGATGGAAATTCTCGACGGAATTGAGTGAATTTCGGTAGGGAAATAAAATTGCCGACGGAATTTAGCGAGGAAAAAGGGCGAAGGAGATCCGGTTGTAGGCACTTTTGCCGACGGACATCTTTTCCGAACCGTCGGCAATTTTACCGACGGAAATAATAATTCCGTAGGCAAATTTTCGATGGAATTATATTGTCAGTCGGCAATTCTACTGACGGAAACAATTATTCCGTAGGCAAATTTAACGACAGTAAGTAGATTTTCGTCGGTAAATTTGCCTATTACTAAAAACATTTACGACAGAATTAACCGTCACTATTCCGTCACTAAAAATATTATATATTTTTAAGAAAATATTCTAATTAGCAAGTAATCTTTTATAAATAGCTAATTTCGGGTCAAGGACGTATAAAACCATTCTCACAAAAAGTTAAGAATGCACACATAAATACTAAGAGAGATTAAAATAGAATCTTAATTGTAACTAATTCAGCCAAAATCGAAGCAATCTTAACCGAATTGATTATGAGCTGAACAAACTTATGCTTACATGTGAAAATTACAAATTTTACTTGGCTAGAAGATATTTATTCTAGACCAGTTTTGCAACAGAACAATCTCCCAAAGCAGCCAATTCATTTACCTGTAAAAGAACAAAACATAACAGCCATAAAGAGCATTATTTTTAAGATTCAGTTATTGACAGTCAAACTATTTAATCACCACTTGCTGTCTCAACAACATAACAAAGATAATGCGATCTTAACAAAAGTATGCTTTCAGTTGCACAAAGAAACCATAATGACCTAAAAAAATATGTTTCCAGTTGCACAAAGAAACCATATTCAATTAGAATGGTCACTCAAACTTCAGCCTACAATTTCCAGAAGTTATGTTCAATACGAGTATAGATTTTGACAAGGTACTAATTGAACTTCTATTATTTGCTCGAACTCAGCTAACTTATTTATTTTTCTGAGAAACTGGACAGGTAGCTCAGTGAAACATAACAATCAAAGGAAGACAAATACCTACCATAGTTTTGATGCACTGTTGTAAACTTGTAAATGGCCTTTATCAGGGAACCACATCTCATTGACTTCAAGGGTCCCATGTGCCTGCAACACAAGAACAAATGAACCCAACAATGACTAAAAAGGGTTTTAGTCTAAATAAACCCTTTATTGAGAGTACATTTTATAACACTTACATGCCCAAATTCACACCTACATGCTCGTTAAAGGATGAAAAAAATGAGAGTACATTTTATAACAGGTTGCCATGCTACTCGTCCTATTTTCTATTATTTCCATATAAAACCAATCATTCAAGTAGGCTTCCTTCCTCTATAAGATTAACGCAAGTTTAGAGAGGAGAAAAAGAGCAAATGGAAAATAGCATGTGAATTAGATTTACATTATTTAGTGATAATTGGAGGCCATGTTGATTAAATTCTAAACTTAAAAGCCAAAAAATAAAAAAATATACATAGCAACATAATACCTTGATTTCCTTCAGTAGGGAAGGTACTCCTGTTATGCTTAGAAGAGAAGTAAATGGTACGAAAACGAATATTATTTCAACCCGTGTCTGAGACATAGGTGAGGAGATTAAATACAAGAGCTTTGTCAGTGTAAAACCAAAAAAAAAAAATTGTGGATGCAACAAATGAAGATAGAAGTACAAAAAATACATTCAATGGACCAGAAACTGATGTCAACTTACAGAAAAACATTTTACAGCTAAAACAAGTATTTACAAGGAAAAAGACATTAGATGAGAAACTTCTGCCAGATGTTTAAAAAGATACGCTCTGTACCCATGTTGCCAGCTACCAGCAAAGTTAGGACATGGAGATTTTAATTTTATTTTAACTTTAATTAATGTAGTAATTGTCAAACGCCAGAAAATCGTCCAAATAATTGATGACTGTCGACTAGAGCTAGTTCTAAGAGTTCTCATAGCCACCTTGGTGTGGGTCCATAGAATTAGGCCTAATAGTTATTATGAGTTTAATATTGTAACAGAACCACTTTTTTATCATACTATAATATTAATTTGAAGTTGAAGATAGTAGAATTTTATTTTCTAAATATTCATAATAGAGGACAAATGCAAGCGCAGTTTTCACCAAATAAAAATTAAATTAATAATAACTCAATTGTAAAGAAACCCAGATATAAAGCCAAAAAATAACCAAAAAGAAAATGGAAGCCAAATATAAGTTCTCTCTTTGTGGCATTTTAACAAACTTTTAGCAGCTAGCATGCCACCATGTAAAAAATACTGTATTACCTTTGTTCTTTTGAGCTCATAACATTTAAAATCTTGTGTGCATGGAGATGAATAACTTATTAGTACAAAGTCACAATTCTAACTACAAAGATAACAATTAACCATTGCATGCTAATTTACAATTTCTAAAAATGCTTAAAGATTTGAAGAGCTCAGCCTTTAATTGCCCATCTGAAGTAAAACAATTTCAAAATGCCACAAAACAAACAACAGTTCATCACCTTATACACAAAAACAGTTTCGAAAAAAAAGAACAAAAAGAAAACTTGCAAAAAAAGTTAAAATACTACATCAAACACACATTAAAAACAATATTAAGCCATAGCAGCATCAAGGATGTAAATTGCGAGGCAATAACAAAAATGTCAATCAAATGGTGAAAATTTGAGCAATAGAAAATGAGTTCTGAGGTATATTAGAGCTATAAATCGAGATCTCAGGCAGAAAAATTTCAAGCAAATTGAGTGGCAGTAAGAGGTATATATTAACCAACCCCAGAAAACAAAAGATTAACAACATACAAATATTGTTAACGCTAAACACAAGGTTTAGATAAACAAAATTTCAAAATGGCAACAACAAAGAATTTCAAATCGAATGAGAATAAAGGGGGAAGTAAACGCAAATAACAAAATCAATATGAACTAGAAAGAAAAACAGAGATTATATACAAAGAGAAAATACTCTGCACAGATTACAGAGTCCAGGAAATACTTACTAGAGCTTGAATTTTTAAAGTTCAGCGAAAACAATGGAAACAGAAACCATTGCGTGAGCAGACAAAACCAATAGAAAATTGCAACGACTACAACAAAATCACAACGAAAATGGAAAACAACAGCACTATTGTAAAAATCTAACTCAGAAAATTGCAACAAGAACAACCTACATATTATAAAAACGAAATAGAAAAAGAAAAAAAAAGGAGAAATTGGGTACTTACTTGATAGTGTCCCTCGAACAAAGAACTACAACAACCAAACAAAGAAATCAACAAACAAAAAGAAATAAACAAGAGAAAGAAAAAGAAAGTTAGAAGCCAAGAAAGATAAAGAACGAAAAAGAGAGAAGAAAATGAAAAGAAGAAAATCACTAATAACAAACTAACAACCAAAAGAAAACAAGAACTAGAAGAAAAATATAGAGATGAGAAGAAGAAGAAAAGAAGAGAAAGTAGAAGAAATCCATACCTGCATCGGCTGTGGAGAGCGGCGGAGAGAAGAGAGAGAGAAATGAAAGTGAAACCCTAAAAAAATGCAAAAATATAAAGGATTTCAGTTAAAAAAAATGCAAGAGTAATTATTTGTACGAGGAAAAGACATTTTGGCCTCAAATACAAAACTATAGGGAAATATTATTTCCAATTAAATTTACAATAATATATAATTTATATTTGTTAAAATAAATTAAACTTGAAAATTTTTCTCTACAAGTAATAAATAAAATTATTAATATAGATGAGTTTAGTTTTTACAGGAGTTAGTAAAGAAAGTTGTTACTACTATTATCATAGTATAATATTTTGATAACTTTGTAATTCTTAATACTAATACGGCATCTGATAAGTATTTTGATAACTTTATAATTCTTAATACTAATACGGCATCTGATAAGTATTTCGAATAATAATTTAAATAAGCTATAAGTTATTATTAAATGGATAATGAACTAGTCAAATCATGAGTGTATCATTAGAAATAAAATTTTTATGTGTGTATAATTTATAAATTGTTTTTATATTCATATTATAAACAAAAATATGGCATCACATATAATTATATAATTAAAGAATTACAAACGGATTATTTACAATTTGTTGTGGTCATATTCACATAGATGGTTATATCAAATTCATGGATTGGGTGAACATTTGTCACCTTTAGTATCCAATATGGTTTATAATTAGACTTATAAATGTGTAGTTCTTATTTAAAAAAAAAGGAGTGAATTGTAATCTAGGCACAAGATATTTAATGATTATTTTTATCAAGCATTTTATAAATCAAGTTAAAAATACTAAATATATTTATTAATACACGTTGCAATTCGAAATACTAAATATTATAAAATTATTTTGTATTTTACAATAAATGATAGGTTAAATTATTTAGATATAAATTTATTATGAATATAGTCACTAAAAAAAATTTTCACGAATTTAGTTTAGATTAACTAATAATTCAATTTTTTCAATTTCCTTGCGTCAGTGGTGGAGAGCAGCGGAGAGAAGAGAGAACGAGAGAAAGAAAGAGAGAGAAATGAAAGTGAAAGTGAAAACCCTAAAAAGAAAAGAAAAAAATAAACCAAACAATGAGTAGGAGATTTTTTTACTTATTCTGAGCCCCGTGGAGTTGAAGGATCTAAGCCCAATTTGAATCCCATTAAACCCTCATTCATAATTAAAATTTTAACTCCCTCCAAAATTTCACAATAAAAAAATTTCCCCCTTAAAAAATTTTAAATTTAATTTTTAATTTTAAATTCAGTTTTTAAGCATTAGAAAAATAATTTATATTTATCATTATTTATAAAGATAAGAGTAAATATAAAGTATTTTTTAAATAACTATTAAATTAATAGTATTAATTAAATAATTATAAGATGAAGAAATCTTTATGTCTCTTTTTTATGTATTTCTTAGTATTTCATGGTTTTAAATTAAAGACAAAGAATAAAAATGGGTTTTCATTTTCCCTATGGTATTATTGTTCCATAGGGAAATTACCGACGGAATTAATACGATTCTGTCGGTAATTTACCTATGGAATGAGGATTCTGTTGGTAAATTTCGTGTGCAATTTAGCCGCGAAATATTGGCGCCAAATTTATTGCGAATTTTACGAATCCGTCGCTAATTTCCGTCGGTAAATTTGGGCGGCAAATTTCCCTCCATTATTTACGACGAATTTATTATTCCGTCGCAAAATATATATTTTCAGACATTTTTCCCTACGGAAAAATTTTTCCGTCGAGAATTGCCTGCGAAAAAGTTTCCGTCGGTATTGGAGAATTTTCTTTTAGTGTTTATTGTAAAAGTTATTTTTGATTATATAATTTATCAAACGGTTGACAAACTGTTTTTAAATTTATAAATCATTTTGAATTTTATTTACTAAATAGTTATCTAATTTTTGAGATATGATTTTTTGGAATATAACTTTTATTAATTGAAAAAGTTATTTTCATGAGTTTTGTCAAACTGGCCCGAAGAAAGTCGCCAATATAATTATTAAAATTATTTGTTAAGGTATAGTTATATTAATTACTAAATAAAAGTTCATAAAATGATGTTTTTTAATAAAAAATACAAACTTCTGTTAAAAACGATTTTTTTTTTCAATTAAGCCAAAAGTTAAACATGGATTAGGTTTGAGCTTAGCTGATTCAATGCCAACGGTTTCAGCTAATAAAGAAAACAGATGAATGAATGTATCCAAGTTGAGTCATTGCTTCGTCACCTTCCATTTTCTTGGATATTAAAATGTTATGACCGAAGCAAAACTGGTGTGCTGTATCCTCATATGGATTTCCTCATGATTTTATGGACAGTTATTGCTAAAACTCAAAATGCATAATATCGTAGGATAAATGTACAGATTATATATGATTAATTGTTGGCAAAACGTATCAATTGGCCCCTGATTGAGTCTCTGTACAAAAAAAAAAAAAACTTACATTAAATTCTTTTATTTTTAATTTATTAGACATTAAATTTTTATGCGGCGGAGCGTGTTCACTCTCATCGGCGCCACCGGATAAGGACTGAATATAAAATAAATTAAAAAGTAAAAAGATCTAATGTAGAATAAATCAAAAGTAAAAGGACTTAATGTAACATTTTTTTTGTAAAGAGATTCAATGCAGAAAAAATTAAAAGTTCAGGGACCAAAGAATATGTTTTGCCTTGATTGTTTTATTACAAACAAAAGAAAACAAAAAAATTTACCTATCATTTGTTAGTTAATTATGTTACAAATAGATTATCATAATTAAAATAAGATAACGAAAAAGTGTCTAATTTTCTCATAAAATAATGCCATAAAATTTGCATATTTTTTTCTCTAAAAAAGTTTTTACGTATGATATGAATTATTTAGTGAGTAGTTAAGTGAAAAAATTTTCTAATGTTCTCATTTCTACTTTTTATTTTGCTAAGAATTAATTTGATGAAAATAAATAAATATATATTTTGCTCCAACAACGTGAGATTAAAATTTAATTAAGAAATTCCTTAAAAAAATATGTACTTTTTAGACATTTGAACCCTTTGTTTTTGACCGATTTGTACCTAATTGAAAGGGCTAAATGTGATAAAATAAAAGTTCGAGTGGTTGAACAAATTGGAATGGGCCGATGTGTACATTCATCTAATTACTAAACCCAAGCCGTAAATGGAATGAATGCACTCTTTTTCATCCCGCAAATATATTTTAACCAGCGAGTGCTTACCTCAAAATTACTCTTTGCAATCAGCAACGTTGATTTATTTTTTTCAAAGTACATTAGTGACAAAGTTTCATAAATCGTCCTCCAATTATGGTCATCATACCTACTATATATGATGATTTGACTAGAAAATTCTGAGTCCTGGTCATATGAGAAGTTCACACAAAAATTGTCTAAAATTTTTGGATAAATAAAATTCTAACGGTTAAGTGAGTAATTTTGACAATGGTAAAAAAAAGAAAAAAACTTAACTTGTATACTTGACTGTAAAAATGAATAATTTGTACTTGTTTAGGAGATTTAAGATAAAGTTTTTTTTGGAAAGGTATCTTTATCTTTCTTGTATAAAATAAGCATATTTCTTTCTATTTTGGAAAAGAATATAAGGAAAAAGTTATATTCTTCGGAATCATACTCATTAATGCTCCCTCTAGATTCTGGTTTCCTTTACTCGGCATAACTGAATATTTCATAAGAATGATTTTATATTCATAACTGATAGGTTACACCAGCCTTGTTAGCCAATGCGTTCGAGCTGTCAGTTGAAACCTTGTTATTAATATATATTTTTATATTTAAATCATTATCAAAACTCGCCTATATAAGAAAAAAAAATATGATAAAATTTTTATTAATATATATATATGTGTGTGTGTGAGAAAAAACAAATAAGTCTATATATATGGAAAAAGAAAAAAGAAAGTATGAGATGCAAATGGATTGAACTTTTAAAGCGGCCACGTCATTATTTTACAACCAATAATAGTTTGAACAAAAATAATTAATTAAGATTAATAAGTGGAGAACAGCACAGTAGGCTGTGTTTTATGACTTATGATGATTAAATTAAAACAGCCACTGGTTTGTGACACTGCACATTTTCCCTTATATTTGCAATTTAATTGCAATGGATATGATGTAATTAATAATCATACTCATAATTAGATTTGTTCAGCTAGATTTACGTTAACTTTTTTTATTTTTTTTCTCTGTCCAATCTGTTATAAGTTTACTTATAATTTCAACGACTTTCATTATTTATTTATATGGGCATTTTATAAAATTAATGCCATTAATTATTTCTTTAGTACGTGTAATTCAAAAAAATAATAATTTCATGGAATTTTGGTCAAATTTGACATTAAAATATAAAAAATGATACATGTTTATCTCTTTAATATATTTTGGACTAATTTTATCTTTTTAAATATTAAAAATGATATACATTTGCTCCTTAAATATGTTTTCTGATTAAAATTGTCATGGCCATTATGCATTTGGTTAAAATTTGTCATTAAAAAATAGCTGACTTTCAGATAAATAAATGGAACATAATAAGCTGATTAAAATTACATAAATTTGCCTCATGTATGCTTTAAATTGATAGCATTTTTTAACTCGTAAAAAATGATAAAAATAGTTAAAAATGATAACATTTTTCAAATCGCTATTATGTTTTAGATCAAATTTTAACTATTTTTTATAAGTTAAAAACTGGTTAAAAATTAATTTAAAAGATATTTAAAGGATAAATTTGTACCATGGACAAATTTTACTATTATATCAAGAAGTATTGTTATACCAATCATATGTTGTCACTGTCCTGGTTGCTAACCAAAATTTCAGTGACTGATTTCAGGGTAAATTTTTGCCAATACATTACTATGCAAAAACTTTAATAAAATTATTTTTTATTTTTTGTTATTGCTCTCGCTTAAAAAGAAATTTGTTTCCATAATTTCTCCAGGATTAAAAAAAAATGTCTCCATTAAACTTATATTCCAGATTTGTCCTAGTTAAAAATCATGTTTTAGATTTAGCCTTGGTTATATTTATATCTATCTTGACTAACCCTAGTTGTAATTTTGCGCTCTCACCATATGATAGTAAACTAACCGCTGGTTATCTTATCAATGCAAAAAAAAAATATAATTCCGTCGCTAAAATAAATTAGTGACGCATTACAAACAGTCGCTAAAAACCCTGTCTAGCATATATTAGCGACGATTTCGTCGCTATTTTTTCCCGTCGCTAGTTATAGTCATAATTAGTCGTTGAATTATAATAATAATATTTAGCGACTACATTTCCGTCGCAACACCGTCGCTAATTATTAATTTACAGTAAAATTTAGCGACGAAATATTAGTCGCTAATTATTTGTTAAATTCTAATGTTTATACAGTAGTGACAGTTGCTGTCGCAAATCCGTCGCTAAATTATTGCAAAATTTAATTTTTTCATTTAATGTATTTTTAAATTTTCATGCTGTACACAATATAAATAATAATCTTATATTATAAAATTCATATATAATAAACGCAAATATAAATAATAATCTTATATTTTCATATATATATATAATTTGTAGTGAATTCATTACAAATATATAGTTAACAAAAAAATATATATATATAATAAAATATTGTTTATCTAATCTATTTTCCTAAAATTAATAACTAACAAATTAAATCTTTATAATTTCCTACCACATATAGAATTAGCTCCTAACTAATATTGCTGTAGTAATAAACCCTAAGCCTAAATGCAGTCCCTTTTTACCGATAGTCTTTGGCCAGAAACTACTCTTCGTTTGCAAAAAATTACTACATTTGTTTTGTAATTGGAATATCCCTGCTTACATATCAACCAATCACATATCATTTAGGATTTTGGTTTACTCTATTATAATATATAAGTAATAACACTCCGCAAGTCACATGGATAAGTCCAGCCTAGACCTGCAACATAAGAAACAACCCCATTTAGAAAATAAGATGCTGAGTACATAATACTGCAATTAGTTGGACTGTGATCCCAAGGAAATCTGAAATACAAAAGCAGATATAGAAACAGAAGGCACAAGCATTGTTAACATGTTTTTGAAGAGAAAATAAAATAAAAAAAAAACAACTGAAGCTTGTGACAGCAGTAGACCACATAATGCTGACTCAATCATAAGAGGAGATCATAACATCAGTTCGTTTAATATATTTCCATTTGTTATGACCAAAATGCTCACGCCCCAGCCATCAGCTGATATTCATAACTGCATAATTACTGAGGAGATTGCATCTCAGATACAATTGGTACAACTGTTAACAGAAAAACAGGACAAAGAAAATAGTTTCCCATGAAGTGATTGATTTCTAAACTAAAAGGAAAACAAAAAAAAAACAGAAGATAAATCATTAAAAGTAAATCCAACAGTCACGATCAGGGAAGGGGATTCCCGGCAGGTACTATTATTGCATTGTTTTGGGAGTAGGTCAAGACACTGACAAGTTGCCAGATCAAGGGTCCATATGAATATGCAAGCCCCACACAAAGTGTTCTACCACACACTTTCAAAACATATAAAAGGGCGAATAGTCATGCATAAAACCATAGGTTAGATAGAAATCTAATTAGATATGCTGGATGCAAAAGAAAATCAGCATTAATCAATTACATTAATAAAGTAGCAAACATTAATTGGCCAAAAGGGAACAAATATAAGGGCTGTTATATATAAGACTTTATCTTGGGCAAATAAAACAAAATATTAGTTTTGTGTATGTTCCAACTTTTTTTACAAGCCACCTAGATTTACAGTTGCTTCTCTACCCTTTGTTTCCACTCCCAAGACCATTGAGGAGGCCTTGGCTCATCCTGGATGGCCTTGATCATGCTCATGAACAAGTTTACCAAGAGCCAGTTATTGCTTTAATTTTCATAGTGCTAAGGTTCATTATCCTGACGATTGTGTATACATATCCACATAAAGAAAGCCCTTAAAAGACCACAACATAGCATAGGATAGACGAGGAGATGAAAGCAGATGTATATATTTGTAAATTTCACTAATATGTTACACTCAATACCAAGTTATTGAACAGACAAAAACAGAATTATAATTAGAGATAGTGCAAGGGCAAAACACGAACTCACAAGGATAATAGGGGCCCACAAAGCAAGGACAACACCAACATTGCTATTGGCTGCAATTAGCAAATAATGCTATTAAAACCATTTCCATAAAAAAAGAGAATTGCGCTCGATTCCTGCAATTACCTCGTGGAAAGAACTCATGCCACTGGTAGGTGTGAATGTGAACTTTCATGATTGCTTTTGTTGGACCCACAAGAGGCTTAATCTGTAATAAAGAAGATTCAGTTGAGTTTCTAAAATCTGGAGAGATACAAGTTTCTCTACCAGATTTTTAAAACACCTCTAGATTAGCAACAAAGCAACGTGGGAATAGAATGCGGTTATTTACCCTTAGAAATCATCTTCAGCAAATTTGAGGGAGGATTTGTGAATAGTTGCATCAATTTTCCACATGTTTTTAGGCTTGCTCGTCTCTGCAGTGTCCCCTGCAAATAATGCAACCCATCCAAAAACAAATATCATCAGCAATACAAAGGAAAATAGTTATACAATTAAGGCACAACAAATAAACTTCATCAAAACAAAGATTAGTCTAAGACCACACAGCTGGTCTTTTGTTGCTTAATTATGCTTTTTGAAATTTTGCTTTTTCCACACATGAAAGACTTCCTAAGACTGTAATTTATAAGATCAGGAAGACGAACTTACTGTTGGTAGACCTTCACTTTTTACACCTTCAACAACTTTGTCAACAGATTTTGGTTTTTCAAAATTTTCCATCTCAATATCTATATCACAATGCAATCGCATGTTAATTTGATGTGCATATATGTTAAAGTCGAAGCATCTCCATCTACTAATTCAATATCTAGAGTGATATTCCAACATTATACCAGAATAAGTTGTTCACATGATCTGATGATCTGTATTAAAAACAATAGATTTCATATGGGTGATAATGACAACAAAATAGAAAGGAAACACCACCACCGCAGTGAGAAAAGATGGAGCACATCAACAAAAAGAAAAAACAATTTCTATGCAGTATCCTTCTGCATCTATAATTTCAAATATGATAATACTTTATGAATTAACGTAGCACTAACTCTTTCTAAAAATTAACATCCAAGGCCAAGAGAAAAATATTGTGACTGAAACATTATCCAACCATGCAAACATTGACTTGTACCAAAATATAAAGGCACAAATAAAAAATGGTTGGACCTTCTAACAGCTACTTGCAGTTGGGCACGGTTGGACATAGACCTTCAGAAGGACATGGCGGGTATGATTAATTCCTTTTTTATATATTACCAGGAAATGCCCATGATAAAAGAATACATATATGAGCATGCCCCTGCAATGTGCATTACATTGGCAATCTTATGGGACCCGTTGGTATCTTGAAGAAATAAAGAAACAGTTTACACGGTAGGTGAATTCCCCCCACCAGGATATGGGGCTGAATACATCAAATAATTACAGAATTAATTGATGAGGACATTGTATGGAGAGCTTCTGACAGATCAAAATAATTTCTCTTATGAAGTCTTAGCAGTCAGCAGCTTTATGTGGCTGAGGCACTTAAGAATGAAAATTCAAAGAAGGAAATTTCTTTTTGTTCATTTTATTTACTTGTTAAATGAGTAATCTTAAGAGCAGAAATAATGATTCCCACCGGAACAAAAGTATACCAATATGCATTTTGATGCTCCTCAGGAGAACATGATTTTAACTCGTAAACTTAAAAAAGTTTGCCAACTGGCCTTAAATGGGTTAGATTTAAACATGAATGGAAAAGAAAAGAAAAGAAAAATTTATGCTTATGTAGATTTTTGCTCTTTCGTCGGGAAAATTAGAATTGTGGAACCGTTTGCTCTAAATTCACAAAATATATTTCAGCCCCCAAAACAAATTGGCAAATTTGAAATAAATAAATCAAATGTTATTAACCACGAAATATAAGTTCTTTTTTCCCTTAAAAGCAGTAGTATATGAACTTACATGAGCAGTCTGGACAGCGCAATTTTCTTCCACTGAAAAGGAAGAGTCGTCAAATAGTATCGGCACAACATCTGAAGATTCCAGAAAACGAACTTTCATTAACTAAACATAAAATCGAATCTCGTAACTGACTAAGCTAAGCGTCATTACCTAGAGTAGTACACTGCTGGTTGACCTGGTCAAAACCAGGCTTCACCAATGATCTCCTCGCCCTTGGGGACTCACTGGTGTCACTCACGTCGCCGATCGCCGTCGCCAGTCGCCGGAAGGAAGGAAAGAAATCCTCAGTTTAAAGAGAGGTGAAAGGGGTTCAAGGAAAGGAGGAGGAGGCAGACAGAGGCGGCTCAACTCGTAAAAGAAAGATAAAAAGGATGAGGTAGACAGGGAAGGGATATTAGGGTTTTAAAAAGACAAAAATGTCCTACTTTTATTTGTATAATACAAGTTAGAAGAAGGATAATTTTATAAATACAGTTGGCATGAATTTTTTATTTGTATATGCACACACCTATTGAAAAAGTATTAATTAATTTTTAATAATAAAATTATTTTTTTATCTTTAACTATTTTATGTGATCTTAATCTTTAATTTTTGTAGAATAATTTTTTACGCTTGTTGTTAGTTTTTAATAATATATAAAATTTTATTGAGATTTAAAAATCAATACAAATAAATTGATTGAGAAAAAATAATTTGAAATCATATTGAAAAACTAAAGAATAATAAGACAATTTCACAAATTTTAAAGACAAAGTATTCTTTATTGATGTACTTTTCAATTTTATGATTGTATAGATTTTGGGATATTTGACAAAAAAAATTATTTTTTCAAAATAATTATAATATTTTATGTTCATATAATACATTACGATTAATAATATATAAAAAAATCTTTTTCGGTTAATCATTTTTTCGTTTAACCATTTTTCGGATTTTTTGCTCATCTCTAATGCTAAAAATTATATTATTATTATTATTATTATTATTATTATTATTATTATTATTATTATTATTATTATTATTATTTTCTAAATAAATAGTATAGATTTTGGGGTGATTGACAAAAATATTATCTTTTCAAAATAATTATATAATATAATATTTAAGCTTCAAATAATACTTTATGATTGATAATATATAAAAATCTTGCAATAAAACTTATAATTTTTTTAATATAAACTAAAAAATAGAAATTATATGGATCTAATTTCATATGTAAAATAAAATTATTAAAAATAATTATTAAACATAAATAATTATGTAAATTTTTTACTAATATTATAATGTTTTTAATAATAGTATTTTAATATTTTACGGTAATTATTAAAAAATAATTATTAACCATAAATAATGTTTTTAATATTATACAGTTTTTAATAATAGTATAATGTACACCCGTATTAAAAGTGCTCTCGCACGATTTTAAATTTTTGGAACGTTACAATTAAGTTTGAATAAAAATAATTTAATTATAAAACTAGACATTTCAATTATTAAAAACTGAAGTTAATTCAATTAATTAATTCTTATTCAATTAAATAATAAATTAAGCTTAAAATCATATACGCATTAAATTGAAATGATTGAGAGAGGTGAGGGGAGAGAAAATATTATTTTTATATGTAGGGTAAATTTCTGAAATTACTAAATATCCCTACCAAATTTCATCATTTTATCCTTGTATTCAAGGATAATTTTGTAAATATATATAACTAAAATTTTTTATAATTTAACATTTGCTCAAAATTTTAACAAAATAAAAATAAATACTAAAATTTTCATAATCTTTTTAAATTAAATAATAAATTTTATATTATTATATAAATATTTATATTTATTATTTTTCATAATATGACTATATAATAATTATAACAATTACTTTATTATTATTAAAAATGTAAATTTTTAAATAAATAAATTTATATTTGGGGATAGTTGATTAAGAAATCAATATAATTTCTAATAATTTAATATTCGATTTAAATTTTATAAAATAAAAATAAATTAAAAATTTCTTTATTTTTATTTTAAATGAAATAATAAATTTTATATTACTATTTTATAAATATTTATTTTTATTAATCTTGAACATGAAAATATATAATAATTGTAATAATTAGTTTATTATTATTATTATTAAAAATGTAAATTTTCTAAATGAATATTACTGAAACTATACATGTGAGTGAAATTAAAAAAATATATTTTAATTTATTTGCGACGGATTAGAGACTAAACATTTCTGTCGCTAATTGTTTTACCGTAACAAATTACTATTAGCGACAGAACAATTTCTCATGTATCGTCGCAAAAAATGCTTTATTTTCCCTCAAAAATTAGCGACTAAAATGTTAGTCGCTAAATTTTCTGGAACTAATTTCATGAAATTATAAAATTTAGCGACAGAAATATGTGTCGCTATTTCGTCGCAAAATAGAAAAGATCCTTTCTACGACGATTGTAAAACAGTCGCGAATCCGTCGCAAAATATGCGACGAAAAAATGCCGCCGCTAATTAGCAGTTTTTTTTGTTGTGTATCTATCTACGTTTTATCCCCCGCGAACCACAAGAGTTATACGGCAGTCACTTCTCTCATAACTTTGATAATAGAGTTAAATCTGTGTTGATGTGTATTCAGACATATGATACGGTGTGTTGATGTGTCGTATCGGTGACGTGACTGTTGACGTATCGTGTCACATCAGTATTTTGATAAAAATTTTCGTCGAAAATCTGTCAAGATAATTTTTTTTGTAAAAATGTGATAAGTTCAGAGATATTTAAGTCACGAAAAATAAATCAGTTACTTTTAATCGATTAAGCGTAAGGCCAATAACCATATATATATATATATATATATATATATATATAGCAATGCAAATATGCAATGTCATTTTATTATTTGTTTATATATTTATTTATTTTTGCATAGTTGATAAGTGAGTGCGCTTCCTAACATTTATTTGACGTTGGGTTATCAACTTATCATCATATAGAATAATATTTATCCTTCTTATTCTTTATTATCATTATTATTAAGTAAAAAGATTGTTTCTGTGTTTAATTGGAGACCATAGATTATGGATAAAAATTATGTATTATCACAAAGATAGGAAGGTTCTTCTTTTCAAGCGAAATCGTAGACTTTTTAAGATTTCTCCTTTGGTGTAGCACATTAAACTACTGATGTATTAATATATAAAAACAAATAGCAATTTTGTAAATTTTTTTTTTTACATATCAATAATATATAATTGATTTGGCGTATAATTAATGTGATCTAAATGTATATTAGATAATATATTTCAACTGGACCTTCCAAATCAGTTTAGTAGGATAATTTTGAGTTTAACTCATTACAAATAAATAAGTCTATTAATTGGTATACTTGAAAAGGATATGGAGCCTTATTAATGGATACGGAGCCTCATTAAAAATAAGAGATAACATGCCATCTCTTACAAACGTCCTGTTGTAATTCGGTGAGCTGATGTGTGTAATACACACAAACTTGGACCGTTAATCTTAATCTAACGGTATATATTTGATCACACCATATGCATGTGCACACCAAATCATAATTATATATAACCAAATCATAATTATATATATTATATATATATATATAGAAAGAGGAAGGAACAAAAAAAAAACTACACAGAGAAAACTCTTGGGGCAGTTAACCCCCTACTGTCATGCTGTAGCATATCCTTCAAAAAACTGGGAGCCTTGTCAAACCAGATTGGAGCATTAATTTAAAGGCCATTAAATTTGGCTGGGTAATCTGCTGTATAATTGGAATCTCTGTTCACATGAACAACTCGAACTTGCCAACTCCGATTAAGATATCCTCGAATGTCCAAGACTACATCTGCCAGATGACGTTCTACGTCCATACTGTTATTAATCCGACGAATCGCTTCTGTACAATCAATTTGAACCATTACCTTATTCTAGTTTTTGGACCAGGCTAACTGAAATCCATATTTAATTACACATAATTCTGAGAATAAGGAACTGCCATTATTAATACTTCCTTTATATCCTCCTAACCAAGTCCCAATATTATCTCTAAACACTCCACTAAAGGAGCTTCTATTAGAACCAATCCTAGATGTGCCATCAGTGTTCAAGGTTACCAACTCCACATCAGGAGGTCTCCATTTAATTGCCCCATCATCTATCTCTTTTCTACGGGAGGCTTCTCTCATTGATCCCCAAGCTGCTACATCAGCCTTTAAGTCACTGAGTATGGTTCTAATTTTAGCCTGGATGGGAGTATCAGAGTTCCTAAACAACTCACCATTCCTTCACTTCCATAAGTGCCAAACTATAAATCCAAAAAGGATCTTCCATTCCCACCTGAAACGGCCCGTAAACTTGCCTTTTAAATTGTACTCTAGCCATTCCAAGAGGTTACCATTATAAAACTCGTCAACATGGCTAAGGTTGAGCAGACCATTGCAGACCTCCCTAACCTTCATGCAGTCCCTCAAGGTGCGCAGCAGATCGTCATTGCCGTTATTGCAGATAGAGCAAAGAGCCGTTGATGTAAGGTGTCTTCGACATCTTTCTACATTTTTAAGAACTTTATTTTGAAGGCAGAGCCACAGGAAATTTCGGATCCTCAGAGGTCCGCTCCACTTCCAAGCCAAATCCCAATTGCTGCTGATTATTCCACCATCCTCATCTTGACTCAAAAGTTGGTAAACCGATTTTGTTTAGAAATTGCCTGAAGAATTTGGTTTCCATATTATAGTGTCCCTTCCCATCACTAAAGTTGGCGGTGAACACTCCAAAATCTGACGAAGCACATCTGAAGGCAACAACACCCTGAATTTGTTGATATCCCATCTTCTCGTGCCATCAGTAACATCACTGACTTTCCAGCTGAGGGTGGCTTCTATCAAAGGAGATGCCGCATGATCTGCTAGTTTAAAATCCCCACACCGTTTGGCAAACCAAAAACTCGTGGTTCTTCCATCGCCAATGCATGACCTGGTATGTTCATTGACAAGAGGCCGTAATTTGATCAAGTTTCTCCAAACCGGAGTCCTATTTCTTATTTGAAAGCCCACCATTCTGCCATTACTAAATCCGCCATACTTTTTGTAGAGAACCCGTACCCACACCGCGTCTGGTTCTTTGATGAATCGCCAGATAAGTTTTATCATAAAAGCTTGATTCAGCCTCCTCAAGTTCTGCAAGCCCAGACCTCCATTCTCCTTGGGCGCACAAAGCTTACTCCAGTTGACTAAATGGATTCTTCTGTTATCAGCATTGGGACCCCCAAAAGAAGTCTCTACAAATCTTCTCTATTTTGCTGCAGACTTCGCTCTGGAAGATCATGGTTTGTAAGGCACAAATAGGGACTGCCATTAAAACTGTCTTTAACAATATGATTCTACCTGCAAGAGACAGAGAAGTGGCCTTCCAGTGGCTCAAACGAGTTTTAATTCTGTCTATCAAACCTCGAAAGTAAAACCTGTTACTTTGGCCTTGAATAATTGGCATGCCCAGGTGACTGCCTAAATGTGTGGAAATGGAAAAGCCAGAAATTTCCTTTAATTTTTGCTTCAAATCCAAGCCAACATTGCTCGAAAGAAGAGGGATGATTTGCTCTTATTGACCCGTTGCCCGGAGCATTGCAGAAATCTTCAAGAATATCACAATAAACATAATATTATCCTCTGAAGCTTCCCCGAAGAGGAGTAGATCATCTGCAAAAAAGAGCTGAGAAATTGGTATGCCATTTCTGCCCAAATTAATTATTTTCCACAACCCCTCTTCAACTGCTTTGTTTATCGCTTAAGAGAGACATTCCATGCATAAAACAAATAAATAAAGGGGTAATGGATTGCCTGTCTGACACCCCTAGATGGCTTAAAAGGATTGGAAAGTTCCTCGTTCCAAATAACCCGTGCGCTACTACAATCCCAGCTATTTATAAGAACTTTGATGAGGGAGTTCGGAAAGCCTGCATCTATTAATGTATCATAGATAAAGTTCCAGCTAAGTCTATCATACGCTTTCTCAATGTCTATTTGGATAATTATCCACCCCTTCTTTCCCCGTTTGTTGTGCATAGAATGAACCACTTCCTGAGTGACAAGGATATTATCAATAATCTGACGCCCTAGAACGAAACTAGATTGATTACGACTAATTAGGCGCTCCAGACAAGGTTTAATTCTATTAACAAGAACCTTCATCAGCACTTTGAAGGCGACTGGAAGAAGACTTATAGGCCTGAAGCTAGTGATATTGGCTAGTTTCTCCTTTTTTGGTATGAGAATGATAATAGCTTGGCATAGATTTAGATTAAGAGGGGCACTATTCAAACTATTGTTAACAAACCTACAGAGAGAATGCTTGACTACCTCCAATTACTTTGGAAGAAACCAGCACAAAGACCATCATTACCCGCTGCTTTAAAAGGTTTTCTACTAAACAAGGCTTCTCGAATCTCTTCTTCGGATACCGCCCGGTCTATTTTCTCCATAAGGGAGCTTAAAAGTTTGGCAAATCTGCCTCTAATACGAAAGGCGGGAGCCAAAGCACTCTTTATAATAGAGTTCAGAATAAAAAGACAACGCATTGAGTTTAAGCTCCAAGGAATCTGAACTCCATCTGCCATAGTCAATTGGAGACAAGTGATATTCTTTTTGTGTTTTTCTGACCAAATCATACTTTTTATAAGCAATTAAAACCCACATGCATTGTTCAATTAATTTAATATTGTGTATTATTATATTAAAGTATAAGAATCTAGTTAAGAACTTTTTATGAGCGGACTCAATATAGAAAATTTTAAAAATTCAGGAACTTTGAAAATAGATTTTGCCGTTATTGACTAAACATGTTTTTTAAAGACAATTGAAAGACATTAGGGTTTTTTTGGTGTAATTTTAATAATTATTTAGAGATTTGGTGTAATAGTAAAGATATTTAGATAAATAGTATGCTTACAAACGGCAACCTAAGTTGATGTTTTCTGACAATACGGGGCCCACAGATTCCAGATGAGAGATTGCATAAAAAAAGGGCAAGGGGAAGAACCGTTTTTCACTGTTCAAAAACGACGTCGTTCCTAGAAGGCTGAGGGTGCCATAGAAAACGATACAAAAGGCTGCTTTTTTCTATACATGAAAATGGTGTTGTTTCAACATATATGAGGTGGCAGATTTGAATTATTTGTGGTGGAGCGCTCATGTCAGAAAACAACATTGACAATTGCTGTTTCTTGTATATATATTTTTTTAATTAAAACTTTCAGTAGGTACATAGAAATTACTGTGCGCTACAGAGTACATAATAATTTTCGTGCCCAACAAAGACACAGGATAAAAATAAATAAATTATAGTATTTCGATTAACTATAATAAAACTAGATAAAAATAAATAAATAGATATAATTATATATCCACTAAATAATATGAATTACTCGTAACAATATGCATGCCATTCAATATTCTTGAAATCAAAACTTCAAATTAATGTTTCATTAATTACTTTAATTCAGATGTTATTGGCCATTAATTTATAAATTTCATTTGATCAAACTGAAAATTTTGATTAATGCATTTTCTTTTTATAAAACCACAAACTTCCACGAAAATACTAGCTAATTGTCAACTTTCCTTGTCAAATTTCTTCTGCCTGTGAATACTGCAAAACGTGATTGTATTGATATGTTGGTTAAGTATATATACATGAGGAGTATATCTCCAAATAGGAAACAAATACAATTCTGAAAACAATACAACAGAGAATAGAAGTCTATTCTACTTAGGACTGTGTTGGCTTCCCTTACACTCCCCCTTAAGTTGTACTAGATTGGGAACAACTGTCAACTTGTCCTAAGCCACAAGAATCTTTGTTTAGAAAGCTCCTTAGTTAAAACATCAACAATTTGATCCGAAGAGCATACATAAGCGATGCGAAGAAGCCATTAGCAACTCGATCCTAAACAAAGTGGAAGTCCACTTCCAAATGCTTACTCCTATTGTGAAATATTGGATTAAGAGTAAGGTAGGTAGTGCCAAGATTATCACAAAAAAGGCGAGGGGGTGAGTCATTGATAAATCGAGCTCCTTGAGAAACATTTGGAGCCAGTGTAGCTCCGATGTAGATGAAGCCAGAGTATGATATTCAGCCTCAGTAGAAGAACGCGAGACCGCTCGTTATTTGCGAGAAGACCAATGAAATGAGATTGTCACCAAGAAAAATGGCAAACCCAATGGTAAACTTACGATCATCAAGACAACTTGCCCATCAGAGTCAGCAAACCCAGTAAGAATAGAAGACGATTTGCGAAGCAAGAGCCCATGAGATTTAGTACCCTTGAAGATATCGAAGAATGCGCTTGACTGCACCCCAATGTTGAAGAGTAGGAGCATGTATATATTGAGAGACTTTTGTTAACTGCAAACGACAAGTCAGGTCGAGTGAAGTGAGATACTGTAAGCCACCAACTATAGATCTATAGAGAGAGGGATCCTTAAATGGTATGCCACATGCAGAAGTTAACTTGTCACTACAGTTGACAGGTGTAGCAATGAACTACAAGTATGCATCTGAGCTCTAAGCAGCAAGTCAATAATGTACATGCGTTGGTGAAGGAGGGAGTCCAGGTCGGAGCCATTCCGATTCAATACCCAAAAAGTAGTGAAGTTTGCCTAGATTTTTAACTGCAAATTGAGACTGAAGGAACGTAACAACACGAGTAATGTAGGCAGAGTCATCACCCATTAACAAGATGTCATCAACATAAATAAGACAAAACACTTTCATGGTAGCAGTAGATATATAATACAAGGAATAATCGATTTGGAACCCTCGAAACCAAATCTGAGCGATGCACTTGTGAGACAACAATGCCACTGTCTAAGAGCTTGCCATAAACATAGAGAGATTTCCGTAATTTGCAAACATGGGCAGGGAAGCGAGAGTCAATAAACCCTAGGAGGTTGTTGCATGAAAATAGCTTCATCTAGTGTGCCATGAAGAAACGCACTGGAGACATCTAATTGGGTGACAGACCAACCATGAGAAACAGCTAATGAGAGGGAGCATGTAGATAGTAGTCGGTTTAACAACTGGACTGTAAGTGTCCTTGAAATCAATTCCAGGACGCTGGTGAAAACCTTTAGCAACCAGGCATGCTTTGTAACGATCAACAGAACCATCTGTGTGGTGCTTAAATCCGGAAGACCCATTTGCAGCCAATAACATTCTGTGTGGGATGTGGTGGAACTAATTCCCAAGTTCCATTAGAAAGAAGGGCATTAACTTCATCAACCATGGCATGGTGCCATTTAGCATGCTTGATAGCTTGAGAAAAGCAGGTAGGTAGAAGAGCGGCTGAAGAATTAGCAAGTAAAGACATGATGCATTAAGGTTTTAGATTACCCGTTTTGCTTCTGGTTACCATAGGATGCAGAGAACCAGTAAGGGTTGCTGATGAAACAGCATTGTGGTTGGTCCATAGGAAGCAGAGATTGGTGAAGAAATAGGGGCTGAAGTAGTGGGCTGAGAAGTATCGTGGGTTATGTGAGTATCATTAGGTAAAGAAGGTGAGGCAGGGGACTGGAACCAACAGAAAAGGAAGCCTCACCAATATGAGAAATAGGAAGAAATATATCGTTTCCGATTTGAACTTTCTCTGGACCCTGATACTCAGAGTGGAGAGCAAGGTTATCCAAGTTTGCTGTCAGATGATGAGTAGTGCCAGTATCAACAGTCCAGGTGGAAGACGGAGCACTAGTAGCAGCTAGCTGGAAAGAAGGTGAGGGACTGGTGCGATTTTTGTTTCTGGGGAGGGTGTTTCTGGGGGAGGGACAGACATTGGCTAGATGACCAAAACCCCGACAGTTATAACAGGTAACTTCACGAGAAAGTGTACCAGCAGAATTTTGTTTGAGAGTAGAAGCTGATGGTGATGAAAATTGTTCAGAAGTACCACGAGACCGGCCTCCTCGAGCACGGCCACGACTTCTACCACGCTGCTAACCCATCACACTACGGGCAGCAAATTGTGTAGTGGGAGCAACTTGAGTATTCTGATTGAGTATAGCATGATCTCTTGCTATTTGACGTTCTTCATTGAGTAACAGACCATAAAACATGGTCCAGAGAATGCTCTTCCATGCGTGAATCCAAAGAGTGGTTAAAAGGGCGATAATCAGGACCTAATCCCATGAGGATGGCATTAACTAGGTCCTCTTCATGATAAGGGTGACCTAAGGTGTTAAGATGTTAAATGAGCACTTATTTATTTGAATTTTGCTTAATATTTTATGCTCTTTTAAGTCGGTTTAAGGTACTTTTCATTTGTTTGTTTATTTTCTGATTGTAGGAGTGAATTTTGAGAAAGTTGCATTTTTGGGGCTAATTGTTGATGATCCGGAGAAGCAAAGACTTTTTGAGGTAGAATTGAAGCAAAAGAGCTGATAAGTTGCAAATTTTAGAGGAAGCCTTGCCCAAGGGAAACGCTCAGTTGCCCAAGGCAAAAAGCCCCGCCTTGCCCAAGGGAGTTGCCCAAGGGAAACTGACAGTGGACTGCATTTTTTTCAAGATAAATTCAAGCGAATTTAACCTAGCTGCCACTTAAACCTTAGCTGGTATTTAGGAGTTTTAAGACTTTATTTTAGGAGTAAGAGGGGAGTGATTTGAGGAATTTAAAACTCCTTTAGGAATTTTCTTTTAAATTTCCTAGTTTGTAGGATTTACTTCCTGTTTTGTTTGTTTATTATTTAAGAGGAAGAGTTCTTAGGTTGAGGGGCTTCTTCTGCGTTTTTGGACTGAAATTCTACAGCAGGTGGTTTCTCTCAAACTTCTTCTTTCTATTTTATGATTTTTCCATGGCCATGAGTGGCTAGAATATTGTTTTCAGTTAAAGATTAATTCAAAACTAGGATTTATTTCACTGTGAGATTGTTGTACTTAATTTTTATTATATATTTCATTTGGTGTTCATGTTGTTTACTACAGTTTAGAGAAATTTCTTCTCAATTGTTATTTGTTGCATGTTCAATGAGGCACCGTTTTTCATTTAATTAAATAACATATTGGTAATTGAAGATATCAAATCCGTAATTGTTTGGTGGATTCAATAACAAATGGCAATCAATTTAGCTTCCTTGCAAGGGTTGTTAGGTTGAGTAAATGCATGATTGGGTCTAAATCGATCCCGCTTATGGATTGGTTGGCTTAGGTCGGGTCTTTCTATTTCTTAATGCCGTCAATAGATTAAATTCTTGCGCTTGTTAAGGGTTGTTTGTTGGTTAGGAATTAATTACAGTCTTACTTGATTAATTCATTAATACGGAAAGATTAGGTCGAGAGCGCGATGCCGACGACTATAACTGGCCCATTATTTGATTTTCTTAGAATTATTTCTTGATCTATGATCAGCTGAATAAATCCTGTTGCGAATATCTTTAACTGAAATTATCACCCATTGAATTTTCTCTTAATTAATTTCTGATTCATTTATTTTATTTTATCATTTTACTTTCAATTTATTAAACTCACCCATTTAATTTTATCCTTAAAAATCTGGTTGTTTAAAATTACTTCAGTACTAGTCTCTGTGAATTCGACCCTTTCTTGCCCTGTTTGTAATTTATTTGTTGGGATAAGTGAGGTTTTGATTTTTGGTGGTTTCGACACCCATCAAATTTTGGTGCCATTTCTGGGGACTAGTCTAACTTGATTTAATTTGTGAATGACAAGATCTGAAATTTCGGGAGAATTATTGTTCGATTCTGAAATTGAGAAAACAGCCCAGAGATTGAGGAAGGAGACAAGAATACGCAAAGAATTTACTGGAACTTCCTCCAAACAGCAACAAGAAGAAGAGGTAGCTAATTTTACTGAATATCTAGCTAAAATAGAAGAGGAAAAGATGGCGGAAAGAACCTTGAGAGAGTTACATGCGCCACCATTGAATTAACAACCGCTGTGCATTACATATCCGGCAGTAGACATTACTTTTGAGCTGAAATCTGGATTGATTCATCTGCTGCCCACTTTTCGAGGTATGGAAAATGAAGATCCTCATAAGCATCTTAAAGAATTTCATGTTGTTTGTTCAGGAATGAAGCCACATGGAGTTACCAAGGAGCAAGTAAAATTGAGGGCTTTTCCTTTCTCCTTAGCCGACTCAGCAAAAGACTGGTTGCTGAATTTGCCATCTGGAACCATCACAACTTGGACTGATATGGTAAGAATATTTTTAGATAAATTTTGTCCTGCATCTAGAGCTGCTATAATTCGCAGGGAAATCAGTGGGATTCGACAAAAAGATATAGAATTACTTCATGACTACTGGGAGAGGTTCAAAAGATTGTGTGCAAGCTGTCCTCAACATGGTATAACTGAGCAATCCCTTATTCAGTACTTTTACGAGGGTATGTTGAGTATGGAAAGGAAACTTATTGATGCAGCGAGTGGTGGAAGCCTCAACAACAAAACCCCAACTCAAGCACGAGAATTGATTCAAAATATGGCAGCAACGTCCCAACAGGTTAGGCGTTATCAGGACCCTCCTAGATGAGTAAATGAGGTACAATCTTCTTCCCTCGAAGAAACAATTAAAAATCTCACTTTTCTTGTGCAAAACATGGCTGCAGGTAAGACTCCTCAAGCTCAAGCATGTGGAATTTGTGCTTATGCTGGACACACTACCAATATGTGCCCCACACTTCAAGATGAGGCACAGGAGCAAGTTAATGCACTGGGTGGACATGGTGGACAACCCCAAAGAAAATACGATCCATATTCAAATACCTACAATCCGGGGTGGCGTGATCATCCCAACTTCAGTTATGGAGTAAGGCAGCAAAATTCACAACAAGCTTTCCATTCAAGAGTACCACCACAGCCTTTTCAATCAGCTCCTAAGCAAGGTATGTCTCTTGAGGATGTTGTTCATTCTTTAGCAACTAATACAAAAGATTTGCAGCAGCATATAGAGAAGACAAATTCTAGGTTTCAAAACTTGGAAAAACAGATGTGCCAAATAGCAATGTCTCTGAGTAGAATAGAGTCCCAAGGACGTTTGCCATCACAAATCATAGAAAATCCGAGGCAAAATGCAAGTGCCATTGTTCTAAGAAGTGGAAAAGAGCTGGAACTACCCTTGCCCAAGGAGGATAATCAGAAGAAGGCAAAAGAGGTAGAAAAAGAGGCAGAAATTGAGCAAACAGAACAGCCCAAAGGTAAAAATTCAAAGCAGCCCCCTGTTTTAGTTATACAGCCCCCATTTCCTAACAGGTTAGCCAAATCAAAGAAGGAGAAAGAGGAGAAAGACATCTTTGAAACTTTCCGTAAGGTTGAGGTAAATATTCCTTTGATTGATGCTATCAAACAAATACCAAGATATGCGAAATTTCTCAAGGAACTTTGTACTAACAAGAAAAAATAGATTGGTTATGAGAAAATTACTGTCAATGAAAATGTTTCTGTTGTTATTCAAAGAAAAATGCCTCAAAAATGCAAGGATAAAGGTATGTTGGCTATTTCCTGCAAAATTGGTAATTTAAGCATTAAAAGAGCCATGTGTGATTTAGGTGCGTCTATAAATGTCATGCCCAAGTCCATTTATTCCTCTTTAAATGCTGGACCTTTAGAAGAAACAGGAATAGTCATTCAATTAGCAAATAGGTCCATTGTTTATCCTGAGGGATTGTTAGAAGATGTGTTAGTTCAGGTTAATGGTCTGATCTTTCCTGCTGATTTTTATGTGATTGATATGGAAGATGATGGAAATTCAGGGGAGTTATCTGATATTTTATTAAGTAGACCATTCCTTCAAACAGCTCGGACTAAAATTGATGTTTACAAAGGTACCCTCACCATGGAATTTGATGGTGAAACAGTTCAATTCAATGTGTATGATGCTATGAAATATCCATGTGAAATGTCTTCTATTTGTGGAATTGATGTTATTGAACCTTTGACTCAAAATGTGTTTGAAATGGATAGGACTGACAAGTTACAAGTTGCTTTGAATGAAAGTGTTCATAGGAACAACTTTGATGCAGTGGGAGATGAGTTGCATCTTGAAAAAGAGCTCGAAGAAATAGTATTGGAGTTGGAGGTTTTGAAACCAGTAGTAAATGCATCTAATCCTTTGAATTTAACTAGCACTGACCAAAAACTTTTACCATCTGTTTTGCAAGCGCCGACATTGGAGCTTAAGGTACTACCTAATCATTTAAAGTATGCCTATTTGGGTGAAGAGAAATCACTGCCAGTGATTATTTCCAATAAGCTGACTTCTAAGGAAGAAAAGTTACTGATCCAAGCATTGAAAGAGCATAAACAAGCCATAGGACTTGACTGGTGTCTAGCAAGTATACTAGATCGGCTAGTAATACAGGGAAATATAGATTAAGACCCCAAATATCGTACCCAAGGGAACATGGATTGCTAAGAATAATATCTATGTATGAATTAAATTAATCCGAGATTGTTTCCCAAATGTTTTTGATTCAAAAGCAAAAATTAAACAAAATAAACAATTAAACAAAACAAAAGCTAAAACATGAATTAAAAACAAAACAATAACTGAAATTCTCTTGCTAAGGAAACTATCCACCTTAACTTTCATTGTAATGACTTAAATTCAAAGAATAATACCAGTGATTATGAAGAATTCAGATAAATAAAATCAGATAACTTTATTCAAGATTATCATTCCAAGCATTAAACTCCCTTATTCAGAACAATTCAACACTTGGCATAAAAGTCTGAATTAATCCTCCTAGATATCTATTAAAGCCTTTCTCAAGAGATTTAACTTTCACCCATTCTTAGTTCTTCCTCTCTTAGTATTAACCAATAAAATTCATACATAATCATTTCATATTTCGGATAATAATCATGCACAAACTTTAAAGAGCCAACCCAAGAACATGCAAATCATTAACTATGTCAAAACCAATTCTTAGTTATTTATTCAATAAACCAACAACCAATCTCAACACAATCAAGGATAAGAATATGCTTAAAACCAAGAAATAATCAACTAATATTGAAATTAAGCTCAAAACAAAGTCATAACAATGAAAAATTTAAAATCTCAAGAATCCATTAGCAAAAGAAGAAAAATTACTTCTTAAACATAATTAAAAACTAAAAACAAAGTTGAAGAAAAAAATAATGAAAGCAAAATAACGTAAAAACAAACTAAAGAAAAAGTAAAGCTAAATTCTAAGATTAATCCCTAATTCTCTAATTCGATCCCCCCTTGATTCTGTGTAATTGTCTGCTATTTATAGGCCAAAGAAGATGCAAATTACTTCCTAAACTCTTAAAATTAAATTGGAAGTATTTTAGTTGCTCAAAACAGGAAGATTTGCCAAAATAGGAAGCTCCAGAAAAAACTGCGCGAATAGGAAAACTGCATCACGTGGCCACGCCCTGTTCCTTGTTGTTGAACACGTGGTCACGTGTCTAGTTACTTTTCCTCCACACGTGGCCACGTGTGGAATTTGCCTTGGATCACAGGTGGTCACGTCCCTTGCTTCATTCTCTTCCTTGCTCCTTCACGTGGTCACGCCCTTTCACTCAAATTCCTTCATTCTCTTTTCACATGGCCACGTTCCCTCTCAAATAACTCCTTCACGTGGTCACGTGTAATATGCTTTAGTGTTTTCACGTGACCACGTCTCAAAGCTCTGGCCTGGACGCTCGTTTACTTGCTTAAACTTCCAATATTTATGCTTTTGGCCCAAAACTCTTTGCCTTTTTACACTTTAAGCCCTTTTTTTATCAATTTGACCCTGAAAATCATACAAAACACAAAATTAACCCTAAAAACACAAAACTAACAAATTAAACTCAAATTAAACCTAATTAACACAAAATTAACTTAATTAAATACCTAAAAACATACTAAAAATATCATATAAATGACTATTATCAATGGACTATAGCTGACATCACCGGCATAAGTCCCTCTATGTGCATGCACAGAATTCATTTGAAAGATAATATCAAACCCAGCAGACAAGCCCAAAGACGTTTAAACCCACCAATGATGGAAGTAGTGAAAAAGGAAATCCAAAAGATGCTGGATGCAGGAGTTATATACCCTATTTCGAACAGCAATTGGGTGAGTCCAGTCCAAGTTGTACCCAAAAAGACGGGAGTTACAGTTGTGGAGAATGACAATGGCGAGATGGTGCCCACCCGAGTCCAGAATGGGTGGAGGGTTTGTATAGACTACAGGAAGTTGAATACCTCTACTAGAAAAGATCATTTTTCACTTCCTTTCATTGATCAAATGTTGGAAAGACTCGCTGGAAAATCTTATTATTGTTGTCTTGATGGTTACACAGGTTTTTATCAAATACCGGTGGCGCCCGAGGACCAGGAGAAGACAACTTTCACCTGTCCCTTTAGCACGTTTGCTTACCGACGGATGCCATTTGGACTTTGCAATACTCCAGCAAGTTTCCAACGTTGTATGGTAAGCATCTTTTCAGATTATGTTGAGAAAATAATAGAGGTGTTTATGGATGATTTTACGGTTTATGGTAACTCATTCCATGAATGTCTAACTAATTTAATTAAGATTTTGAAGAGATGTTTAGAGTCTAATCTGGTTCTTAATTATGAAAAATGCCATTTCATGGTGGATCAAGGGTTGATTTTGGGCCATATCGTGTCTTCAAAAGGAATAGAAGTAGACAAGGCTAAAACTGATGTTATTCAATCTTTACCTTACCCTGCAAGTGTGCGGGAAGTTCGTTCTTTTCTTGGACATGTAGGTTTTTACAGGCGCTTTATAAAAGACTTCTAAAAAATCACCCAACCATTGTGCAAATTATTGCAAAAGGATGCAGACTTTGATTTTGATCAAGCATGCCGAGATGCCTTTGATGAGCTGAAGAGTAGGCTGGTTTCTGCACCTATAATTCAGCCACCCAATTGGGACTACCCCTTTGAGATCATGTGCAATGCAAGTAACCATGCCATAGGGGCTGTTCTTGGCCAAAGAATTGAGAAAAATCCACATGTGATCTATTATGCTTCAAGAACATTGGATAGTGCACAAAGCAACTACTCCATGACGGAAAAAGAACTCTTATCCATTGTTTTTGCTCTAGAAAAATTTAGGCAATATTTATTGGGTACTAAAGTAGTTGTCTTTTCTGATCATGCAGCACTAAAGTATTTATTGAAGAAGAAAGAAGCCAAACCCCGTCTAATTCGATGGATTCTCTTAATGCAAGAGTTTGATCTTGAAATTAGAGACAGGAAGGGGTCTGAAAATTTAGTAGCCGATCACCTCAGTAGATTGTTGCTAAATAAGGAAGCATTGCCTATAAATGATGATTTTCCAGATGAACATTTATTTGTTGTCCACACTTTTAGTCCTTGGTATGCTGATATTGTGAATTTTTTGGTTACAGGTGCCATTCCTGCCGATTTTTCCAGGTTTGAGAAAGACAAATTGAAGAAAGATGTCAAATACTACGTTTGGGATGAACCATATTTATAGAAATATGGCTCCGATCAAATTATTCGACGTTGTATTCCTGATGATGAGATTCAGTCCGTATTGAAATTCTGTCATTCTGAGGCATGTGGGGGTCATTTTGGTCCTAAAAGGACAGCCCGAAAGGTTTTGCAATGTGGTTTGTTTTGGCCTAGTTTATTTAGAGATGCATATTTATACTGTAAATCTTGTGACGGGTGTCAAAGAACAGGTAATGTAGGACCTAGAGACCAAATGCCACTCACATCTATATTAATTTGTGAAATATTTGATGTGTGGGGTATTGATTTCATAGGCCCTTTCCCTTCTTCTTTTGGCAATTCTTATATTTTGCTTGCAGTAGACTATGTTTCTAAATGGGTTGAGGCTAAAGCCACAAGAACTGATAATGCCAAAACTGTGGTGAATTTTGTCAAAAATAATATATTTTGCAGGTTTGGTACCCCAATAGTGCTTATAAGTGATAGAGGGATGCATTTTTGCAACAAAATCATGGATGCACTGCTAAAGAAATATGGAGTCACGCGTTGTTTGTTGACTGCTTATCACCCCCAGACAAGTGGACAAGCTGAGATTTCCAATAGAGAGGTGAAGTCTATACTGGAAAAGACAGTCAATTTAACCAGGAAGGACTGGAGTTTAAAGCTAGAAGATGCTCTCTGGGCTTATAGGACTGCCTATAAGACACCCATCGGTATGTCACCATATCGACTGGTGTATGGAAAACCCTGTCATTTACCCGTAGAGTTGGAGCATAAAGCATTTTGGGCCATCAAACGTTGCAACATGGTGTTAGTAGCAGCAGGTGAACATCGTAAGTTAGAGTTGCAGGAGTTGGAAGAGTTAAGAAATGAGGCATATGAGAGCTCACGAATTTATAAAGAGAAAACAAAAAGGTTCCACGATAGAATGATTTCTAGGAAAGAATTTTGAATTGGGCAAAAGGTTTTATTATTCCATTCACAATTGAAATTATTTCCAGGGAAATTATGGTCCAGATGGATAGGACCCTTTGTTGTTACTAATGTTTTTGCTCATGGTGCAGTTGAAATTCAGAGTTTAGAGACTGACAAAATTTTTAAAGTTAATGGACATCGCCTCAAACCATTCTATGAAAGAACTCTGGACCAAGGAAATGAGGAATCTCAATTGGCCATTCCTAGCTTGGAGAATTAGTTCCAGCAACATCTAGCCGAAGACGTTAAAGAAAGGCATTTTTGGGAGGCAACCCAATATTTATCCTTGCCCAAGGCTAAACTGTTACTATTTAGATTTGCATTTTACTTAAAAAAAAGGGGTTGACGAGTTTATTTTCTGGGCATGACTTTTGAATGTTGGGTCTGTTAGATTTTTAATCAAGTTTTAATTGAATTTTTATGATGGCAGCCCATCAATTCAACTTATCTTGGGTCTTCACGTTTTTTTTTTGCCTTATTCTTCTTATGGGTCTTTAAAATTTTACCTTCTTTCAAAATTTTTACCTTATTAATTTTATTTTGACCCAAGTTAATTGTTTATTCTCACTATTCAACATCTTCCCCACACACCTAAACCCTAACCTTTCTATTTTTCATTTACAGGAGACCAACCATGCCCCGCCGAAAATCCTTGGTGCCGCCTAGTCTTCGCCACCCGAGTCACCGTCGGCAGCAGGCGCGACGCCCACTGCCGCAGCAGCAGGCGAGGCGCGACAGCCCTCCACCGCAGCAACAGGCGAGGCGCGACAGCCCGCCACCGTAGCAGCAGGTGTGACGTACCGCCAGCTCGCCACCACAGCAGCAGGCAAGGCGCGATAGCCGCCACCGCAGCAGCAAGTGAGGCGCGACAGTCCGCCACCGCAGCAGCAGGCGCGACGCACCGCTAGCCCACCGCTGCAGCCACAACAAGCCGCCGCGCAGTCGTCGCCGACCACTGACGCTCCTCCTGCGCCGATCCACCCACCACCTTCCTTTGCTGCCACAGATCCAACCCTCTCTGCTTTTCACACTCGCCGTTCAACCAGATCTGGTGTTGTTCCTCCATCACAAGCACGAGATAAAGGTAAACGACCTATTACTTATGAGTCTAGGCAGGTAGAGGCTGGATTGGTTGATGAGAGCACTTCGAAGGATGAATCAGACCAAGGAGATACACCCATTCCCGACAAGCCACCTCATAAATATCCAAGGCTTGCGACAGGTAAGAGTCGATTTTCCCCAGCAGCACATGAGTTAAGAGGAAATCTTGATTTTGACAGAGAGGAGCACAAGACCAGGTATTATTCCCTTGATAATTTAGATATTGTGCCAGGAAGATGTTTTGATGATTCTGCTTTACGTGCTTTGGGATTATATGATGAGGTGTTGGAATTGATTGATGCTATTGGTTGGCGTTGTTTTTTCATGATCAATATGCCTGTGTATGATGCTTTAGTCAAAGAGTTTTTCAACACTTTCAAGTTTGACCACCAGGGACCCAATTTTAACTTAGTTTTTCCATTTGCTTTGACTTGTAGATTGCTTGGCACATTTAAATATTTTTCAATCACAACATTTAACATTGCTTTGGGGTTTATCACTGATAATGAGTCTAAAACGAGTGCTTATTTGGATATGATTTGTGATTATCCTGATGAATTTGAGGCTTTAGCAGTTTATAGAGAGTTAATTGGTATGCCTAACATTGAGTTCTTTCCTGGAAAATCTAAAGCTTTTTATTTCCAAAGTGCTGCTTTGCGAATTATCCATCGTTTCTTAGCCATAAATTATTCTGCACGTAATGATGATAGCACTGTTGTCACAAAAGCTGAATTATTCTTTTTATGGTGTATGATTCATGAGAAAAGAGTTAATTTGGGCTATTGGCTTGCCGCCAAATTGGATAAACTTTGTTTCAAACCTAATAAGCTTTATTTGGGGTCTTTTGTCACTAGCTTGGCTGTTAATGTTGGCTTGTTGGATATACGTACCACCACCATGCATGTTGCTTGTACAATGCCACCTATGGATTTAATGTTTTTGGATAAATTACACTTGTTGCAATGTGGCAAGAAAAGAGCCATTTCTTTTGTGGATGCGGGTGCTTTGGCCAAAGATAGAACTTTCAAAAAGGACACTAAGAAGAGAGCCCTAGCAGCATCATCACAAGCCGCAGCCTCTGTTCGTTCTTCTTCCCCATCCACCACTGCTTTTGAAGCCCGCTTAGAGCGTATTGAAACTGCTGTCCACCAGCTGCAGGCGCATCTTTTGGCCTACTTTCAGCATGTGGGGTTTACCCCACCTCCTTTACAGCATTGATTGCTTGGACTCACCCTTCTCCACCAGGGCAGTATTCGTTCTCTCTTTTGTTCTTTTTGCATTTTTTTTGCTACCCTTTGCCCCACAATTGATTTGTTGTTCCGCATTGAGGACAATGCGAGGAGTAAGTGTGGGGGAGGGGTTAAGATAGAAGTGTTGTGTGTTTTGTAATGATGTGTTGATTTTGCCATACATGTGCTTGGATTCTTAGGTTGTTTTGAATATATTGGCTAGTTTTTTTTTGGGTTTTTAGGAATTAATTGCACTAAAAAAATGGTTTGTTAAAGCATAATTGTGCATATTTTGTGGTTAGGCAATAGGAGTTAGCGCTTGTCCCATGGATTTAAATGATTTATTCTTCTAGTTCATTGTTCTTAGCATGTGTTGAATTGCATTCTCTTTTCCAAGAAGACAATACTTATCTAAAGCCAATTCCTTGACCATTTAGTTTTAACTTGTTGGATGTTAGGCAGAAATGAGTCAATTTCTTGATAATTTACTTTATTGCATACATTTAATGGTAGCCTCAACATTCTTTTGAATTAGAAAATTCAAGGCTCAAGTTTAACAAGTGAAACAAATTTTTGCATGAACTTAATTTGAAATCTTTGCACATTAGGTGATTGTTAAAACCAGTTGAGACATCAAATAAATCTTTGTGTGCTTATGGTTTGGGAATCTGGTTGCCATACTTTGAAAAAAAAGGGAGATTAGCAAATAAAATTTTACTCCGCTATCCATTAAAAAATTTGGATATGAGTAGAGCTAGTAGCCGCTTGGATTTGTGTTGTCTGAGTAACCGGATGTATACGGGTCAGAACAGGGTGCCCTCGCGTAAAAAGGACCTCTACATTCCTTGTAAGCAATCCTAGTCTTCCCCATGAAAAATAAAAATAATAAAAGCATCAAAAGCAAAAATGATGCCAAAAATACAAGTTTTGGTAGTTTGATTCCCTTGCTTGTTGAAATTTGCGTGTGAATTGTCTCTTCTGGTTTGGCATCCATCTATGTGTATTGATTTAATTTTAAACAAAGACCTTAAAATTCTTGCATGCTTAAAATATTTTGAGTCTTGTTGTTTTTGATTTAAGAAAGATTGTTGAGGAACCCATGTTATGATATGAATTAGTAGGAAATTGTTCTGAAGGTCGTTTTCTGATTTGCCTTGCACTTCAATATGATTGGAACTTTTGGGATGGGATTTGGTTGAGGATGGGAATGTTTTTTATGGGATTGATTATGTTGTTTGACTAATGCTTGAGGACAAGCATGGAATAAGTGTGGGGAAATTTGTTAAGATGTTAAATGAGCACCTATTTATTTGAATTTTGCTTAATATTTTGTGCTCTTTTAAGTCGGTTTAAGGTACTTTTCATTTGTTTGTTTATTTTTCTGACTGTAGGAGTGAATTTTGAGAAAGTTGCATTTTTGGGGCTAATTGTTAATGATGATCCGGATAAGCAAAGACTTTTTGAGGTAGAATTAAAGCAAAAGAGCTGATAAGTTGGAAATTTTGGAGGAAGCCTTGCCCAAGGGAAATGCTTAGTTGCCCAAGGCAGAAAGCCCCACCTTGCCCAGTTCCCTTGCCCAAGGGAGTTGCCTAAGGGAAATTGACAGTGGACTGCGTTTTTTTCAAGATAAATTCAAGCGAATTTAATCTAGCCGCCACTTAAACCTTAGCTGGTATTTAGAAGTTTTAAGACTTTATTTTAGGAGTAAGCAGGGAGTGATTTGAGGAATTTAAAACTTCTTTAGGAATTTTCTTTTAAATTTCCTAGTTTGTAGGATTTACTTTCGGTTTTGTTTGTTTATTATTTAAGAGGAAGAGTTCTTAGGTTGAGGGGCTTCTTTTGCATTTTTGGACTGGAATTCTGCAGCAGGGGGTTTCTCTCAAATTTCTTCTTTCTATTTTGTGATTTTCCTATGGCCATGAGTGGCTAGAATATTGTTTTCAGTTAAAGATTAATTCAAAACTAGGATTTATTTCACTGTGAGATTGTTATGCTTAATTTTTATTCTATATTTCATTTGGTGTTCATGTTGTTTACTACAGCTTAGAGAAATTTCTTCTCAATTGTTATTTGTTGCATGTTCAATGAGGCGCCGTTGTTCATTTAATTAAATAACATATTGCTAATTGAAGATATCAAATCCGTAATTGTTTGGTGGATTCAATAACAAGTGGCAATCAATTTAGCTTCCTTGCAAGGGTTGTTAGGTTGAGTAAATGCATGATTAGGTCTAAATCGATCCCGCTTGTGGATTGGTTGGCTTAGGTCGGGTCTTTCTATTTCTTAATGCTGTCAATAGATTAAATTCTTGCGCTTGTTAAGGGTTGTCTATTGGTTAGGAATTAATTACAGTCTTACTTGATTAATTCATTAATACGGAAAGATTAGGTCGAGAGCGTGATGCCGACGACTATAACTGGCCCATTGTTTGATTTTCTTAGAATTATTTCTTGATCTATGAGCAGCTGAATAAATCCTGTGTTGCGAATATCTTTAACTGAAATTATCACCCATTGAATTTTCTCTTAATTAATTTCTGATTCATTTATTTTATTTTATCATTTTACTTTCAATTTATTAAACTCCCCTATTTAATTTTATCGTTAAAAATCTGGTTGTTTAAAATTATTTCAGTGCTAGTCTCTGTGGATTCGACCCTTTCTTGCCCTGTTTGCAATTTATTTGTTGGGATAAGTGAGGTTTTTATTTTTGGTGGTTTCAACACCCATCATAAGGTAGCTAATTGATGATCCGAAAGCGCCTTGGCACATTGAACATACACAGAAATGGAATCCTCACCTTTATTAAGAGAAAGGATTTGAGATCGTAAATTGCGGATCTGAGGTTTGAAACCTGTAGCATAGGACGAAATCAGTTTATCCCAAGCCATCTTGGCAGTAGAAGCTCCTACCAGTTGTGGCAAGAGTGTCGACTCAATGGAAGATAAGATCCAGCTGAGCACGAGTTGATCCCTGCGTTCCCAGTGATCAAAGTTTGGATTGGCATCTCCAATGGCCAATAGTTTGGGTGGCACAAGGAGAGAACCATCAACATGACCCATAAGACCATGACCTTTAAGAAGAGGCTTAATTTGGGTTTTCCTGAGTAGAAAGTTAGATGTATTGAGTTTAGTGGAGAAGGATGGGTTGGTGGGAACAGGGGACGAAAATAATGGAGCAATAGCAAGCTGACTGTTACCAGCGTTTACAAGAACTCCAGTGGAGCTAGAGACGGCTGCAGTGGTATTAGTAGACATCTTTGAGTTTGTGGTGTTTTTAAATCCTAAAGGCTCTGATACCATGTGAAAACTGCAAAACGTGATTGTATTGAAATGTTGGTTAAGTATATATACATGAGGAGTATATCTCCAAATAGGAAACAAATACAATTCTGGAAACAATACAACAGAGAATAGAAGTCTATTCTACTTAGGACTGTGTTGGCTTCCCTTACACTGCCAACCGATTAAATATTTTAAGAAATTATCAACTCTCATAATTTTATATTTTTTTTATTGAACGTGTTATTTTTTGTTCTTGACCTTCGTAGAATAGAAAACATATAATAGTTCCTGTGCAATCATATAGTATATATGGATTGATTACAGAATTTATCTTTTTTAATTTTCTTATGTAATACTATAAATTGGTGAGAAAATTGAAAGAGAAGACCATGTGGTGGGCACCGCCCCTATATATGCCATCATTCCACATGGAGTCTGGTAAGGTCTTCCATTTCTTTTTCTTAAATAGAAAAAATCAATCAACCGACTCAGCAGTGAGATGCCAACCACAAATTTGCCTGGTGTCAAGCTACCGTTTATTCGGCGCCGTATGTGGACCAACTAACCTACCTAACCACAGGACACAAACTCCTACAACTGACTTGTTCCAGACTCGCAATCCAATTCATAGTAAAACTTTGCATATGTAACATGCCCTTGGCAAAGTAATTTATACATACTAATTAAGATTCAAAAATATTCAATTTGTAACCAAGCTAATTATATTAATTATGGAGCAAGGTATGAAGGGTAGCCCTTGAATTGAGATAAAAATTGTGCTTCACTGTGAGGTCTAGCATTCGTTCACGTGCTAGTGCCTGCTGAATAGTTGCAATCTCTTTTGGATGAGTCAGAGGCAAATTGGCTTTCTTCCAAGGCATAGAAATTACTAAATTTCACTTTTTGTTTTTTGTTTTAATATATCTGATACCTCCAGGTCTCTTTGTAGCCTCTAGATAGATTACATTAGCTTACACTCCAGCATATTTTAGATATGAACCTTAAGTTAAATGGTTATTTGTTAAACCAAGGTTCACTTTCCTATCTTATGACACTGAAGTTTCAAATGTTTTTTCAACCAGGCTTCTGGTCGTAAAGAAGAAGTGAGGTATCTTTTATGGATCAGGCTAAGTCGGGTGCGCAAAGTCATTGCCTTCTTCCAAAGATGGAGAAGGATATACGAATAAATTACCTCTTTACAACGATGATAAAACTTACATCCGTGGAACTCTATTGCACGCCCACAGCAGCGTGCATCTTTTACTATTTGGCTACCACTTTGCCAGCCTCTCAAGAGAGTTATACATGGATTGGAAGCTTAAAGTTGGGTGACCACAGTTATGAACACTTCAGGGAAATTGATATCTGGAAGCGATATATAACATCTTTATATTTTGCTGTTGTCACCATGGCTACTGTTGGTAAGTTCCCTTTGCGTAATACATGGTTCTTATCATAGCATAAAACAATATGGCTGATTTTCCCATATTGATGTGACCAGTGCATAGTTTGACTTCACAAAAAAAAAAAAAAAGAGTGTGTTTAATAGGAGATGTTAGAGTGCAGCTGCTACTTTTCGGACTTCTACTGTAATGTTGATTTAATCCATCATCAAATTGTAGCAGAAATTGTTTATTGAAATCTGTCTTCATTTCCTCAGAATTTTTTGTAATGCCTAATAAGTTTGCTTCCTCTGCCACAGGGTATGGAGACATACATGCTGTCAATCTAAGGGAAATGATATTTGTGATGCTATACGTGTCCTTCGATATGGTTCTTGGTGCTTACCTGATTGGTAATATGACAGCACTAATTGTTAAAGGATCGAAAACTGAAAAGTTCAGGGACAAAATGACGGATCTCATCAAATATATGAACAGAAATAGACTTGGAAGAGACATCCGTAACCAGATCAAAGGTCATGTGCGCTTACAGTATGAGAGTAGCTATACTGAAGCTTCTGTTCTTCAAGATATTCCTATATCCATTCGTGCCAAGGTAAATTACATTACAGGAGGGTGTTCTTTGCTTTTCTGTTTCAATTTATTTATTTATTTATTATTTTTATTTTTTTTAATGTTAGCATATTTCTCATATATGAAATTAAGGCTCTTTGGAAAAAGTAGAGAAATGGATAAGCTATGTTGGTAACTAGTTATTGACAGAGCAACTTAACCCGAGAAATTCTTTGGTTGCCCGAGAAAGTCTCTGGTTGTCTGGGCACTGTTCCTGACTTTCACAAACTCTTAAAAAAATTCCAAGGACCAAAATCTGAACCGTGTGATAGGGCATACTTCCAAGAAGCAAAATTCTAGTTGGATTGTAAATAGCACTTTGAGAGACCAATAAATTGGACAAGCATGGAGCTATTCATAAACCTTGAAGCTGCCGAACCTACTCTTTCAAAACTCCAATCCAGCCAATCTGGAAATATTAGAAGTTTACAATTAAATCTGTCAAAGTGTCTCAAACCCTTAAATATCCAGGTTACCCACAAAAAAATTCATTAGTCTTTCTCTTATCTTCAATATGTCATCAAGAAAATAGAAGGCTTCAACAGAAGGAAAATAGTGGAAATCTTGGTAGGATTGACCTCAACATGATACAACAAAATCGGAGAGAAAAAGTACTCCTGCAACCTCCTAAGTTAATAGTTGTACTTCCCAGAGAAAAATAGAATAGAAAATCTATTCTCCTCTTCCAAATTGATTGTTCTTTTGTAGTTACAGGTTTCCATGATCCTTTTTTTATTTTATGTATTTGGCTCCTACTCCGACATTTCTTGCTTATCATTTTGGGTTGCTTCATCTGCAGATTTCCGAAACGTTATACATGCCATACATTGAAAAAGTTCCTCTGTTCAAAGGATGCTCTACAGAATTCATCACACAGATTGTAAGTCATGTTTCTTTTGCTGGCCATTGAATCTCGTAAATGATAAACACGTTACAGCAAAATGAAGCTCCGACAAAATAGCAATGCCAGTGATACAAAATGAAGCTTTGAGTATAACATAAATTCATCATGGATTCCACTAGAAAATAGGATTCTGGTTTCTCTCACTGCTTTTTCAATCCTATATCTTTTTCATCATTTCATACAATGTATCATATGGGGAAAAAGGGAGGTCTTGATCCCTCCGGTTTATCATCAAATAAACACTGCTAGAATTTTCTAAATAGTTCGTCTCCTATGTCATGTAGTTTCTTTTATGACTGGTTAGGGGTTAGGCATTTAGCATCCTTTCTCCGCTTTCTCATCCTATCTTGCCATTCTCATTTTTATTATTTTCCAATGTGGCAGGTTAGTAAGCTCCATGAAGAATTTTTTCTCCCAGGTGAAGTAATTATGGAGCAAGGAAGCGTTATAGATCAACTGTACTTTGTCTGCCATGGTGTACTGGTACGACTTTATTTCTGTGGCTACTCTTCTCCTTTATCTATTATATTGGCATAATGTTTGTATTCTAGTGTTTCCTAACTCTTCATTGGTTTTTCAGTCATATTATTAGTTTTTAATCATCACATGTAACATTTTTTTTGCCACATTAAAAAGCTCAAGCCGTGAACTACTGTGTAACAAGTCTGCTTATCATTAGATAGTTACATGCAAGCACAGACATGTATTTCAGTACTTATGCTCCTTATTGAGGTGGTGTTGCACTACCGTCAGATGTATGCCTCAATGACAGCATTTTGCATGAGCAATTTTGTATTTCAATGTAGTTCCTAGATATATGATAAAAGATATGTTTTTTGGCAAGTCCCCCTTGGAATTTTGGTTTCCTGAAATTATTTTGTTTCAGGGTTGTTCTCCACTGATATTATGTGTTTTCAGCTAGCAGACTTATGTAAGATGTCACATTTTTTCCCTTCTTCTGGATGCAGGAGGCAGTCGGCATAGCCGAAGATGGGTCAGAAGAGACTAACTCTCTTTTAGAAGCCAACAGTTCATTTGGAGAAATTTCCATTTTTTGCAACATTCCTCAGCCCTATACTATTCGTGTTTGTGAGTTAAGCCGACTTCTACGGATTGACAAACAATCATTATCAAATATACTTGAAATATACTTTTATGATGGACGCAAAATCTTGGACAACATCTTAGAGGTATATTAAACTGTGGTTATATAATCTGGTCCACTGTGATCCCCCATTTATTAGCCTTTTTCTTCTTCCACATGATTTCGTTTGCGTATATATGCATGCAATCTCCGCATGATTTCATTTGACTATATATGCATGCAATCCCCTGAATTTGGGAACTCAATTTATGTGTATGCTTGATAAAAGGAATTAATATGTGTTGATCAAGATGCCTAAAACTAGAATAACTGACAGGGAAAAGACAACAAACTTAGAGATAAGGAACTAGAGTCGGATATTACATTCCACATTGGAAAGCAAGAAGCTGAACTTGCTTTGAGGGTGAATAGTGCAGCTTTTCATGGAGATCTTTATCAGCTAACAAACTTTGTTCGAGCAGGAGCTGATCCAAACAGAACAGATTATGATGGACGATCACCTTTGGTATGAATATGTTGATTATTTATACATTCATGCATTTATATCCATTACTATTATGCTAGACATATTGATATAAAACTTTCTATTTCAAGTAATGATTATATGAAAATTCCACAACCATGGAAATCTATACAATCTAGTCGTGGAATTTTCTGTTTAAATAATAATCGTCCATTAAAGTTCCATTACTGTAAATTTCCACAACCTTCTTGTGGAAATTTCTATCTGATAATTGATAATGTCCAACATCCATTTGTCTTGTTTCTTGTGATTATATATTAATGAAATAATATCCTGTGTCATTATGCTTGATTTGGCCTACATCAAATTAAGCTAATTAATTTAATATGTCTCATGAATATTCAAGTATTCCGTACCTTTCTTTCCGTTTCTCTTTTGCTTATTTGTTTTTCGTCAAGTGCTGGAGAATATTCATATTCCCTAAAGGCGAAGGAAGATGAAGAAAGATTTAAATTTATCTGATAAGTGCTTTTTGTTTTGGGCAGCATCTTGCGGCATCAAGAGGTTATGAAGACATAACACTTTTCCTTATTCATAAGCGAGTTGATATTAACATCAAAGGGAAATTTCTTGTCTATAGTGGATGTTCAGAATTACCCGATAGCAATCATAATGATAAGATGTGATTATTATTTGTTTTGGGTAGATAAATTTGGAAATACACCCTTAATGGAAGCCATCAAGAATGGACATGATCATGTTGCATCTATATTAGTTAAAGAAGGAGCTGACTTGAGCATAGACGATGCTGGTAGTTATCTTTGTTCAATTGTTTTAAAGGGGGATTCTGATCTTTTGAAAAGGATTTTGTCGAATGGCGTCGATCCAAACTCCAAGGACTATGATCATCGAACCCCACTTCATATAGCAGCTTCAGAAGGACTATATTTGATGGCTAAGTTGCTTATAGAATATGGAGCTAGTGTTTTCTCAAAGGACAGGTAGATATCAAATATTTTTTTTTTCTTTATATGTTTATATAGAAAGATTGTCTTTTACCATTGCAATCTCAATTCTTTAGATGGGGAAGAACACCACTTGATGAAGCAAGGATGACTGGAAATAAGAAGTTGATCAAGCTAATGGAAGATGCAAAATCTGCTCTGCAATCAGAATTCCCTCACTCCCAAGAAATCACAGGTATCTATTGCTATACGTAGCAAGAAAAGTGATTAAAATTAACTGCCAAATTACTCGGTATTTAGAAAGTTTAGGTGAATGGGGAATTGCTAAATTTCTTCCATCAACTAACTTTGGTACAAACGCTTAGGCTCATATGCTTGATTGAGTTTACCTAATGCCAGCACTGTTTGCTCTTTATCAGTTGCCGAGAGAGGAGTACAACGGAGGAAATGTACCGTCTTCCCTTTCCCTCTGTGGGATCCGAACGAACATAAAAGACCCGGAATAGTGTTATGGGTTCCAAAAACGATGGAAGAGCTTATAAAAGAAGCTGTAGAGAATCTACGGGTTACAGGTGAATATGGTTGTATACTATCAGAAGATGCAGGCAAAATTCTTGATATAGACATGATCGATGATGGCCAAAAGTTGTATTTAATCGGCGAAACACATTAGTTATGGACCTTTTTGCTGTTGTATAATATTTGTACTAGCCTTACATGGGTATCATATCTGTATTTCAGTTATGGGCATATCTAAAGCCATATATCTATCTTAATACATAAGCAAGCATTTTACAAAAATACTCTATTATTATACAGTGTGTTTGACCTAATTTTGAGAACATGTTAAACTTTGAAGTCGTGTTGCTCATGGACCAATCTATAACATCAAGATCAGCATATCTTCAACAACTATAGCTCATATCAGACTACAATTTGGAACTCTTATGATCTTTTTAATTAACAAGAAAAGAAAAAGACAATCCATATGATTAGGGCATGATAGCTAGTAAGTAAGATATAAAATGGAAATGAAGATGTGCGAATGTGTTGGATTTGCCTGAAATGCTTGTGGGCTAGTAAATTATTAGCAGAAGCTTCATCAACAGTGGCACCATCATCAGATTCTGAACAAGAATGAAATAGCTTATCCGCTAGAACTCCCATCAAGCAACCCAATATGGGAATAGAAGAACGCATGACTCCGGCCTGCCTCAGCCTCATGGAAGAATTAATGGATGATCAAAATTCAGAATACTAACTTTTCTTTATAATTTTGTCAGAATTATATGATTATTGTTTCATAAAATAATTGACTTATAGGAGCAGAAATTGCGTGGTCATTAAGTCAAGGAGCATATGATATTATACTAATTAAATGCTTGTCAAGCACACTGGACTTGACTCTTCTTGCATGGTGGATGGAAATTAAGTGCATAGTGACATTGACATTTTATCACAAGAATTTTCTGCTTTAGCATTACTTGTTATATATTTTAAACACATAATTACTTGGAATTTCCCATTTGTTGCTCTCAGTATCTTACATTACTAATACAAGACGTTGACATTAAATTAAAATTTATTTACTAATTATATAAGCATTTGTAATGTAATCTCAATTGTTTATGGTTATTAGTAGTTGGTGATGCAGTATAAGCACTAAAATTTTAAATATCTAATGATGCGTAATTATATGGAATTGTTGTTGCCACTCCCTTTAATTTTCCATTCTTAATTTAATTTTATTAACCCACTTTCAACTTTAATGACTAATTACCGTATTAATTACCAATCTTATCATTGTAAAAGACGAAAAGACTAGTCTCTGGATAGTACTTCAATTATACAATTAAATTATGTGAATATTTATGTACCTTTAATTTGATGAATGAGGTGACTTTCATGATGAGTTAATATAATTTATATTCATTGCTTAATGCTTTCGTATGCTAAATGAATGCCTTGTGATGATCTTAATTGAGAAGTCAGGTTTGATGTTCTTTTATTGTTTGAATGAATTTTGAATTGTATGCTAATACTTTAGGGTAGGGGGGGGGGGGGGGGCGCGGCAGCGGGTTTGGCGTAAATTTAAAAAAAAATTTAGAAAATTGGTGTTTTAGACAAAAAAGCCAAAACATAGACATTTATGTATTGTGTTGCAAGAGACGAGAATTATTATATGCTCTGCAACGTACAGTGATCCTATGCTTCTACAGTGCCTTTATATAAAAAAAAATATTAAATGAAAAATGGCAACATTACCTACCGTTTTTCAACTGAAGCAAGCCCCACACCGTGTCAAATTGTTCTACAGAAAACAGCATATCTTTCTGCTGTTTTTCAGCATGTAGATTTAGGGGTATTCAAAATTCGAATCTACTTGAACAAAAAATTCGAGTAGGGTTATTAGGATTGTTAGTGTCGGATAGGATTGGAAATTTTGAACTTTTTCAGGTGGGGTTAAACCCAATCCATCCGAACAACACACTATTTTTCTTTAAAACGCAGCATTTTATTCATCGGACGAGTTCGGATTGAATTGACCCTATCCGAACTCCTTTTTTTAATTTAAATTAAAAATATATATATTTTTAAATTGAAAAAAAAAATAAATTTGGGTTATTTTGATGGGATCCGAATTATTCATAAGATATGGTAGGATTGAGATATATGAAAAATTCGGGTTCGGGTTAACCCAAACTTGCCCAATGAACACCCCTACATAGATCCCACCATGTTGACCGGTTTGAAGCCCTCGCCCTTCTATTTAACGACGCCGTTTCAAGTGCCGGAAATGAGCATTTCTTTGTGTCATTTTTTATACAATTTTTTTCTTCTCTACCGTGGATCTTGCTTGTCATAAAACAGCACCCATGAATGCCTTTTTTTATCACCCTAAAATTCTAAATTCTTTTTGTGTAACACCAATTTTATATACATTTTTTTAAAAAAATTTACACCAATTTTCTAAATTTTCAAAGTTTGGTGTAAACGAATGCGATTTTCTAACGTCCCTCTTACCTTCCTCCAAACGGCTGTTGCACCATGTCAAAAAATGGTAGATGAGTGTGCCATTTTTTACACAAATTCTCCAGCTTGTGCAATGGGTCCCACTTGTCAAAAAACAGCATCCATGGATGCCTTTTTTTCTAACCCCAAAATCCCAAAATCTTTTTCTGCTACACCAATTTTTCAAATTTTTTAAAAATTTACACTAAACTAAAAAAACCCCATACTTAAGCCTATTCTTATAATAGATAGGGTTAAGATATATGTGTTGTTAAAATTGCATGATATTAGCAAAATATTTCATATTTATTAAAAAAATGTAGGTATTGCTAACCATATTCAACCCTATCTCTTTCTTTTGATCATTTTCTTTCTGTGTTCCAATTGGTTTTCGGTTTTTTTTTACTAACTACCATACTATCAAAATACGCCAAAACCAAATACCATCTATAATTAAATTTCAAATTGATCGCCAATAGAAATTTATTGCAGAGTTAATTTTAAACTCACATGATTTTAACGGTATGTAATATTAATTTTATTTATATCGTCAATCAATTATCTAATATGATAAAAATTAAAAATCAAACGATTCAATAAAAAGAAAATTGGTTAAAAGATTCAATATAAAAAAAAAAAGTGAAAAGTTCAAAAACTTGAATATGAATTTTGCCAATTGACTATAACACTTGTAACCATGATCAACACGAATATAGTGAAAGTAATTGATTTCAATAGGAGATTACGGCATAGTCCAACGGTTGAGGCAATGGATACGCCTTCCGAACCATCTGAAATCAAATTCTGTCATTCCACCCCTTTCCCCCTCTCCCGCCGGCCAGTAGATTAAAAAAAAAATAATAATAAATAAATTTGATTTGCAACTTGTATAACACTTGTAGTTTTATTGTTAACTTAGCTCATCTTTATTCAATTAAAAAACAATTACACATTTTTAGATAAAAATAATAAAAATAACCATAAAAGATTATTTTTCTTCACCATTTCACATAAAAGTATATTTTAAAATTTCTATTACATTTATTTATATAACTTTTCCAACTTGTATAATACTTGTAGTTTTAAAATTACATGTAAATATACCATTTGTATCTCAATTGTATTTTTAAAATTAAAAATTTTAAAAATTATAGTTTTGAAACATGAAAAAAATAGTTAAATTTTGAAAATAAAAAAATATATTCTACTTAATTTTTTTTTTTGGTTATAAAAGAAAAAACAGCCAGTAAAACCCTTAAACCGATAGCCTACTCTTAGGCCCAGCGGTACATCTGACCGAAGAATAAAATTTTGAGTCAACTGGGTGCTAAATCAGATTGAAGTCCACGTCAGCAGAAGATTCTAGGCTGCAAGCAATATTATTAAAATCGAATCGAATAACGAATCAAAAAGCTTAAAAATTCATGGTTCGACCGATTCTTTAAGATTCAACTGATTTTTTTTTATTTTTTAAGTTTTATATAAATATTATGAAAATATTACTATATAAAAAAATTAAAAATAATTTAGCAAAATATATTTATCATCAAACATTAACAATAAGACTATATTTTCAAGTCATTCAACATTTATAATAAAAATTTAAGATAAATATAGTAAAAAATTGCAAATTTTTAAAGAAATTTTTCAAATATAAATTATAAAATTTTATTTTATTTATAAAAAATTCATTAAATTGTTTGAATTTTAATTATTTTGTATTTATAATTTTATTTTTTTTTTCCAGAAAAAATAATATTGTATAAATATTTTGGATAAAAAATTGATTTTTCTAAAATCAAACCGGTTTTTATTATTTAACCCGGTTATTTCCCGGTTCAACCGGTTTTTGGCGGTTTGAAACAGTATTTCCCGGTTTTTATCCAATCCAATTTTCATCCATTGAACCAACCGGACCAGCCAATGGTTCGAGGTTAAACCGGTTCGACCTCCCCGTCCGGTTTTAATAACCATGGCTGCAAGTTGCCGCATTTCTAACCTCATAACCGCTGATAAATCGGTTCCCATAAATCTCAAACAAAAATTCCATCTCATGCACACCGTACGATCGCAAACGAACCCAAGTAAATAAAGAATCATTGAGGGCCATTTTCGTCAATAAGGTCATCTTTGAAATCGAGCGCCAAAATAGTTACTCAAGAAGAGAGTCTCTGTAACCAACTCCCAAAACCCTCCTAACAGAACCTATTCAGTTAGTTTCAGTCTTCAACTGTCACAGTAAAGAAATCACAAATTACAGAGAATTAGAGAGAGAGAGGAGAATTGGAGTTCAACAATGGCTCCTCCAATTCTTGAAGCGTGTAAGAAGCGGAAGAGAAGGCTAAAGATCTACAATTTCCATAGCTTTGGTGAGATAGGTAATCCACTAAACCCCACCGGTTCTTTCCGTGAAAATGTCAGAACATTTATTCAAGAGTGTGCAGAGCTTGAAGACTACAATGTCTTGGGTATGCCTATTTGGTGTACTTTACTTTTAATTGAAAGTAATAGCTCTGTTTTGCCTCTTTACACCATCGAAGAGAATGTCAAATACTCTTCTAATCCCTTTTGCGATCACTGCAGATGCACTGGTTAGCCTCTCTCTCTCTCTCTCTTCTTATTCTTCATTTTGATCTTTTGTTTTTATTTTTCAATTCTGAACTGGGCTTTTGATGAAAACGGGGAATTCCTTTGGTTATCTTAAATTTCTGAACTGGGTTTTTGCTGCTTTCATCTGGGTTAATCTTGGATTTTGTTGAAACTATTCATTCCTTTTCTTTATTATGATTCTTTTCCTCAATTTAATTTGGGAATCAAAATTGGGTTCGCTTTGGGTTTGTGCTTGTACAAGGATGGGGTGATAATTTTGTGTCTAAACGTAAATACCATGTGATAATACCTGCTGATGGAGAGTTGAACAAGAGATTAGAAGATGGAGTTTTTGATCTCCACACTCATCTCTTACACGGGTTGATTCACTGCAATGGATTTGGTCATTTGCTATCCATCAACGGCATTGAAGCTGGTTCTAAAGTTCTTTGTGGAAGAGAAATAATGGATCTTTGGGATCGTTTCTGCTCAATTTTGCAAGCCAGGTACCCTACAACCCCATAAACAATTACCGGTTTTCAATTGCATCTGTTTAACTAAAAAGTTCACCCTGTTCTTCTTTAGCAGGAAAATCAGTGTTGAAGACGTTTCAAAGAAACGATCTATGGATCTTCGCCTACTCTATGGAGTGGCATATGGGCATCCATGGTTTGGTAGATGGGGATATAAATTCTGCCGTGGAAGTTTTGGTGTGACGGAGCATAGCTACAATGGAGCAATAGAAATTCTTAGCTCCTTGGAACTTGACAAAATCATTCCAGATTTGAAGAACACAGATCGATATGAAGAAACAAGGCATATAATTCATTACTACAGAAACATAAGTGAAACCCAGTTGATAACTTTCAGAGATCTTCTTAGATTTATGCTTACCGTCAAATCCTGTTGCTGTGCACAGAAGAAACAAGCTATTACTGCGAATGTTTCAGCTTCCATTTCCAAGTACTCTACCAGAGTAGCTATGCAAAAGAATGTTATGGGGAAGCAAAAATGTGTAAGATATCGAAAGTTTAGTTCTTTAGTTAGTACATTGGATAGCAGATGGCCAGTGAGAAGATTACACTATGCAGCTGAGGTGATTGTGAATCAATTGAAGGAAAAGAAGCCTCAAAAGTTTGGTCGTGGAGGGATGACTCGACAGGATGTGAGGGATGCAGCTCGAATGCACATTGGCGATACAGGTTTGCTTGATTATGTGCTGAAATCAATGAATAATGTGATTGTTGGAAGTTATGTTGTTCGTCGTGCAGTTAATCCCAGTACTAAGATCCTGGAGTACTATATTGATGAACTGGATAATAGGGACCGGCCTGTTAAAGTTGCTGAATCTGAAGCTGATGAAAGTCCAGAGCAAATTCGAGCTCCAGCTGTAGTTCCTGGAGCTGACTTGTATAGTGAGTTGAGGTTTTTGTACATAAAAGTTCTGTTGAACTATCCTGAATCAGAAATGGTGGAATTGGCAATACAGACAATGCTTGACACCAAACATTTTGTGAAGGAATGGCCATTTATAGATGAAGATGATCAGTTTCTTCGATTCATCTGCCAAGTAATGCCACTTATGATTGATCTTGAAGGTGAAACAGATAAAGAATTGACTCCTGGAGAGATTGTCATGCTTCCATTGCATTCCACTGTAGCAGAACTCAAGGTAGCAGCAGAGAATTCATTAAGGGACACTTACTGTATTCTAGAAAATTTTGTGGTAAACGATATAGATAGAATGGAAGATTTGAGTGACAGTGAATTGCTGTTTGGAAGTGTTGAATCTGGTGCAGAGCTTTTTATGCGAGGGACAGGTATAGATATAAACACTGAATATAGGTACGAAAGTGGGCCTGATAACTGGAAGGTGAGATGTGAATGTGGTGCTCGAGATGATGATGGAGAGCGAATGGTGTCCTGTGATATCTGTGAGGTTTGGCAGCACACTCGCTGCAATGGTATTGAAGATTTGGGGGCAGTACCCCCACTTTTCGTCTGCACAGGATGCTGTGATTCTCTAGTGCACTCAAGAACCAAAACTCATGTTGAGTTCGAGAGTACTGATGATTTGTTGATGGTTCCTGAAAACCAATATGTACAGGAATTCCTATATTAGGGATGGATTTTATAGATGCATACCTTGTATTAGAGTTGCACAATAATAAACTGTAACAAGCTAACAGAAGCAGGCCATTCTTTTTATGTACAAATCAAAATTTTAATTGAGTTTGTGAATGATGTAAAGACGTGACTTTGTACCCATTTCTGTTAATTGAGTTTATATGAATAAAAGTATAGATTTGGGTTTTATTGAAGAGAATGTAGTTTGCAAAATGATATGAACAATGGCAGATATGCAAAACTTTTATGCAGCAAACAAAGTAGTCTTCATTAATCATTCATCTTTCCATATATATATTGCAAAAAATTATGCTATGCTATAGATCAATGCCAATGCATAAGCAATCTAGTTTAAGCATTTTGAAGTCTAAAGTTTAATCTTAAGCTATTAGTTTGAAGGCTTAAGAGGTAACAACAATATACAGTTTGCGACAGTTTATGCAGTAAAGATTACAATGTATGCACTAATTAGAACCCTACAAATGCATAAAATCCAGATAATATTTCTAATAAAATTTAGAAGAAGGGAGCCCTGCAAGGTGTGCCTTTCCTTTTTCGCTTTGTTTTCTCCGTTTTGGAGCCTTTGTTTCTTTTGCTTACTGTCTGAATCCAAAGAAATGGAGGATCCCATTCACTTCTTTTCCTTTCAAATGCAGTAACCTGATCAAAACCAAAATATTATATGCCTATCCAAGCATTGCAATTTGCAAATTTATTCTTCTTGGGTCTTGCCATGGGCACAATCAAGCACACATTTTCGGCCATTTTTCAGCCTGGGCCAGCGCAAGTGGTATGCCTAAGCCAGCCTTGAAAATTTTAAGTATAACTTCGGTTTTAGACTCGGCTCTCATAAATTAATAGAACAAATTCAATAGCAAATCTTCTCTATTATGACATCTATAGTAACACATTTTTATCTATTTCAGAAACTATATATTTAGTATGCAGATAGCGGAATTACCTTGCAGGAAATAGAGCAGTAATTGTAGAGGTGAGGCTCAGCCAATCTTCTCTTGCAGACTTCACAAACTCCAGTATTTGACAGGGGACCACAGTGTGGAAGAGGATTCAGAGATATCACCAACCATTTGTTGCACTTATATGGCTTCAACCCACAAACTCAAAATTACTACTTTTTAAATTAAATTTAATTACATAATTAAATTCAATAATAAGAAACCTGAATCTGAGAGCAATCAATGTGCTTATCCATAGCAGCAAGAGAGACAACATCCTTGTAGACATGTCTGTAGATTTTGAGGATCTTATGATATCTGTGATGAGAAGTTGAGGACATACAATATTGGCAAGCGGATAAATTACAATTGATGCAATATCTATTCTTCTCATTTCTTCTTATTTGATGAATTGCACATGATTCAAAGAATGTCCTTTTCAAAAATTCTTCTATCCACTCCGGTTTTCTATTCTTTCTTTCGGTTCTTCTTGTTTCTTCCACCTGATCAATAAATATAATCAATTGAATTTTCAACCAAAAGTCAATGCTATGCTTTGCAAATTATACCCTCTAACTAATAAAATATCAAATTAGTGTCATAAACATGTTAAAAATGTAAGCGATACCTTTATATCGATAAAAATGTCATATTATCACTTTAAAAATGCTAGATTATCCATCTATTACCATCCATATACCTGCTTTTTGTGAGGTGCTGTATATCCTTATAGGGAGTAATTTGATATTTTTAACAAGAAGTGAGGTAATATGACATTCGATTATTTTAGAGGCTGATTTGTTAAATAGTAATAATTTATAAAAAAATTTATATATTATCCAAAAAAATCATCCACTTCAAAATATTTGAATCTCCAATATTTTGAAATTATCAGACTCAATTGATGAACTTTCTTGACTATACATATGCTACTGCTTAATTAAAAGAATATGAAAATGCAGATACATTTTTAGTTTATGACATTACAAGTTAAATTATAAGTAAGTTTTTAGTTCTAAAATTACTCTTATTATTTTATAATTCTAAAAGAAATTAGACTTATAATTTTATAGAATACTTTAATATCTCAATTAATATTACATATCATTTAGCAACACTAGTAGGATTAGATTAAATTTGTTGATTCTGAAATAAAATAAAAATAGCAAACTATTTTTAAATTAAATTTCAACTGGGGTTTTATTTTATAATGAATTCTAAATTGAATACAGTTCATTGGCTGAAGCTTCAAAATTTCAGATGCTATTCTGTGTTATGAATTGACAGAAACATAGTTTCTCTACAAATTTTTAAATATAATTTTAAATTTATACAGAAAACATGCTATGAATTAGGCTTTGCTGGTTGTAAAATAAATAAATAAATAACTTTCGAAATGGAAAAATTGAAAGGGAAAAAAAAAGCAAGGAGATAATAAATAAAGGTAATTAATAAAATTAGTAAAATAAAAGCAAATCAAATGCTTACCTGATCACTATCTTTGAAGAAAGAATGATTCATGAGGCCCTTCTTTCAATTTCGAAAATAGGGACAGAAACATATAAGAAAGTAATTAAAATTATTTGAATTGTGAAATTTGGGGTTTAAATTAAAATATCGATATAATCTAAGTGGTGAAGCCATTAGAGATAATCAGTTGGTTAATGACATTCGTCAAATTTTGCAGAACTATTTTGCCTTTCATTGACCATATAAAACAAAACTATATATACTTTTTTTATATATTGCTTACCATAATAATTATCTTTCCATGTAATCTCTTTTCTTTGCTGTATTTATTCTTTTTTTTACCATTTATTTATGCATGTAATTATAAAAAAATTAAAAATTAATAAATAAGTGCCAACCCTTAACGTATTGATAATCAAAATATCTTATCCACCCGTATGATTGAGTGGATTTAAATTATTAAATTATTATTGATCATGGTTAGTTCGAGTTGAATGAAATTATAATCTACAGAGATTATAAATATAGTTATTTTTGTATTCATATTATATAAAAAAATATTATAAAATTATAAATTATATAAGTAGATCATAAATATATGGGTCATATAAAACGTATAAATGGTGGAGTTGGGGTGAATTTTTATATTAAATAGTGTACAAATACGAATTTAATTTAATAATGCTTGTTGTTTTTGTAAAGTTTTGAAATGGAATGTTGTTAATATGTAACGGCTATTTGAATATATATTTTAAAATAAGCAATTTATTCTATATAAGCAATTAATTAATAAGACACACAGCAGCAGTGTCTTCCTTAAGTTCTTCATCTGTGTTTTTCATTTGTCCTGATATGTGCCATGGGTTTCATAAATATTAAAATATAATGCGAACCTAGAAGAGAGAGCATAGTAAAATGGAGCTTTCACAAAAAAAAAAAAAAATCCATTCTCATGTTTCCGAACTTCTAAATTTTTTATATTGAAATTTTTATATAAAAAAAATTACTAAATAATTATAATTTTTATTATGAGGTGACATGATGTCTCTCGTAAATAAAAACGGGACATATAAAATAATTTAACTAGAAATTTTTAAAAATTTGGAACAAAATGAGTTTTGATTAAAAAAAAAAAAGCATAGCAAAATGTGGTACGATGGCACATGCACCACGAAATCAACCTAATTAAAGGGTGTTTTACAAAACTATCCAAAAAAAATCCCAACTAAAAATACTCAATCTTTTTTTCCCTTTTAACATTATTTTTTTTATTTTTATTTTTAAAAACACCTCTTTTTTAATTATACACAAACTCTTCATCATGAAAAAATTTAAATCGACCCAACGAATCCACTTCCTATCCTAAATAGGTCAGTCAAGTCTGCCTCAAGTTTTAAATGTGACCCGGCCGAGCCACTCCTATCCCAGCCAGGTTATAAGCTTTTGTACTGATGGTGAATTCCGCATGACCCGATTGAGACACATTCCAGCTCGGCCGGGTTGATCTTCAAATTTTCAACCCTAAACCTGCATAAATAACATAAATTAACTTCAAACTTCACCATTTAAAAACACACAATATTTACACTTAAAACACACAAAATAAACATTATTTAAATACAAAAACACACTTAATACAAACAAACATAAACATAAGTATAATTTGGATATATCACCATGCACCTCATTTCAAAAAGGCATCAACTCAATTTAAAATAAGGTATCAGCTCAAATAATGTAGGAATCTAAAAACTAAAAAGATAGGTTTTTAATTAGATCAATATTCACGTATTACCACTAAAATTAGGTTTCTATACCCTATTGGCAATATTATAGTTGATTTTCCTTATCATTGTTATAGTTGGCATCCTGTCGCAATTCTCATTAAGTATTGCTATTTTTTACTAATAGTCTTATCCAAGAGATAAAATTGAAAAGAAACAGAAAATTCATGGATCAATAACAATATAATAATAAAAAAAAATTCCACTTGGTTGCTAGGAGAAGTATGAAAAATCCATAAACACATGAGCTAAATTTTAATATTACAAATAATGCCTAATCCAAATGAAACCTATAGTCAAATTTTCTTTTCCCCCAAATTCTCGACATCAAAACGTAATTGAAAGTTCAAAAATTTATAAATGAAAATTCATCAACATGACATAAATGGCAAACATAACGATGAAAAGTAAAAGCAAAAGCAAGCTCAAATAAAACTCAAATAATGTCAAAAACAAACCTTCAATGCCATAATAGAAATTCCTAAAACCAATGTTATTAAAACCGGACCGAATAAAGAACTGACGAGGCTGGGGTTTTTGGTTCAACCGGATTCAACCGAGTTTTTTTTCTATTTTTAAAATATTATAAATTATTATAATTTTATAAATACTATTGTATAAAAATTAAAAAAATATCCATCAAACATTAATATATATCACAAATATCCTAATAATAACTTACAAAACATAATTTTAATTTTATTATTACAAGTAATTAATTATGAATTTTTGAATATTATATATTAAAACATAAAAATATAATCATATCATGAAAAACATTTCATTTTTAGATGGAGTACTAATGAAGCAAACACAGAAAATATTAACCTTGCATATATGAGTATAATTATATTTAATTACAATAAATTCAAATAGATAATAAGTATATTAAATTATTAAGTGACATCTTTAGAATTTAAAATACTAATTTTTTTCAAAGAAATAAATTATGAAAATTTCATATATATATATATATATATAATGAACCAAATAGATAATAAGTATATTAAATTATTAAATGATATCTTTAGACTTTAAAATATTAATTTTTTTAAATAAATAAATAATAAAAATTTAATATATATATATATACACACATATATTTGATTACAATGAACCAAATATATAATAAGTATATTAAATTATTAAGTGACATATTTAGAATTTAAAATACTAATTTTTTCAAATATATATATATATATATATATATATATATATATATATATATATATATATATATATATATATATATATATATGTATATATATGGGGGGTGAAAAAATACAAAAAAAAATATAATTTTTTGTAATTTTTAGTCAAAAACCCGATTTTGTTCAGTTTTTCGGTTCAATTCGGTTTTTTCCGATCCAATCCAATTTTTTACCAATTCAGTTTTGTGCAGTTAAATCAATAGGTAGACCTGTATGTTCGCGGTTAAACCAAACGGTCCGATCCAATTTTAATAACTATGCCTAAAACCGAACCAACTGGTTTAATTATTGACAGGAAACCAAGAAATTAGGTACACTAACTCGAGAAACGGAGAAGGATCAGCCAGCTGGCCGAAAAGATGCTCTGTTAGGTAAAATTAAACAACCAGAGCATATTCTGGAAAAAGAAATGGCAATTTAACTTACCTCTCATGCACGAAAAGTGATCTAAGACACTATCTCCATCTAGGCTGCCAGCAATTAAAAGGAATGTCGATTAATATGGAGCGACCATTTGCGAGAATTTTGATGGGTTAAGATTTTTGGATTTAGGACAAAAGAACTGTAGGAGTGAGATAATATTGGGGTTTTTAGATTGTTAATTTTTTAGGGCCACGTGTCTGAAATATTATTATAATTTTTTAATTTATTTAAGATAAATTTAGCGACAAACGAATATAGTCGCTATTCTTCATTAATGAAATAGAATAATTTTTGCTACAGCAAAATTTCATCGCTAAATTGGTAGCAAAAGTGGCACTAAATTCTCCCTCCATATTTAGCGACTAAATTCTAGTCGAGAAATTTTCTAAAATTATTTGTCTAAATAAAAAAATTGAAAATCGTTTTGAAACAAAAATTGTGTTGCTAATTTTGTCAAAAAACATGGCATTAATAATTATCGTCAATAATTAGCGATTAATTCCTTGATTCCGTCACTATTTTGTCACCAAACATTGAAAAATTACATTTCCACGATAGATATGGAAAACAGTCGCCAAATTGCGATAGAAAATCTACCTTCGCTAATTTTATTACAAATTCCTTTTTTTTTTTTTTTTTTTTGTAATGTGCGTTGCAAAATTTTAACCAAAAACTTGTCAATGGAGAAGATGATCTTTCATGAGCAAAAAGTGATTCATACTCTTGACCTTTCTTGGACTGATGCCCCCATGAGTAAAGGGTTAGCAAATACTTTCCCACATCACTAAGCTAGGCTTTCTCTCATCACTATAAGCCCCTCACACAAACTATATAAGTGTTATATTTGTAATGATACTAATTGGATTTTGGTATGATTTGTGGGAAACTTTTTGTTAGAATTAGTTCATTGGTTTATTTATTTTTTGATAGGTAATTGGTGTCTAAGTTGAAAGAGGAAGAGTTTTGGTGTTTTTATTATCAATTCTAGAATTAAAGCTATTGAAGTTTTTGTGCACATAACATAATTCATAAATAATAAATGAATTTCAACTGCCATTGGATAGCTTGAATTGCCGTTGGAATTGGAGATCAAATTTGGCATTTAAGATATAGAATCATCCAACTCCCTTTGGGATATTCCAACAGCCGTTGGAATCATGCTAACAAAAGTTAGAGCTGCCATCTTAATGCAGAGTCTTATGGTTCATGTCGTTGGCATAATCCAACTCACAAAATGAGTTAGATTCAAAGTTGGATAAGGAATCTTAGAGCTTGATTTCATTCCCTTATGTTTAGGAGAAGATTAGCTACAAATTTTTAATTAGGAATCAAGGTTTAGACTGGAAGGAAAAGGGCAGTAATTATTTTTAGAATATTTATCTTCTTATTTTAGCTTTGCTAGTTTGATTAGGATTCTATTTCTAGTTTAAGAATAGAAGAAAAGGTTTTGATCAGCTACCATCTTCTTCATCTCTATAACTTTCATACTGCCATTCTTCTTCTCTAAATTTTCTGTGTTTTTAGTTTAGTGATGTGTGGATAAATACTTTATTCCAGTTAAAGGATAATCGAGATTTTAAATCAATTATTTATGATATTTAATTGGTTTGTTTGTTTCTTTATTATCACCATTATTTATTTATTTATTTTTTTTTTTGCAATTGCATGATATTATTATTTTTTTTTAATTTTTGTAGTAATCGCCAGTTGTGCAGTTATATATGATCAAATACTTATTTCCTTGAATCTGAAAAACCTGTAGCAAATTAGGTTGAATAGGTGCCACCAAGTGCTTAATTAATTCTATAGAAAAATATAATCTAGTTTAAATGAATAAAATCTTTCTCTCATTTGTTAGTTAGAATTGGGTTTTTCTAATTTTTAATCCAATTGTCAATTGTATGAAACTTTTCCTATGGTTATTTGAAATTATGATTAATCATAGAGTTTGATCATGAATAATTTACAAGGAAAAATTGATTGCTTAAAAACTTTCGATAATTAAAATTGATTTACTTATTTTAATTCGAAATTTATATGATTAAATATTGGATTGGAATCGAAATTGTGCTTTTTATTGGAGTTGTACTTTATTAATTTTGCTTTTAGTATTTGTTCATTTTAATTAGTTATTTACTGTAATTATAAATCCCCTATTTTTTATTCTTTAATTTGTTTGCTCTTAAAAGAATTAAACCCTATTAGTCCCTATAGGATTGATCATACACATCACTATCAAAATTTATTTTGTTATAAAAGTAGATATTTATTTTTTGTAGATTCAACATCATCAAAAATTCCTTATTATTATCTTTAATTTATCTCACACCAAGAGGGAAGAAGGGCTGCTTGAATAAAGTAGTAGCTAGTGAGGGATAGCACTGATAAGAAAAGCCTTGGCCAAGGTTATCTGACCTCATAAGGACAACATTTTAGCGTTCCACCCTGAGAGTTTGCTCTGAACTTTATCGATGGTAAAATTGAAAGTATGCCTTATAGATAAGAGGAATCTCGAGATTAGGGGTGTTCAGATGTGGGTTGGGTGGATTACAATTGGTTTTCTCTCCAACCTACCTAAATTGTTAAATGAATTGGGTTCAATCCAAACTAGCTGGATTATGTATTAAAATTTTTTATGTTGGGTTTGTTGGTTTATGTGGGTTATGTTAATTTTTTATATTATATTATAAACATATAAATTATTTATATTTATATATTTTTAAATATAAAGAATTAATTTTATTTTTATAAATATTTTTTAAAATACATCAAGCTTATAAATTTATAGTACCACAAAATTTAAAATTACATATAAATTATAGCTAATGATGATCAATAGCTATAATTTGCAAATATAACATATGTAATATCATAATATTATTTTATGAAACTAGGGTTCACAACTTAAGATTGAAATTTTATGACAAATTTTTCATAAGATAAAATTAAAATCCATTAACATATGTAATATCATAATATTATTTTATGACAATTGGGTCCCAAAAGTATATTTCACTTCCTAATTGAAAAAAGTCATAGAAATTTTTTACCAAATTACTATATATTCTATCCTAATAATAACTTATTCCAAAGAGAAAGGTGAAGTGCAAAAATATAATTATATTTTTATGAATCAAATAACTTTTTCCTCCAAGCCAATTTTTGATTCTTCACCCTATATGACTTTTCAATACTTTTTCGAAATGGAAATTTAATGCTATGGTGTAAATGTGTCTCTCACTAAAATGAACTTTAATAGTTTTTTTCACCATACGCATATGGGTTGAAAATGAAAAAGGCCAGCAGCTTTAAATTCAGTCCATCAAATTAATATATTTATTTTGTTAGAATAATTGATTTGCTCCCATTATACTTTTTAGATCATTTTCAAATGGTTACTTTAAAATGCCTTTTCGTGTTCCCATAAAGTTTCCTAATTATATTTTTATCGTAAAATTAGTTTTTTCTATCAAAACTTATTTTTTATTTTAAAAATAAAAAAAAAATATATATAAAATTACCCTAAAGTGCTTCTAATCAAACTTTATATGCTAGGAATTTTCTTACTGTACCAGGTGACAGAGAGCTATTAATGAATTTTGAAATTACTTTGAAGAGCAAAATTTTTGAAATTTTTAAATTATCTTAATTTTTTATATTCATTATAATATCAGAAATTTGAATAGTATTAGAGTATCATTAGAAATATTTTTGAAAAAATTTTATAGATTTTGAACAAAATTTAAATAAAATAATAAAAATTGAAAATAGATGAGTAAAAAAAAAGTGTAAGTGAGAGTGTATTTGAAGAAGAGTGTAATGTGGGTTAATTGGTTGGGTTATATAATAACTCATAACCCACATGTATATTTTTAAAATGTTAGAATGGGTTATATGGTTTACAATAACCTACTATAATTATAAAAAAATGGGTTAAGTGGGTTGGGTTAAATGGGTTACCCCAAATTTGAACACCCTTACTCGAGATACTTGCCAAATTATACAGTTTACTAAACCCCAACATACTAATGATATCATGTGCTAGACTATCTTCTATGTTGCAAGAGAAGAAAAAAAAAGGATTTGCCACCCCCAACCCTATACCAGGAAATATTGCAAAAGTTATCTAAGACTTGCTTTTCCACCTTTGTTTGGTCCACTGTAGCTCCAGCAAAAATTATTAAGTCATAAGCAAAAAAGAGGTGGGATAGGGGAGGGCCAGAGGAAACCAACAAAATAGGCTTCCAAATTCACAAAAGCTCTTCCTTTCTAATAGCTTGGGCAAGGTAATCCTTCTATTAAGCAATATTATTCTAGATTTCTTAAACTATAGAGTGAGTATTTTGGTATTATTTATGCAAAGGTTCCTAGAGAGATTTTAATTAGTCTTCCAGCAATTCATGAAGATAGTCGGCATTATCAGTTCTTGATTAAATTGAAACCAGAATTTGAAGTTACTCAAGTTGGATTGCTAAATAGAGATCTGATTCCATCATTGGATTTGTGTTTTGGTGAATTATTGTGTGAGGAATAAAGGTTGGCTACACAGGCTATTATCGGTCCAACTAAGAAGTAATCTGAAATTGTCAATGTTGCTAATGCTACTCAATGAAAAAACCAAGGAAAGGGATCCCTGATTCACTCCTAATACCAAGCTTGGGTAAGGTATCTTTTTCATCATTATTTTCTGTTATTATTTACTCCTAATTCACTTAAAATATTTTATTCTTAAGATTCGTATTTCACTTTGGTTAATCTAATCGATTTAAGTATAATACTTTTCGAAGGAGTTGAAGAGTTTTTAATTAAGGATGAGATATGGTCTAAATCAATCTATGATATATTCTTTTATAACAGGTGTTTCGTATTTTCTAAGCAGTAAGTGAACCATAATCAGAACATTGCTAGGGAGCATGCCACTCGAACCAGCTATCTATTGTACATTATCCGAATTTAAACTTCAATAAGAAAAAGAAAAAAATATCAACCTAAAGAATTAAAAAATTTACTATCACGTGTTGCCTTTTTTTTATGTGTGCACAACTATCTTTATTAGTAATACACAGATAAGTTGCCAATATTTAGTAATTTAGCTATCCATTATGGTGTGACATCTATGTTAGGTAGGTCGTGCTATGTTAAGCAGAAAATGAAACACATAAATGAACATGTTGATTGATATGCATATTTATGTGTAGTATCCTGTATATTTACTATTTTGAATTGTGAATCTTATAAACAGATCCCACGTTATGAACTAGTCATTTTATATTTCTATGGAGAAATCCTTAGCATGCCAATTGACATCCTTCATATGGGATTCTTGGGAAATATACCTGTTAGGAATGGGATTAACTAATTCAAGAAGTACATTTAAAGCTGATGTTTTTACTTGCTCGATCCTTTGCATGCCTTCAGCTTTTAAATCTGGGACTTATTATTACTTTCCCTTAATGCAGGTATTAAAAGACTTTACTTGACATTGGTGTCACTATCCAAGTAAGTAAATACTATCATTTCAAGTTATTCATTGGCCTCTCGCAGTGGTTATGGCCATAATGTTTTAGATAAGTTGGATGTAGAAAACTGCCTTGGCTTTTCTTTCATTGCTTGAAAGCTTCCAGCTGATGTCTCTTTATTAGAAAAAAAAACATATGACTTTGGAAAAAAATCCAATTTATCTGTCTCAAATTGAAGTACAGTTGAAACTTGTTAATGGGTTATGTTCTAGTTTCTGTTATGGTTCATGGGTTTTTTTATTTTGCTCTTAATGTTTTATGAACTCTGTAAAAGAAATTAAATTTTCACTTTGTTTGGCCGGAATTATATGTTTGTTAATTATAGGTTTATTTGGTTTTGCTTAATTTCTTTATAAATTCCGATTACCTGCTAATTAGAATATTTTCTTAAAAATATATAATATTTTTAGTGACGGAATAGTAACGGTTAATTCCGTCGTAACTTTTTTTAGCAGTAGGCAAATTTACCGACGAAAATATACTTACCGTCGTTAAATTTGCCTACGAAATTTATAATTCCGTCAGAAATTTGCCTACGGAATAATTATTTCCGTCGGAAAAATTGCCGACGGATAATATAATTCCGTCGGAAAGTTGCCTACGGAATGATTATTTTCGTCGGTACAATTGCCGACGGATAATATATTTCCGTCGGCAAAACTGCCTACAACCGGATCTCCTTTGCCATTTTTCGTCGCTAAATTTCTTTGGCAATTTTATTACCCTACGGAAATTCACTCAATTTCGTCGGGAATTTTCGTCGGTAAAGTAAATTTTTCTTGTAATGGGATAGATGCAATGCTTTAGTTATAAGGAGTATGGGCATATTGCTCATAATTGCTGTAAGAATGTCACACCCTTCACGGAATAGTCCTTTTCGATATGAAATTTAGCCGAAAACGGTAAATTTTTTTCTACCGAACAGATCGATATACTTTAAATACCTTACATTAATTTTTGAATCAATCGACAATCATGCAAAACAATTAAAACATAAACAAAATAACTTTATACCGAGAACTTACACCAAACGCTCATCCATCGATAATAAATAATCAAAATACAATTAAAATATAGTTTAATCTTTTACCTTAATAGTCTAAGTATATACATGTCAAAATACTACTCAGTCTTATACAAAATCTTCATTTCCGATCTAGCTCCACTATGTACTATGCTTCCGTAACACTTCATAACCTGCACGCAGTGAATACTACGTGTTGAGCACTAGATATGCCCAGTGGTGACTACTAATCCAAGAATTTCCCAAAATAAAGCATAATTACATAATTTATGCTACTATTATACTTATTTCATTAAACATTTTCTCTCACTTTAATTAAAATTAATTGTATTATTAACTCGCACTTTAGTGATCATTGCTATTTGGTTTTTCACTCTTTCAATTATATTTTACTCTCTCTTCTAAGGTGAATTGTTATCAGATTTACTTTTACCTTACTTTATTCTTTACTATAACTTTTACTTTTACTTTCGTCTTATCTTTTTAACCACAACGATATAATTATCATTTCATTTAGCAATGTGTATTGGTACTCGTATCTTTAATGGTACCAAAATAAAATATTTTATTTCTTAATTTATTGTTCAATTATTCAATATGTATTCTAATTGTCCTTCTTGATATATATATTCTTTTATTTTTATTTAACTTTTAACTAATAAATACATCACTAATTAAAGGGCCTTTAAGCTTTATTTTAAAGCGATATAACTATTTTGGAGCACTTTTGCAATCAAAACTTTCTTTCCTTCTTTTATTCATTTACTTATGTTCAATTATTTTTTTATGACTTATATCTTTTACTTTTTTTTCATTGAACAATTCTATGCCCTTTTATCATTTTATTTTTCTTTCAGGAATACATTACTTAAACATCAATTTCATTTAATATCATTGCCAACACTTTTTTAACGGTAAATAGGAAATTAATATTATTTTTCAAACTTGTCACTATTCACGATAGTAATTGGTACAGGAAATACCAATTAATTAAATTTATCTTTTTCATGTAAAAAATAATACAATTTAAATTATTTTTCATTATAAAAGCTTGACTTAATCTTTATTTATTATTTTATTCTTATAAAACCTTTCTTTTTCTTTTTCCTTATTAATCATACTTTTGTATTTTCTTCGAAATGAATCATTCTTCATTCTAACTTTTTATATTCAACTTATTTAAGTAATACTGATTTATTCATTTCGATGCGCTACTAGTGTAATATAACAGGATTCTCAAAAAGGATACTTGGAACTGGACCCAAAGGTTCCACTGAACAGATAGAGAAATGATCTCGAAAGATCAAGTCTCACAAATCAAAAAATAGATACACTTTCACTTTTACTTTACACTGAAACTATGAAGATTAAAGATCTTATCCATAGCAAAGCAAGTCGCCATGACTTGCACCACGGTACAGAGGTGTCCCTATGGCTAGCCAATTGTATCCTAAACAAGAATAATATCACTTGCTTATCACTAAGGGCAAAATAATCAATTATATTTACAATAATATTTAAACATTTAAAAATCTTTAATTTCTTTCTTTTATTCATTACTACACTTTATTTCTGGTCGAACAAACTCTTTTAGTACTTTTGACTTTTCCATAACTTTTTGTCTTTTCTTTCACTTTATCTTTTCAAGTCACTTTTGTGAATTATTCTTCAATAATTCACTCAGACACTTGAACTTTTCAGTCTTTTATACAAATTATGAATTATGGCATTATAATTCATAATTCTTTTTTATTCTTTTTGTATAATTCTTTACGAATTATTTTCTAATAATTCAAGGGTCGACTTTTTATGATTTTTCCCATTTCTTTTACTATCCAAACTTTTCAATCATTCGCTATGCCAACTTATATTTCGTCGGCTAAATATCTTATAATTATTCACTCTTTTAATACTTTTTATTGACTAATCAGACGTTATTTTACGAATTTTTACGCAATTATGAATTCTATTAGTATAATTCATTATTTTATACCTTGAAAATGCATAATTTGACTTTTTCACTTCTTTTTATACTGAAGCAATTTACTTCGCGTTCGTTAATAATTACATACTTATTTATTGAATTATTTCTTAATAATTTAATATTTTAATTAAACATAATCAATACTTTATTTAAAAAATATTCTAATAAAGCATAAAAATTCTTGTACATATTATTTTATAATTTCCATCATTTTCACTCATTTTATAAATTATTTACCAATAATTCTTTATTTTTATTATTTTTATGACTTAGTAAAAATTCAAAAAATTAATCGGTTGACTTTTTAATTCATTGCCAATGACTATAATTTAATCTCATAATAATTCATTGTTTTATTCATTTTTATACAATTATACATTAATATTTCAATTATTTTCATTATACATATTCACATGAAAATTCCAATAAAATTTCAATAATTTTAACAAAATTTATTTATGCATTATTTATTGGTTATTGGCATTTTTCATCAAAATAGTCACTTAATTCACTATAAATCACAATTTTCATTATATACATAACTTTAAAAATTCCCAAATAATTTTCAAATATTCTCTAAAAATTCATAGACATCAATTATCATGTTTACTATTATTTTAAACTAACATACATTATTTTTATGCATTTTTCTTACCATTTCCTCTACCTATTAATTTCGGCCACCTACATTTTTCTTCTTAAAAATTTTCTTTCTTTCATTAAAGCCTTCATTTCATCTTCTTTCATGCTTAATTTCATTTACCCTAACATAATTTCATTAATTAAAAACTTTAAAATTTTTAACCTAATTACATCAAAGGAATTAATTCACAATAAAAGGGAAATCAAAGGATTTTGCAGTCACTTACCTTTTTTTCATGCTTCAACTTCCTTAAGCTTCATTTTCCTTAAGCTTCATTTTTCTTCACTTGACACAAAGAAAAACTTCATTCTTCATCACCATCACTCTTGGCCGAATTTTTCCTTCAATAAAACACCATGATTTCATTTTATTTAGCTCAAAGTAACACCAAATTCAACCTCTATGCACCCAAAACTATGAGAAAACACTAAAGAACCAATTAAAATCACTTAATTTCTTAAGTTCCATCTTACCTCTTTTTCTTTCTTCACTTGATTTCTTGTCTTTCCTTGCTCAAATCACTTGATTGAGGTTACTAAGGTGAGCTAAAGAGGTGAAATTTTAATTGTTATGTTGGGAACTATGAGTGATTTGAAGTGAAAGAATAAGATATCAAAGGAAGGAGAAGGAGAAGACATTTCGGCCAACCAAGGAGGAAGAGAGGAGACCAGAAAAATCTGGAGTTTTTTCCAGATTTCCTCTCTTATATACTCCTTAATTGAGCCTAATTGTGGGCTTAATTTATGGGCTTAGCTCAATTATTAATTTAAGCCTATTTTAGGCTATTAAAGTTCCAAACCAAATTTTCCATCTTTCTCACTTCAAATTACTTCAAAAATGATTTCATCATTTTTATCACTTCAAAAATAGGTAGTACGTAAATTTTCGGCTTAATCGAATCTATTATCGGTCCGATTCAAAATTATCGGTCCGATTCGATAACTGCCAGTATCACCGAAAAATTTCATTCTCATCACCAAAATATTCTACATAGAAATTCATGTAGGCATACAAAATCTGACAATTTTTGGAGTTCGTTTATTATTTTTAATTATTTATGCAAAATCAAGTCTGCTTCCCTATCAGGTAAATTGACTCGCTACCTTTTGCATATTTTTTACTTTTGGAGGTCCATCTGACCTCAATTTCATTTCAAATTTCAACCCCGAGCTCACTATGACCATTACTTTTCAATGGTCCAATAAAATATTTTTGACTTTAGGATGTCCTTTCGGGTCCGAAAAATACTATTCACTGCCGGAAAGTACTATTTACGGTTGACCCGGTGTCGAGGCCATTACAAAGAAATTCTGCAATTATTGTAAGCAGACTGGATATATTATAAAGGATTATCCCACTCGTCTAGAAAACCATTGAATTCGAGGTTTACAAGTTGCTATTTCGGGTAGCAGCTATGATACACCACCACCTGCACCATCTTCTAATTATATTCTTACCATTAATCAGTCTATTGTTACTTCAAAAATGGTAGAACATATGATTTTATCAGCATTCTTTGCTTTTAACCTTTAGAAGTAAGGTAAAAATGTTTTTTCTCCTTGTTTTGTTGATTTTGGTGCATCTAATCATTTGATTGGCTCTTCTTCATTTGTTATAAAATCTTCAAAAATATACTGTCACACAAAAAATACAAATTGCTGATGGAAATGACCTTCCTATTACTGCCATTGGTGATATTAGACGTTCTTTTTGCAATGTGTTTGTTTCTACTAAATTGTCTACTAATTTAATTTTGATTAGTTTAATGGTGGAAAATAATGTAACCTTTTCTCATGGTGGATGTCTTATACAGGATCAGGTGTAGGGGAAGGTGATCACAAAGGGGCCTAAAGTGGGTAGATTATTTTCATTGCAGTTTACTGTTCCTAGTACATTATCTTTAGTTTCTAATATTGTTGAAAATAAGGCTAAAGTTTGGCATAAACGGTTAGGCCATCCGAATAATACTATTTTGAATAAATTGATGGAACGTGATTTTTTTGAGAATAAAGCTCAGTCTTCTGGTCCTATATTATTTCTTGATTGTTTTACTTGTAAATTGGGGAAAAGTAAGACTTTGCCTTTTCCTACTTGTGGTAGTCGTGCTGATACTTATATTGCAATTATACATCGTGATATTTGGGGTATTACTCTTGGAATTTCACATGGGCAGTATCAATATTTTGTCATGTTCATCGATGACAATAGTCGTTTCACTTTGGTATATTTTCTACATTCCAAAGATAAGGTGCTAATTGCATTTTATGTTAAGACGTAGTTTTCAACTTACATAAAATTTTTATTATCTAATAATGGTGGGGAATATATGTCACATGACTTTTAGGATTTCTTGCAACAAAAAGGCATTATAGTTCAATGATTATGTCCTTACACTCCTCAATAAAATGGGTTGGTTGAGTGAAAAAATCATTACTTGTTAGATATGGTTCGTACATTGCTTTTGCAGTCTTCAATTCCATTTAAATTTTGAATGGAAGCTTTGGCTACTGCAGTCTATTTAATTAATCATTTTCTTTCTCAATAGTTGAATTTTGATTCTCCTTATTATCATCTATTTCGTATGCACATTGATTATCATACACTACTTATATTTGGTTGTGTTTTTTTTTGTTCACTTGCCTTCTTACGAGCTTCACAAGCTTACAACTCAATTGGTTCAGTGTGCTTTTATGGGTTATAGTACTACTCATAAGGGATTTTTATGCTATGATGTTGTTTCCAACCGCATACGTGTTTCTAAAAATGTGATTTTCTTTGAACATGAGTACTACTTTCAACAATATTTTCTCCTTCAAAATGTGTTCTTCTTCCTCACTTTGATGGCACCTCTCACCCAATTGAGCATTTTAAATTAGGAATGGTCTATCAGCGATGACAACCCCCTTTATCAACACATGTTCTTTTCGACCTTGATCCATTGCCATCTTCGGTGGCCACTAAAAGAGGCACTCAGGTTCGTCAACCTCCAAATAGGTATGGTTTCTCTGCAACTTTATCTCATGCTACAATTCCTACATCTTATTCTTAGGCGGCTAAATAAGCATGTTGAGTTAAAGCCATGCAAGAACTTCAAGCTCTTTAAGAGAATCATACATGGGATCTTATTCCTTATCTTATTGGAATTAAGCCTATTGGATGTAAATGGGTATACTCCATTAAGCTGAGATATGATAGCTCACTTGATAGATATAAATCAAGGTTGGTTGTTCTTGGTAATAAGCAAGTGTATGGACTAGATTATGAGGAGACATTTGCTCCTAAAGCCAAGATGACGACTGTGCGGCTTATTCTTGCTATTGCTGCTTCGAAAGGGTGGTCTTTATGACAAATGGATATGAAAAATGATTTTTTGCTTGGAGATCTTCGGGAAGATGTATACATAATCCCACCATTTAGATTATTCTTTACTCCATATTCAGATGTTTGTAAGTTAAAGAGGTCACTCTATAGTTTAAAATAGGCTCCTTGGGCCTGGTTCAATAAATTTTATGTTACTCTTCTTAGTTTCTCTTTTGTTCAAAGTCAGTATGATTCCTCCTTGTTCTTGTGCAAAACTCCTAAAGGAATTATCTTGCTTTTAGTATATGTTGATGACATTGTTATTGCTGGAAATGATTCTGAGTTGATTTCTTAGCTTCAGGATGAAAGATTTGGGTTATTTACTCAATTTTTTGGGCCTTGCAGTGTGCTCTATCTCGGCCGGTATTTTTTTACATTAACATAAGTATATGTAAGAGAAGATTTCTTTGGCTGGTCTTCAGGATGGTCATTCTATTCATACTCCTTTAGAAGTAAATGTTACATATTATAGTGATGAGGGTGACTTTCTTTCTGATCCTTCATTGTATGGAAGACTCATAAGCAGCATAAACTATCTGACTATTACTCTTTCAGACATTTCCTTTGCTATTCAACAAGTTAGTCAATTTATGCAAGCATCCAGGCATCTTCGTTTAGCTGCTGTCCATCGAATCATCCGTTATTTACGTAGTACTTCTAGACAAGATTTGTTCTTCCCAAGATCGTATATCTAAGTCCTCTGTTAAGTCTAAATATAGAGTTATGTCATCTGCTTGTTTAGAAATTATTTGGCTTCAAGGACTTTTGGCTGAGCTTGGCTTCTACCAAACTAATCCTGCACCTCCTAATGATAATAATATTAGTACTATTCAGATTACAGCTAATTCAGAATTTCATAAGTGCATGAAGCATATTGAAGTCGATTGTCACTCTATCCGTGAGGCATATGATTCCTATGTCATTTCTTTACCTCATATCACTACGAAGCATCAGACTGCAGATGTATTTACTAAGGCACTTTTTAGTGGTCAATATCAGTTTTTTATTAACAAATTGATGCTTTTAGATCACCCAACATCAATTTGAGGGGGGATATTTGTGTGTATGTGTGTGTGTATGTGTACACACACACATACACACAAATATCCCCCCTCAAATTGATGTTGGGTGATCTAAAAGCATCAATTTGTTAATAAGAAACTGATATATATATATATACACACACAGTAGCGAAGCTAGGATTTAAAATTAAGAGGGGTAAAAATATAAATTATATTTAAAATTAAACAAATAAGTTTAGCAAAAGGAGGTCAAAATAAAATTTTAAATGAGTAAAACTATTTATTTAATATATATATATATATATATATATATATATATATATATATATATATATATATATATATATATATATATATATATATATATATATATATACACATGTAAAATAAAAAAAAATTAAAAAATAAGGGAGGCAATTGCCCCCCTTCCTTTCCACCCGGTGTCACCAGTGTATATATATATATATATATAAGATAGGTTGACTTTTCTTGTATAGACTAGCGTATGATTAGTTTCCTATTTTACATCCTATGTAATTGTATATGTTTTGAGAATTTTGGAATAAGAGGATCCTTCGATCTTTCTAAATTTTGTCAGGATGAAATGGATAGAATCTCATCCATTCCCAAAGCATTGAGGGGATTTATGGCTAATAAGGCTAGCTAAACCTTCTGCTCCGTAACACTACTGCTTAAGCTAACAAAATCTTCTTTCCATCAAGCATAGGGAAGGTTCCAAACAAAGAACTAACCACTTGACTGTTACCCTCAAAATAGTAAATGTGGATCATTTTTTAATAGTAAATAAAAGCAAATGTGAGCCGGTTTGGTAACTTTAAAGGCAAGCGGGGAGTCAGATTATAAGTAATTCCGGGGCATTTTTGAATCAAAGTATAGTTTAAGGATAAATATGCACAATTTTGCATAATTTAGGGACAAATTTGGTCCGTTTTCAAAAAACAACAATAATTACCAGGGTGTTCTTCAACGGAAGAGAATTTTAAAGATAAATTGCCCAAATTATGATTCCTTTCTTTCGCTCGATCTCGTCTTACACATACATAGAACAGCTCATCATATAGCTTCTCTGTATATGAATTCCTCCATCACCCTACCCACATCTTTAATGCAACAATATGGACATCTCCTAACTCTTAGATCTACAAGAAAACTCATATAACCCACCACCCACAATATGGATATCATAAGATTTGTAATTTTTAAACTAAATAAATATCTAAAAATAAGTTATATAATCAAAATTCAAACTAAAAACCAAAGTTAAACTCGAAAATTACATACAAAATTGTATAATTATATTTGATTATCAGGTATTTAGTTAATAAAAGTACCACCGAAATATGATTTGTTATTGATGTCCTCTAATAGACAACATATACATTTGTCATTAAATTATTACTTTAATGGGGCATTATGTGTCTCAAGTAAAGGGTATAAAATTTAGAGCTACTGTTATATATTAGCCATTTTTGAGGCCGATATATCAATTTATAATGATTCTTTGTGTGATCAGTACTTGTATAGTTGGCCTAGAAATTGGCTAGTAAGAGATATTGAACTAATGCCACGAAAATTATAATTAAAAATCTATAATATATTTCGTGATGGAATGGCAACAAATAATTTGTCTTAATATTAATTTTTCGTGATGGAATGACGACAAATAATTTGTTTTAATATTAAAAACAAATATTTATTAGTGACGAAAGGTACCATCGCGATTTTTTTATAATGGTGGGTGAATTTTTCAACGGAAAGCCAATTTTCGTAGGTAAATTTTCTTACGAAAATTAGTTTTTCATGGAAAAAATTTACCTACAGCCATATCACCTATGACTTTTTCCGTTGGTAAACTTATTTACCTAGGAAAAATAATGACAATTTCCGTCAATAATTATAAATTTTCTTGTAGTAGTGCTTGTACTCAACCTAGATTTGTCACAGCAGTAAAATTACTATTGGTTATCCATGCTAAACCCATCTGTAAGTACCGATCTTATGAAGATAAAGGGGTTGACATCTCAGTTTTGAAAGTGTCTAATCATTTCTTTAGTACACAGGAAGTCTATAATAATATTATTTTAGAATACACTGAATATTGAACTATAACATTTTGACCCGTATATTAAATTTATGTTTACAAGAACCCAATAGAAATTCACAAAGTTAAATTGAAGAGGTGAATGGAAACAAATGTTAAAGCTTTAAAGAGCTGAAAATGAAACCTTTACCAAGAATTCTTCAAAGGCTTCTCCAGCAAAGCCGAGAGGTACATCTCCCCAAGCTCAGCTCCACGATCAAGCTTTCTCCCAATAACCCATTTCAACTTATGAAACCCAACACTCTCAATCAATGGTCCATACACCTCCAATTCATCACCAACACAGAAGAAATGATCAAGCCAAAACAACCCACCTGGCCTAATCACTCTATAGATATCAAATATCAAGAAATGAAACAAAGTCATTGGAATCCAATTGCTTAATACATGCATAGAATGAACTATATCTAATGTATTATCAAAAAAAGGAAGCCTCTGCGATATGCTAATGTACAGTGGCACAACTCCTCTCGCTGCAATGAAATTATTGAATGGACCATTCAAATTCATTGATGTTGTTATAATAGTTATGTTTTTTTCCTTCATTCTTACAGCAAAACTAGCAACACCCCCGCCAATGTCCAATCCAATTCGGATTGTTCCAGGTTTCTTTGTCGCTAAAACTTCGTCAATGCTGAAGTCAAGTCCTCCACCTCCACCGTTTTTACTATCAGCCCAACGTGTCTTTTCTCTTCCTTTCAGATCGAAGCAATCCTTGCAATCGTCGAAACCCTGTTGAGTTCGGTATCTGTTGATCAGACACGTGTAGGATTTGCACGTGTAAGCTGTCCAAACCACCGAGGAATCCGGTGGCGTTGTCCATAGGCTGGTGGGGAGCGGATAGGGCTCGTCGTAGTCGGGTTGTGCTGCTGGCCTGCAACGGCGGCGGGGGAGTGGCTCGCACCCTTTGAGGAGGAGTTTTTGTGCTAGAAGCTCGTCGTCGGGGCAGGATCCGTTGACCTTGTAAGTCATGTAGCGATGGAGTTCGTCGCGGAAGAAGGTGCAGGCTTGGCCTACTGGTGGGTAGATTGTGTCTGAGTCAAAGTTTTTGTTGAACCCAAATGGAAGAAGTTGGCCAGATGTGAAGGTTAAGAATTCAAGTGGTAGAGAGATATCTGGATTTTCTCCGGCAGCTGAGTTAGCGGCGGTGGGATCGAGAGAGCAAGAGGAGGAGTAGAAGGTGGAGGAAAGAAAGAGAGTGATGAGATTAGTGGTTAAAAGAAGGAACAAAAAGAGTAGATTGGTGGAGAGAGACTTTGATTTATGAGGAGAATCCATATTTTGTTTGATCGAAGTCACTTCACTTCAAAACGAAGAAATTGTTGAACTGGTAGTCAAGTGATTATAAGAGATATGATATTCTACTAGTAAAAAAAATTGATAATAATTAAATGAAGATTGATATTTAAGCACAGGATTAATGGTAATAAGATTCAGGTGTGGATTTACTGTATACTACATATCATTCGATTGGATGATCAATATAGTTAATATACTTTGATAATTCAATCGGACGGTGTATATAAGATATACATGTAGATATATTGTATAATATATATCATTCTATTAGATGATCAACATAATCAGTACATTTTGATGATCCAATCGGACGGTGTATAATACGTGGTGCACTCATGCATTTGCCACTTAATAATCTCTCAAGAAGTTGCTCAATTATTTATTTAAGTTCGGAAACTTAACACCTAATAAACTAGAGAGGTAGCTACTGAACTTTGTAAAAGTCAACAAAAAAATAAGTGATGATGCATACATGTCATGTGAAAAACGAATACATTGTTAGGTTACATTGAAGAACCAAAGATTTGTTGAATTTTATAAAAGCTCTCTTCTTTCCTGCTAATATTCTTAAAATTCGAGCATCGACTTTTATTTCCCATCAGATCCGCATTTGCTGGTAAAGTCAGATAGGCTTACCTCGGTTTGATAATTTAATTAAAAAGTGTGTGGCTTAGCAGGAAAGCTCACAATATTTTCTCTCAAATTTGTTTAACGTGTTCCGTAAAAATTTTAAAAGAAAGCAGTTAGTTATTTAATATCAAACATGTATCGGTTGGAAAAGCCAATATTTTGAAACTTCATTAAATAGTTGTTGCCAATTTGTTAATATAAAGACAAATTATTCATTATATAAATATATATTCTCTTCTATATATCTAAATACATCAATTTTTTAAGTTTATATGTATTTTTAGGATTTTTTTTAGATTTGGAGTTAATTTAGAAAATAATTAAATGTACAAGAATCAAAATACAAATTTGTCAACTTAAGAAAATAAAAACTCAAAGAAAATTTGAATGGTCAAAATCGAAATTAAATAAATTAAATTAAGATAAAAAAATTATTAAGGACCAAGTTGCAAATTTTCTATCAAAGTACAGGACTAAGCGTAATTTAATAAGAAAATGTGCATTAAAGAAAGTAAAAGCAAGAAAAGTCAAACGAACCAAAATAGAAAATAAATAAAATCAAAAGTGATGAATAAAATTTTAATGGCTTAATTGTAAATTGTCATTCAAGTATAAATTACATGAAAGTTAGTGAGAAAAAAAAGTGAATATGAAATTCAATAAAGAAAATGGATCAGAATTTAAATAATAATGATTCGAAATAAATTACAAATTTAGGTCGAAATAAATGACAAATTTAGGGGCCAAATAGTAAAATTAAGAAAATAAGATCAAAACGAGAAAATAATTCATAATTTATTTTATATAAAAAATAATGGGAAGAACTTGATTGTAAAATAAGGTACAAAATATAATGAAGAGACTACCGATAAATTGGTTGATGGAAATTAAAATTAGAATTTGGACCGAAAGAGGAATTTGAGTAAATTGAGTACAAATAAAATAAATTTGTAAATTGGTCAAAAGCTGAGAAAATTAATGGTAGAATTAAAATTTGTTGAGGAATAAAATGAAATAAAATTTCATGGTAAGAATATAAAAAAAATTAAAGATTTTCTAAAAAGCTAAGGAAAATAAGGCAACACAAGGAAAGAAAGAATTATGGAAAAAATTAGAAATTTAAAATCATTCAGGTATTGATCAATTAATGAAGAAAGAAATTTCATATGATTGTGGAGGTTAAATGTTATAATTAAAAACGTGCAACAAGATGAAATTATAAATTAGATTTGGAAGGAAGATAATAATATAGTTATGCTAATGTTATAAGAATTAGTAAAAAGATCAAGTAATAGAAGGAAACAAAATAGGGGAAAAAAAAAGAAAAGAAAAAATTTACAGGTATATAAGTAACATGGATAAAGTGATATTACAAATAACATAGCTATATAAATATATAATGAGTTAAATAAGGAAATGAATACAATTGGAATATAAAAAGAAAAATCAATAAATTTATTTATATGAAATTTTGTGTAGTTGTATTCACCACTAGGCAACAATGTTGCTTAGCGTGATGTTTGTTGCTGCGCAAGAACAGAAATTGGAAACGTGATGAAGGAAGAACGATAAGGCATGTACATAAAGACTGTTGGGATTGCATCAACTGAGGTGGTTCGATTTGTATTTAGTATCTAATATGTAATAATTGTGGTTATTATTGTATAAGCAAATAATGTTAAGAATACTAGCATATATGTATGGGGATATTATGAGAATGACTGTATATTGATTTTGTATATTTTATGGAAACTATGAATGAATGTAGGATGTTATATTTAATGGTATCATAGCAGATTTAGGCGATTCTAAAATCGGAGTGGGTGTATAGAAGTAAAGGATTGTTAAAAGTAACTTATATACATGTCATAAAGAAATGTGAACTTAAGATCTAAGGTTACCTATCCCCTTCCAATATTTCAAGTGATAGTTATGTTGTGGCTTTCGAATTCGGTGAGAACGAAAAGAATGAGAAATAATCGTAGTAGAAGCAGGGCCCAACCAGTTCGACAATTAACGAGATGACTATGAGTGATTAATCTTGTTGATTCCATTAGCATACGTTGCCGCCACCCCGATATTCAGATTGGTTGCATATGCATTTACATCTCATGGTAAAATACACAAGGATATACCGTGTATACATGCAGTCAATCAAATAGTTATACGATATATATATATATATATATATATATATATATATATATATATATATATATATATATATATATATATATATATATATATATATATATATATGACAATTAACGAGATGACTCTGAGTGATTAATCTCGTTGATTCCGTTAGCATATGCTGCCGCTAGCCTAATATTCAGATTGGTTGCATGTGCATTTACATCTCATGATAAATATACACGAATATACCATATATACATGCAAACAATCAAATAGTTATACAGTATATATATATATATATATACACCCATGCATTGACTATTCATGAAGTCATACGGTTGCATATTTTGTATTTTTTTTTTGGATGGTGGCAAGTTTGCTATACTAGTGGTTTTGGGCCCGGATTTCTTATAAGCATAGTAATAACTATAGCCCAAGCAATAGCATTCGTAGTTAAAACATGATTTAGACTCTAAACGGATGCAGCGAGCGAAGGTCATGTAAAGACAAATGAGGATTAAGATTAAGGACCTTAGTGCCAATGAGTGCAAGGGTGATTACAGTTCGGGTTATGATAATTAAAATTGACATACAGTATGGGTTTAGCCAGATATAGCAAGCAAAAGACATATAAGGACATAAAGATTATTTGACTCTCCTCATCTATTGATTACCATTGGAAAATGATGGTAAATCTTCTGTTATACAAAATAACCGCTTATAGTAGCAAGGATGCTATATATTGTAGACAAATATTATTTGTCAAGTAATTTGAAACATGGAAAGGATAAATTGAAAATTTAAGGGAATTATAAGCTAGCAATATGTATTGCTTTACTATTTGCGTAAATTTCGAGGATGAAATTTTTGTTAGAAAGGGAGTACCATAACATCCTGAAACTGGTATTTGACATATATGGTATATTTTAGAGCACAAAAAGTAGCCACATGATAATTTTTGGAGTAATCGGAGTTGTACAGAACAGAAAAATTCGAAAAAGTATAAAGGTTAAACGTGCTCAGGCCAGGGAATCGAGGCTGGATGACCTGGCAAAAAGTTAACTATGGATTATGAAAATAGGTATTAAATGGAGTCCCAATGTATAATTTGAGATGAAATTGAATTTAAATAGGCCCTTAAATCATATAGCAAAAATTTGGTACCGAGAAAAAGGTTAACCAAGGTTTGATCGGAGATTTAAAAATAGCAAATGACTTCTAAAAATCATCAAAATTTTCAGATCTACCTAAAATGTTATGTAGAATATTTTGGTATAAAAAAATAAATTTTTCGACAGTTTTGAACTTTTAAATTTTAAACCAGCTGACTAGGCTGTCAAAACTAGAAGTATACCGAAATGGTGTTGGAATGGAATGAAAATTTAACCATGTGTTCTTGAATATACTAGTGCACATGAGGTAAAATCTTAGGACATTCTGACATGTGGAACGAAAATTTCAGAAAAATGGTGAAAATCGAGATTGAATTAATTAATTAGGTTATTTAGTGAATTTTATTTATTTAAGGACATGGAGGTTATTAAAATGAAGTTAAAATCAGATACATGCAAGCCTATGATAATTGGATGTGTAGGGATGAAGGAAATGGTGTCAAGTGGCTTAATTTCAAGCTATAAGATCAAATAGTTAAAGACCTAATCTTGGTCTTTTCTTTTACACACTAGAAGATAAAATGGAATAGTGGAGAAGACTTTTAAAATCTCCAGAAAAATTGGCACCCTTCTCCTCTTTTCCCTTAAAATCTGAACCTACTCCATTTGTGAGCTTCCCACCATTTTTCTTTCATCTTTCCATTCTCACACCAAATCTCAAGCTCATATTTCACCTATATACATAAAAGACATATTCTTTAACCTAGAAATAGAATTGAGGTAAGAAGGAGCTTGGAAACTAAGGATTTTAGTAAGAGATTTTAACCATGATAAGGTAAATTCTTAAGTTTTTGTTAGGTTTATTTAGCAAAATTATTATAAACTTATAGAGAATTATGAGTAGGATTATTTGGTACTAATTAGGTGTTTGAATTTTTAGCTGGAGCTCACTAATTTGTCCCTCACAAATTCGGCCAAAAAGGGGACTTATAGGAAAAAATAAAATCAAAGAAATGGAAAACAAAGGAGAAGAAGATTTGATGGATTTAAGCCAAATAAGGTTAGTGGATACATTCTCTACACTTAATTTCATTTAAATGCTTAATTTTCTATAAAAATTAGCTTATGTAACTATAGAAATTTGAGAAATAATGATAAATAATTTAAAGCAACCTTATAAAGTGATGAACTATAGTGAAACAAGTATGAGATTAAAGAGAAATCAAACATTAAGTGATGAGACTAACTATGTTGAATTGTACCTAATAGAGAACAAAATGATTAAATGATATTAACTAGTAGTTTAAGCATAAAATGTGCTATACTAAATTAGAGGAACCTTATTTGGATCAATTGACTTGAATAAATGTATAAATATAGTATTTATTATGAATTCATAATAATGTAACATTGTGAAATTGTGAGTATAATATGATGGAATTGTGAAATAAATGAATATAACATGATATAAGAGTGAATTAGGCTATTAGAAGTTTAAAAATGTGAAGAAAAAAAATAAAAAGGGACATGGTCCTAAGTGGCCGAATAGGATATTTTGGTTTAACTTAATAGAATTTGATGTTATTTAATGAAGTTGATGAGAATTGATCATTTTGATGCATAATGAGTGTGATAGAATTTAATTGAATGAAAAATAATAAATATACATAATTATGTACAATTTACATAATGGTGGAAGTTAATTGAAATTAAGAATTTTCATGAGAACTAAGTGTATTTCACTATATTTACACTTAAAATGTATACAAAAATATATATATGGCCTGAAATTGGGAAGTGAAACATTATGGATGTGTTCCTTCCCTAAGTGGCCGAATTGTGCTTATAAGCTAAAGGCATATTTTAAATACATTTACATGGTATTAAGCATATATGCACGAAAATATATGATTATTGAATTTTTATGAATGCAAACTGAGGTATACTGGTGTTAATATTGTGTAATCAAAGTAAATAACAGTATAAAATGTAATACAATGTGATTATTATTGTTGCCATTAGTGTACAGTGGGTAATTCGGGAAAATTTTTCACCTAATTTTGAAAATAGGTGAAATTTTTAACCTAAAATAGAATGGCTAGCCATAAGGGCATATACATCGCGGTATTATTGTGAATCTAATGAGATTGTACAGCAAAATGAAATTACATTGCTTAACCAGCTCATTATATAGTATAATGGAGAATCTGATATCGTACCCCATGTTATATGGCCCCTCCAGTGCATTGAGATTATATGGTACACTAAAAAATATGGTATCGTACCCCGTGTTGTACGATCCTCCCAACACATTGGCTTTACTGAAGTCCTTGTTTCACTTATCCGCTTCGAGAATTTTTATTGATGATAATTAAGGATAAAATTGTAATTTTTCATATAAATTGGAAAAGAAAAATAATTATGGTAGTACGTATATTAAAAATGGCAATAAGAATTTAATAAGATAAAAAATAAGATTATTAAGTCAAACAAGGGTAAAATGGTAATTATGTAAGAACGTAAAGATCAAAAAGTAAATTGTATATAAAAAAAATTTTGCATGAAATTAAAGGAGCATTAAAGTGAAAAACATGATTAATAGACTTAAAAATAATAAAGGTGATTACAAGATAGAGCAGAGGTACAATTGTAATTTTGCCACTAATATGGTGGTTAAAGAAATTAAATTTAGTAAGTGGATGAAAAAGGATAAAATTGTAAATAAATATAAGTTCAGGAACCAAATTGTAATTTTCCATCCTGAGAAAAATTTCAAGGGACCAAAATGTAATTTATGCGCTTAAATTAAATTAAAAGTCAAAGAAAGTCAAATTAATCAGAATTGGGGTCAATGTGATCAAAATACAATAAAAGTCAAACTTCAGGGACTTAATTGAAATTTTTCACCTAATTTTGGAAATGAGTGAAATTTAGCAAGAAAAATAATTATTAAGGTAATTAGAAGAAATTTTGATATTTAAAATAGTGATTTGGAAAAATTAATTTGATTTAAAATGTCGAAAGGGTAAAACCGTAACTAAGGAGAGTTATGAAGACCAAAATGAAAACTACCCTCTTAGGAATATGTACGAGAATCAAAATACAAATTTATCAACTTAAGAAAATAAAAATTCAAAGAAAATTTAAATGGTCAAATAAGTTAAATTAAGATAAAAAGAAGTTTTAGGGGTCAAGTTGCAAATTTTCTACCGAAATACAAGACTAAGCGTAATTTAATGAGAAAATGTGCATTAAGAAAAGTAAAAGCAAAAAAAGTCAAAAGAGAAAATAAATAAAGTCAAATGTGACGAATAAAATTTTAAGGCCTTAATTGTAAATTGTCATTTAAGTATAAATTATATGAAAGTTAGTAAAAAAAAAAAGTGAATATGAAATTTAATAAAGAAAAGGGATCAGAATTTAAATAATAAGATTCGAATCAAATTACAAATTATGGGACCAAATAGTAAAATTAAGGAAATAAGATCGAAATGAGAAAATAATTCATAATTTATTTTGTATAAAAGAATAATGAGAACACTACGAAAAAAAACTGCTAATTAGCGATTAAAATTTTCATTGCTAATTAGAATAATTCGTCGCTAAAATAAATTAGCGACGCCACAATAACTGTCGCAAAAAGCCCAGTCGTGAATATATTAGCTACAGAATTCAAAATTAGTCACGAAATTATAACAATAATATTTAGTGACAACTTTCCGTCGCGAAATACGTCGCTAATTATTAATTTACTGTAAAATTTAGTGACGAAATATTAGTCGCTAATTATTTGTTAAATTCTAATGTTTATACAGTAGTGACAGTTGCTGTCGCGAATCCGTTGCTAAATTATTACATAATTTAATTTTTTCATTTAATGTATTTTAAAATTTTCATTCTGTACACAATATAAATAATAATCTTATATTTTCATATATATATATATAATTTGTAATGAATTCATTACAAATATAGAGTTAACATAAAAAATAATATATAAAACAAAATATTATTTATACAATCTATTTCCCTAAAATTAATAACTAACAAATTAAATCTTTACAATTTCCTACCGCATATAGAATTAGCTCCTAGCTAATATTGTTGTAGTAATATACCCTAAGCCTAAATGCAGTCCCTCTTTACTGATAGTCTTTGGCTGGAAACTACTCTTGGTTTGCAAGAAAATGCTCCATTTGTTTTGTAATTGGAATATCCCTGCTTACATATCAACCAATCACATATCATTTAGGATTTTGGTTTACTCTATCATAATGTGTAAGTAATTAACTCAACCAATAACTTTTTTTTTTTTTCTTTTGAAACAGCTTAAAAGTTAATATTAAGAAAACACGATTTTGACCAAGTTCATGCAAATATTGAGACATACAAGACTTACTGAGCATAGCTTCATGAGTATACAACCAACACTCCACAAGTCACATGGATAAGTCCAGCCTGACCTGCAACATAAGAAACAACCCCCTTTTAGAAAATACGATGCTGAGTACATAATACTGCAATTAGTTGGACTGTGATCCCAAGGAAATCTGAAATACAAAAGCACATATAGAAACAGAAGGCACAAGCATTGTTAACATGTTTTTGAAGAGAAAATAAAATAAAAAACAACTGAAGCTTGTGACAGCAGTAAACCACATAATGCTGACTCAATCACAAGAGGAGATCACAACATCAGTTCGTTTAATATATTTCCATTTGTTATGACCAAAATGCTCACGCCCCAGATATTCATAACTGCATAATTACTGAGGAGATTGCATCTCAGATACAATTGGTACAACTGTTAACAGAAAAACAGGACAGAAAATAGTTTCCCATGAAGTGATTGATTTCTAAACTAAAAGGAAAACAAATAAAAAAAAAAAACAAAAGATAAATCATTAAAAGTAAATCCAACAGTCATGATCAGGGCAGGGGATTCCCGATAGGTACTATCATTGCATTGTTTTGGGAGTAGGTCAAGACACTGATAAGTTGCCAGATCAAGGGTCCATATGAATATGCATGCCCCACACAAAGTGTTCTACCACACACTTTCAAAACATATAAAAGGGTGAATAGTCATGCATAAAACCATAGGTTGGATAGAAATCTAATTAGATATACTGGATGCAAAAGAAAATCAGCATTAATCAATTACATTAATAAAGTAGCAAACATTAATTGGCCAAAAGGGAACAAATATAAGGGATGTTATATATAAGATTTTATCGTGGGCAAACAAAATAAAATATTAGTTTTGTGTATGTTCCAACTTTTTTTACAAGCCACCTAGATTTGCAGTTGCTTCTCTTCCCTTTGTTTCCACTCCCAAAACCATTGAGGAGGCCTTAGCTCATCCTGATTGGCCTTGATCATGATCATGAACAAGTTTACCAAGAGCCAGTTATTGCTTTAATTTTCATAGTGCTAAGGTTCATGTAAGAAATTCTTTATCCTGACGATTGTGTATACATATCCACATAAAGAAAGCCCTCAAAAGACAACAACATAGCATATGATAGACGAGGAGATGAAAGTAGATGTATATATTTGTAAATTTCACTAATATGTTACAGTCAATACCAAGTTATTGAACAGACAAAAACAGAATTATAATTAGAGATAGTGCAAGAGCAAAACATGAACTCACAAGGATAATAGGGGCCCACAAAGCAAGGACAACACCAACGTTGCTATTGGTTGCAATTAGCAAATGATGCTATTAAAACCATTTCCATAAAAAAAGAGAATTGCACTCGATTCCTGCAAGTACCTCATGGAAAGAACTCATGCCACTGGTAGGTGTGAATGTGAACTTTCATGATTGCTTTTGTTAGACCCACAAGAGGCTTAATCTATAATAAAGAAGATTCAATTGAGTTTCTTGAATCTGGAGAGATACAGGGACACATTCATTGTCCCCAAAACTAGTTTTTATTGCTTTCAGCATCTTCTCTGGCTAGACCTCAATAGCTTTTATGAAGAAATTGAATCATAATTTATGTTTTCTCTCAAAACAAAAAAAAAAAAATGAATTCTATTTTGAACAAGCATTACTCAGGATTCTTTTTCAAATAATACAGCTACGAATTTATAGCCTGCCTTCTAGATGGGTTTGCATAATTCTCAAAGAAATATTTAAATTGAGAAATAACTCCAAATGAAACAGGTCAATAATTTATCAAAATGAAATAGAGATTTTGAATAAAAATTAAGGTAAACAATTTATCTATTTGAGGATCATTAATAAAATACAGCAGCAACAGTAGATCTAATAGAAGCTTGTCTTAAATTGCAAAAACCAAAATGTACGTTTTATTCTTTGAGAATTATGAGCAATATAAAAATAAATTAGTCAGTAAACCACTGAATCTATTTAATCAGATTGGATATTCAAAAACAGCTGACATTCGATTAATTACATAAAATGCTCATCAGAAAGAGAAGAAACACCTTATTAAAGCCAGAACCACAAAGAAGCCCAAACCTTAGCCCTTACTTAAAAAGTGCAATTGAGCTCTCATGCATTCCTCTTCCAAAATAAAGACAAGGCTGCAAGAAATCAGAGTAAGTGAGGGAGATAGCAACACCAATGCCCAAGACAATGACAATGCTGGTGTTTCACTAAATCAATCAGAAATTTCAGGTGTGATTCATGTGAAGATCACATTAATAAAAAAAAATTGAAACAAAGCCATTATTTTTAATATTCAAAGGAACCACAGTTTCATTATATTAAAAGCCAAGTTAGACCATAAGACGAAGAACCAGGACCATTTTTAGTATAGCACTATCAGACATATACAATAAAAATCCAATCGAAAAATTAACAGAAAACATTGTGTATATTTGCAAACATGATGAATCAAATTAAGAACAAGCAACACACTAACAATGAGTGTCGAGGATCAAAATTTTTGTCAACCTTGAACAAAATTTAATATGGCAGAAGTTATAAAGAGCAACACATAATTTTAACAATGATGTCAATGGTTCTAATTAAGTTGAAGATGAGGAAGATTAAAAATAAAGGCAAACAAATAAGAACATCCGACCAATTGAGTAAAAATGTACAATCCACAAAATTAACATCCGTAAAAAATCTGAAAGGAAGAAAAATATTGTACCAAAAGTACTCATTTAATTCATCATAGTTTCTCCACTGAGAATGCTTGGATCTTCCTCATTTACTTCTTTTGGCTTCCTGCAAAAACCGACCAATTGAGTAAAAATAAACAAACTTTAATACCGAATACAATTGAAGGTCAAGAAAACATGGAGAAAACCTTTGCTATTGTATCATATATTGGTTTTACTACTTTCCTTAAGAAAAACTCATCTTCACCTCCATATGCTGGTTTTATGTGCTCCCCTGTCACCGGACAGACATTCCCAGCCAACATTCCATACAATTCAAATGCCATCTACTAGTATTTGAATCCAATTCAAATACCAGTATGATTTCTTTTTTTTGTATTTTTAATATTATTGGTCTTTGGTGAGGATTCAAATGAAAGTAAACACAGATTATCAGCCAAAAAAGAATCATATCAGCACTAAGCTCCTAGATCGTTATCAGGCACAACTTCGCAATTCAGTCATTAGTTTCTGTTAATTAGCTTTCTATGTAATCAGTACTCAGGTCATACCTGGCTACTTCAATACTGTTACATTTATTCTCTTACTAGCGATCTATAAAAAAGTGGTCACTGGACAGAGAAAAACTTAAGAGCTCTCTATCTTAAATAGCAATCTGAGAACTAAAAGATTCAGCTAACTAAATAGTTCTTCAATCTATCGAAGCTCAAAATTCATCTACACCAGAATTACTGTGTCCTAATTAAATAGTTCTTCAATCCATCCGAGCTCAAAATTCAAAATTGTCAGATGGTATCAATCTTGAGTGTCACCAGAGAAAAACTCAAGAGCTGTCTATTCTAATTTTCATATCCTAATTTTCCTTTCAAGTATTAGTTAAATGTTATTAAGAGCATGACAAGTAAAAGTTTGAATATTAACACAATTTATTCAACCCCCATAAGGTCAATCAGACCTTCAAGCTGATAGGATCCACGTTGAAAATAGATTTTAGCATAAAAAAGACACTGATTCCAGGAAAACAAACTCAAGCTAGTTGTTTTAAATTGAATTAATTATTACCACTAACATATAAAGAAGATTCAATTCATCTAATATACTAGTCTGTTACTTCATTGAATCAACCAAACAAATATGAATTTGATGAATCAATTAACAAGAGCAATTTTACCTCAAAAGAATAAAATGTCTTTTATTCAATTGAATAAAAATACTTCAGAATTATTACAAAGAAAATTAAACATCCAAACAAGGAGAAGATTAAGCATTGTGTCTCACAATTGCTGGATTCAAGACCAATGTATGTTTAAAATTTCAAATTTAAGAGAGAGATAGAGAGAGAGAGAGTGTGTGTGTGTGCAGCATTGCTGCTATAATTTTAGCTTTAAAATTGAGGTAATTAAGTTAAATATTTTATATTGCAGATTGACATTTTCACATAAAAGATTTAAACTCGGGCTGGATGCTCAATCATTTGCCCTTGCATATTGGACCAGGACAGCAAAATACCCACTAAAGATACCATACATAAGAACGTGAAGTGAGTTTAACACAGAGCTAATTCCTCTTTTATTTGAGTTTCCGTTTGCTTCAGATCTGGTTTTATATCACAATGTAGGTTTAATACAGAGCTAATTCCTCTTCTATTTGAGATTATATTTTTCTTTAAGATTTGTTTGATGATTCTCTTAATTTGCTTACTATTCCTTTTAATTGAAAATCAGAGTTCCTCCTAACTAGCACATAAAGTTGTTGGTATACAAAAACAATAATTGCATTTTATTCAGATTTTTGTTTACACCTCATTTTATACAGTTCCAAACACTATATTCTAGATGTAAATATTGAGATTCAATTTCTCTAAGCTTTCCACTATGTCACTTAAACAATAACAATTTGCTACGCTTAGCTCATTTACAGCCCTGTCTCTGTAAAGTGCGTACTAGCCCTATTAGTAATGCAGATAATAGATGAAAAAAAATACTTTTAAAAAAACACGCACAATTTCTCTATAGATAGGTATAAAAACCAAAAAAGACACCATGCTTGGGTATTACTGCCAAAACCATCTTAAATTTTCAGAAAACTAAGCTAAAAATGTAAATAGACAAAAAAAAAACTTATACAAAAGAAAAATATAAAAAATAGTTTTCATGCAGCTTTAGAATTAGATGGGATAGAGATTAATCCAAAAAGTTGTTCAATTCTACAGATTCCATACAAAATATATAGAAAGTATACTAAAAAATAACAATACTAGCATACCTGCTCTGTTGTCGTTATTCTTGTAATTGCCTGCAGTAGGATTACGAATCACCCCACAAATGTCACTTGTAGACATGCTTTCGCCATTTTCATAAGTGCAAATAAAGCAACTCCATTGTCTAGGCCCACTAACTGCTTATTTAGGTTGAGGTGCAAGGCACACAATCAATATATAATAAGGTACAAACATTTAAGATGATAAGCATTCAACATAATACATCAGTTTATACTCACTATAAATGCAAAAATGGTTGCTAAAAATACATAACCTGGTACAACTAATTTAAATAGCCAGAATTTTGAGAAATTCGCCCAAATGGAAGTATCTGAAGTAGCCTATAATAGATAAAAAAACTTAGAACCTAGAAAAATTAAACACAGAATAATGCTAGATATTTTTGCAAGCTCAAATTTAAACCAGATTTTTAGCTATTTTTTTCCTAATTAATGCCGAAAAACACATATTCCCAAATTATAAAATTTGCTAACCCGAAGAATAATAGGTGCAAATAAACTCAAGTCCAAGAAAAGAGGAACCGAAAGGGACCAAATATAAAATAGAAAAATTAGCGATGGAAGCTGCAAAAATCAAGAATATCCTAAGATCAGAATCAAAATAACAGGAATAACAAAAACATATACCTGGTAAAGCTTTCTCTCTAACTTAAAAATCAACTAAAGTAGCAACCATCCGCATTTTAGCATTTGCTTTCTTTTTGTCTGTTGGTTTTGCTCCTCTTTTCTCTCTAACGCCATTGTTCCCATCGTTTCTTCTCACTGCAAATCTATATAATAACTTATTATTTATAGATCCTTCGAAATCTTTGAATCAAACCGGTGAATTCACAATCCATCAACATATTTATACAGTTAACTTAAATAGGAAAAACAAATATCTTTAGAGAGATGAAAGAAAGAAAGAGACTCAAGGAGGGTACCATGATGATTTCCTCGTCCTTGGGGACTCACCGGTGTAATGGCCTCAACACCGGGTCAGCCGTAAATAGTATTATTCGACAGTAAATAGTATTTTCCGAATCCGAAAGGACACTCAAAAGTTAAAAATATTTTATTGGACCGTTGGAAAGTATTGGTTATGGTGAGTCCGGAGTTGAAATTTGAAGTGAAATTGAGATCAATTTAAAGTGAAATTGAGATCAAATGGGTCTCCAAAAGTCAAAAATACGAAAAAGGTAGTGAGTCAATTTCCCTGATAGAAAAAAAAAACTTGATTTTGCATAAATAATTAAAAATAGTAAACGAACTGCAAAAATTGCCAGATTTTGCATGCATACATGAATTTTTATGTAAAATATTTTGGTGATGAGAATTGAATTTTTCGGTGGTACAGGCAATTATCAAATCGGACCGATAAGTTTGAATCGGATCGATAACGGATTCTGATTGAGCCAAAAATTTGCGTACTAGCTATTTTTGATGTGATAAGAGTGATGAAATTATTTTTAAAGTAATTTGAAGTAAGGAAGAGAGAGAAATTGGATTTGGCCTTAAATGGCCCAAAATGGGCCTTAATGTTTAAGTGGGCAAAGCCCACTCATCAAGCCCAATTTTGGGTCCATAAGAGTGGTAGAAGAAGGGTGAAAATTTGGAGATAACTCCAGAAAAATCTCCAGCCATCCTTCTTCTTCTTCAAGGCCGAACCTCTCCTTCTCTCTCTCTCTCTTGATTTCTCTTCAATTCTACTTCAAATCTTCCATAAATTCCAACATACAAGATGAATTTTTATCTCTCTAGGTCACCCCAATGGCCTCAATCAAATGATTTGAGCAAAGAAAGGCAAGGAATCAAGTTGAGAAAGAAAAAGAGGTAAGATAGAATTTAAGAAATTAATTAATTTTAATTGGTTCTTTAGTATTTTCTTATAGATTTTGAGGTTTAGAAGCTAATTATGAGCTTAAATTCTGCATTTGAGGACAAAAAAATAAGGTATAGAGAGTTTTATTGGCCGGCCATGGGTATGTGGAGGAGGAAGGAAAGCTTGCAAGTGGTAGAGCAAAGAAAAAGAGATTTTTGACACCCTTAAGTAAGAAAAAATTGTAAGTGACTACAAAATCTTTTGATTTTCCTTTTAAGTAACTAGGTAAAAAATTGTTAAAGTTGTTAATTGATGAAATTGGTTTAGGATAAATGAAATTGGACATTAGAGAAGATTAAATAAAAGCTTAAATGGAAGAGAGAAAATTTTTAGGAGGGTTTAGTGTGGTGGCCGAAACACTTACTAAGGAAAAATGATGAAAATTTTGCATGAAATTAATATATGTTAACCTAAATTAATTAGAGAAATGATAATTTGTTTCCATGAATTTTTATTGAATAATTAAAATTTATTTTGGAATTTTTAAGCCTATGTAACATGTATGTATATAGTGAAATTTATGAAATATTGTGAAATAATTGATGATTTTAGTAGAAAATGATAGTAAATAATAAATAATGCATAAATAAATTTTATTGGAATTTATTGAAATTATTAGAATTTTATTGAAGAATAAATGTGAATATGTATAAAAGAAAATATTGAAGTAGTAATGAATAATTGCATAAAAACGTGAAAGAAAGTGAATTGATATGAAATTAATTCACAGTTAACGAAAAAGAAATAAAAAGTCAATCGATGAATTTTTTGGAATAATTATTAAGCCATGAAAGTAATAAAAATAATGAATTATTGATAAATAATTCATAAAATGAGTGAAAATGATGGCAATTGTAAAATAATATGTATACGAATTTTTGCAGAATTTATATGCTTTACTAGAATATTTTTGAAATAAAATATTGATTATGTTTAATTAAAAAATTAAATTATTAAAAAATAATTCAATAAATAAGTACATGATGATAAACTAATGTAAAGTAAATTACTTCAGTATAAAAAGAAATGAAAAAGTTAAATTATGCATTTTCAGAAAATAAAATAATGAATTATATCAATATAATTTATAATTATTTAAAAAGTTGTAAAATAAATGTTTGACTAATTTATCAAAATAAATTAATCAATAAAAAGTATTAAAAGAGTGAATTATTATAAAATAATTCACCAATCGAGTAAAAGTTGGCATATCCGAATGACTAAAAATTTTGGACAAAAACAGAAAAATCGTAAAAAAGTTAATCACTGAATTGTTAAGAGATAATGTACCGAAGATTACATAAAAAGAATAAAAGAAATTATGAATTACAATGTTATAATTCATAAAGTGTATAAAAACTGAAAAGTCTCAAGTGTCTAAGTGAATTATTGAAGAATAATTCACAAAAGTGATTTAAAAAGATAAAGTGAAAGAAAGGAAAAGAAAGGAAAAAGCTACTGAATAGGAAAAGAAAAAGTTTTATAAGAATAAAATAATAAATGAAGATCAAGTTAAGCTTTTATAAAGAAAAAGATTTAAAATGTATTTTTACATAAAAAATATAAAATTAGTTGTTATTTTATGTACCAATTATTATTTTGAAAAGTAACAAATTTGAAAAATAATATTAATTTCCTATTTAAAGTCAAATAAAAAGTAAAACCATAAAAAGAAACATAATTGTTCAATTGGGAAAAAGCAAAAGATATAAAGTCCTAAATAAGTATTTGAACATGGTTAAATGTATAAAGAAGGAAATAAAGATTTGAATGCAAAGTGTTCTAAAATAACTGTATCACTTTATAATAAAGCTTAAAAGCCTTTAAATAGTAATGTGTTTATTAGTTTAAAAGTCAAAATAAAATAAAAAAAAGAAATAGCAAGAATTGTAATTATAACACATAATGGATAGCTGAACAATAAATCGAGGAATAAAATAGTCTATAAATTTGGTACCATTAAAGATATAAGTACCAATATACACCGTTAAATGAAATAATAATTATATCGCTATGACTAAAAATATAAAACAAAAGTTAAGTAAAAGTAAAAGCTATAGTGAAGAACAAACGTAAGAGTATAAGTTAATCTGAAATCGATTCACTTAAGAAAGTAGTGTAAAGTAACGTTGAAAGATTGAAAATCAAAGAAAAATAAATACCAAAATATGAGTTGAAAATGAAACTAATGTTAACAGAAGTAAAAGAAAATGTTTAATGAAATAAGAATAAGAATAGTATAATCTATGTAATTATACTTTATTTGAAAAATTCTAGGATTAGTAGTCACCACTGAGCATGTTTAGTGCTCAGCACGTAATATTTACTGCGTGCAGATTACGAAATATTGCGGGAGCATAATGCACAGTGGAACAAAATCGGTAAAGAAGAGATAGTGCTAAATTGAGTCATATTATGGTATGTATATACTTAGACAATTAAGATAAAAGATTTAACTGTATTTTGATTGTTATTATGATTATTGATGGGTGAGTGTTTGGTGTAAGATTTTGCATGAATTTATTTAGTGTATGTTTAATTGTTTATAAGGTTATTGATTGATTTAGAATTTTGATGCAAAGGTATTTAAAGTATATCGAAATTGATTGGCAAAAAAAAATTTACCGTTTCTTACTATCTTTGCTTCGAAAAGGATTGTTCCGTGAAGGGTGTGACAACCGGTGTCACTCACGTCGCCGATTGTCGTCGCCAGTCACCAGAAAGAAGGAAAGAAATCCTCAGTTTAAAGAGAGGGGAAAGGGATTCGAGGAAAGGAGGAGGAGGTAGACAGAGGCGGCTTAACTCATAAAAGAAAGATAAAAAGAATGAGGCAGAGGGGGAAGGGATATTAGGGTTTCAAAAAGACAAAATTGTCCTACTTTCATTTGTATAATACAAGTTAGAAGAAGGATAATTTTGTAAATACAGTTGGTATGAGTTTTTTATTTGTATATGCACACACCTATTGAAAAAATATGAATTAATTTTTAATAATAAAATTTTTTTTTATCTTTATTTATTTTATGTGATCTTAATCTTTAATTTTTGTAGAATAATTTTTTATGTTTGTTGTTAGTTTTTAATAATATATAAAATTCTATACAAATTATATAAAATTTTATTGAGATTTAAAAATCAATACAAATAAATTGATTAAGAAAAAATAATTTGAAATCAAATTGAAAAAACTAAAGAATAATAAGTCAATTTCACAAATTTTAAAGATAAAGTATTCTTTGTTGATGTACTTTTTAATTTTATGATTGTATAGATTTTGGGATATTTGACAAAAAAAAATATCTTTTCAAAATAATTATAATATTTAAGGCTCATATAATACATTACAATTAATAATATATAAAAAAATCTTTTTCAGTTAATTATTTTTTCGTTTAACCATTTTTTGGTTTTTTTGCTCATCTCTAATTATAACAATTAAATTATTATTATTATTATTATTATTATTATTATTATTATTATTATTATTATTATTATTATAAATTTTCGAAATAAATAGTATAGATTTTAGGGTGATTGACAAAAAATATTATCTTTTCAAAATAATTATAATATATAATATTTAAGCTTCAGATAATACTTTACAATTGATAATATATAAAAATCTTGCAATAAAACTTATAATTTTTTAATATAAACTAAAAAATAGAAATTATATGGATCTAATTTCATGTATAAAATAAAATTATTAAAAATAATTATGTAAATTTTTTATTAATATTATAATGTTTTTAATAATAGTATTTTAATATTATACATTTATTATTAAAAATAATTATTAACCATAAATAATATTTTTAATATTATACAGTGTTTAATAATAGTATACTGTACACCCGTATTAAATGTGCTCTCGTACGATTTCAAATTTTTGGGATGTTATAATTAAGTTTGACTAAAAATAATTTAATTATAGAACTAAACATTTTAATTATTAAAAATTGAAGTTAATTCAATTAATTAATTCTTATTCAATTAAATAATAAATTAACATTAAAATCATATACGCATTAAATTGAAACGATGGAGAGAGGTGAGGGGAGAGAAAATGTTATTTTTATAGTAGGGTAAATTTTTGAAATTACTAAAATGCCCCTACCAAATTTCATTATTTATCCTTGTATTCAAAGATAATTTTGTAAATATATAGAACTAAAATTTTTCATAATTTAAAATTTGCTCAAACTTTTAACAAAATACAAATAAATAATAAATTTTTCATAATTATTTTAAATGAAATAATAAATTTTATAATATTATATAAATATTTATATTTATTATTTTTCATAATATGACTATATAATAATTATAACAATTATTTTATTATTATTATTAAAAATGTAAATTTTTTAAATAAATAAGTTTATATTTGGAGATAATTGATAAAGAAATCAATAGAATTCCTAATAATTTAATATTTGATTTAAATTTTATAAAATAAAAATAAATTAAAATTTTTTTAATTTTTATTTTAAATGAAATAATAAATTTTATATTACTATTTTATAAATATTTATTTTTATTAATCTTGAACATGCAAATATATAATAATTGTAAAAATTAGTTTATTATTATTATTAAAAATGTAAATTTTCTAAATGAATATTACTTGAAACTATACATGTGAGTGAAATTAAAAAAAAAATTATTTTTTATTTTATTTGCGACGGATTAGCGACTAAATATTTACGTCGCTAACTGTTTGACTGTAACAAATTACTATTAGCAACAGAAAAATTTTTATCGCTAAACCGTCGCAAAAAAAGGAGCTATATTTTCCATCCAAAATTAGCGACTATTGTTCGTCGCTAAAGTTTCTAGAACTAATTTCACGAATTAAAAATTATAAAAGTTAGCGACGGAAATATTTGTCGCTAATTCTAGCGCAAAACATGGTGAGTATACTTTTCGCCAATAATTAGCTATTTTTTTTACATTATGTCGCTATTTCATCGCAAAAAAATAGAAAATATCCTTCCCACGACGGAATTGTAAAATAGTCGCGAATCCGTCGCAAAATTTGGGACGAAAATAATGTCGTCGTTAATTTTAGTCGCTAATTGGCAGTTTTTTTTTGTAGTGGAAGAACTTGATTGTAAAATAAGGTACAAAATATAATAAAGAGAATATCGATAAATTGGTTGATGAAAATTAAAATTAGAATTTGGACCGAAAGAGGAATTTGAGTAAATTGAGTACAAATAAAATAAATTTGTAAATTGGTCAAAAGTTGAAAAAATTAAGGGTAGAATCAAAATTTGTTGAGGACTAAAATGAAATTTCATGGTAAGAATTATATAAAAAAATTTAAAGATTTCCTAAAAAGCTAAGGAAAATAAGGCAACACAAGGAAAGAAAGAATTATAAAAAAATTTAGAAATTTAAAAATATTCAGGTATTGAACAATTAATGAAAAAAGAAATTTCATATGATCGTGGATGTTAAATGTTATAATTAAAAACATGCAATAAGACAAAATTATAAATTAGATTTAAAAGGAAGACAATAATATATTTATGTTAATGATATAAGAATTAGTAAAAAGATCAAGTAACAGAAAGAAACAGAAGAAGGAAAAAAAGGAAAGAAAAAAATTACGGGTATATAAATAACATGGATAAAGTGATATTACAAATAACATAGCTATATAAATATATAATGAGTTAAATAAGGACATGAATACAACTGGAATATAAAAAAAATCAATAAATTTATTTGGATAAAATTTTGTGTAGTTGTATCTACAACTAGGCAACAATATTGCTTAACTTGCGATTTGTTGACTGCGCGCAGGAACAGGAATTGGAAATGTGAAGAAAGAAGAACGATAAGGCATATACCTAAAAACTATTGCTGGGATCGCATCAGCTGAGGCAGTTCGATTTGTATTTAGTGTCTGACATGCAATAATTGTGGTTATTATTGTATAAGCAAATAATGTTATGAATGCTAGCATATATGTGTGAGAATATTATGAGAATGATTGTATATTGATTCTGTATAGTATATGGAAACTATAAATGAATGTAGAGTGTTACAGTTACTATTACTCATATCATGCTATATTGTATATTCATATGGGTGTTACATTTAACTATTTGCATGTTTTTATCTCATGTATAGTATCATGCATACCATGTTATGTATGTGTTACTTTAGGTTCTACGTGCACGTATATACTTGCTTAGTTATATCATAAGTCGATTACAGTTCAATATACACATATTAAATACAAAATATACCTAAATTGGTTGATGAAAATTAAAATAAGAATTTGGACAGAAAGAGGAATTTGAGTAAATTGAGTACAAATAAAATAAATTTGTAAATTGGTCAAAAGTTGAAAAAATTAAGGGTAGAATTGAAATTTGTTGAGGACTAAAATGAAATTTCATGGTAAGAATTATATAAAAAAAATTAAAGATTTCCTAAAAAGCTAAGGAAAATAAGGCAACACAAGGAAAGAAAGAATTATAAAAAAATTTAGAAATTTAAAAACATTCAGGTATTGAATAATTAATGAAAAAAGAAATTTCATATGATCGTGGATGTTAAATATTATAATTAAAAACATGGAATAAGACAAAATTATAAATTAGGTTTAAAAGGAAGACAATAATATAGTTATGTTAATGATATAAGAATTAGTAACAAGATCAAGTAACAGAAAGAAACAGAAGAAGGAAAAAAAAGAAAAAAAATTACGGGTATATAAATAACATGGATAAAGTGATATTACAAATAACATAGCTATATAAATATATAATGAGTTAAATAAGGAAATGAATACAACTGGAATATAAAAAAAATCAATAAATTTATTTGGATGAAATTGTGTAGTTGTATCTACCATTAGGCAACAATATTGCTTAGCGTGCGGTTTGTTGACTGCGCGCAGGAACAGGAATTGGGAACGTGAAGAAAGAAGAACGATAAGGCATATACATAAAAACTATTGGGATCGCATCAGCTGAGGCGGTTCGATTTGTATTTAGTGTCTGACATATAATAATTGTGGTTATTATTGTATAAGCAAATAATGTTATGAATGCTAGCATATATGCGTGAGAATATTATGAGAATGATTGTATATTGATTTTGTATAGTATATGGAAACCATAAATGAATGTAGGGTGTTACAGTTACTATTACTCATATCATGTTATATTGTATATTCATATGGGTGTTACATTTAACTATTTGCATGCTTTATCTCATGTATAGCATCATGCATACCATGTTATGTATGTGTTACTTTAGGTTCTACGTGCACGTATATACTTGCTTAGTTATATCATGAGTTGATTACAGTTCAATATACACATATTAAATATAACCTCATCTACCTAATAACATTAATAAAAAATATCCCTATATTAACTCTTATCAATTTTGTTTTGGCCTTTCCTAATGTAGAGAACGTTCATATGCAAAAGTCTTGTCTATAGAACCTATACGAATAAAGCATCTGTACTAAGCTATAAAGTTTAGTGGAGAACATAAGACATGTAAGAGGTCGTCAAAAATGCAATCACATACAAGCATAACTTTAAGCATATAACTAATCATCATCTTCGCACTCAAATTTCTTCATGTCAACCTAATTTTTAAAATATGATAAATAATTAATTATAAAATTAAGAACAAATAGTAAATAAAATAAAATTTAAAATATACTTAATCTAAATTAACCATACTTATTCATTCACCGTTATACTATCCAAATTTGATGATTTCCCTTGATTTACACTTGATGATATCTCTTGACTTGCTTGAGATTCACTTTGATTAAATTTTTCCAACTCTATAAATTCAATAAATAGTTATAAAATAAAAAAAATTACAGTAATAGATGACAGTTATAAAATAAACATTGAAAATCAAAATAATAAAATTATTCATGTCTTAAACCAAAACAAATAGATGATCTGTTGTTTCTCAATTTTTTGCTGCATTTTAAATAAGAATAACATGACAACATAATAACCACAATCACATGATAACTATCACATTTCAGTATAACTGCATTTTTCTTACACTTATAGAGGTGTCAGATCAGAATTTTGTGGATGAAGATATCAAAATCGAAAACAAAACTAGTACATTTAGCTTAAAAAGGTTGAAACTCGAAAAACAGGAGCTTCAAGAAATGACCAGGTAGAGTAAACAATTCTACTCATAATCGAGTTCATCTAAATTCAATGTTGTAATGTTAGAGCATTAGAGTTTTTCTAGCTTTCTTACAGGTTGTCCTATGAAGCAAATAAAAGAGTGTAATTCGGCCTTTTTCCATAATAAACTAAAATTGTTCAGCTTTATTATATATAAAATAGAATAAGAATCATCACGTCCATCAAATACTAACCAAAGGTACATTTTTAAATAGGATACAATTTTCATTTAAATTAAAAGCAATCAAAATCAAAATTTTCAACATTATATATATATATATATATATATATATATATATATATATATATATATATATATATATATATATATATATATATATATATATATAACAAGCAACCTATTGATAATAATCAAAATACTGTCGTATTATCTCAAGGGCAAAATAGTACTATTGAACAAAAAATATAAATAAAGCTTAAATAAAACTCAAAGCAAGTGCAGGTTTGTGTGATTGAAATTTTGATTATAAGCATCACAACTGCACAAGTAAAAAGGAAAATGCAGTAGTAGCAGCATATCAAGGAAGATAAAATTGAGAATTAAAAATTTTAAAATTAAGACCAGTAACAGACAACCATATTGACTTTACTAAGTTCTCTAACGAAAAAATAAAAAAGAAATGAACTTTACTAATCCCTCTCAATCAGCGATGATCAAAGTTCAAGAATTATAGAAAAGTATAGAGAGAGAAACATACTTTGAATATGGATATAGAAGAAAGAAAGGATAAAGAATGCAACTTTTGGTTGAAGTAAGAACAGCTAAGATTTGTAGTTGATGGATTAAACATTCATGATAATATGTTACATGCTGCATCTAGGACTTCAATCAAGCAATGGAATAAAGAAAACTTGAGCAGAACCTCAAACAAGTTGAGTAGATTTACCTGTTTCTTGTGATCGGAGTTGGCTTAGGTTCGTCGGAGACTGAAGAGAGTGAGAGAGGGAGCGGAGACTGAAGAAAGGGAGAGGAGGAGGGCGGCAGCTGAGAGTCTAGGGCATAAGAAAAATGAAATTAGGTTTTTTTCATTTATATAGTAATGTAATCAGGTTAACCGTCGAATTAATTTTATAGGAGTTTTCATCCGAACCCAAACTTTTCCTAATCTCAACATCCGAACCGATCCTATGAACCCAATTAACTGCATCCAAATGCATCAGATCGGACCAATTGAATTAATCGGGCCAGTTTAGATTTTGTACACCCCTAAGATTAAGTGATAAAGTTTAACTAAACAATTGATAGTATTATGTGATTATCTCATATTCTGGTTGTGATAATTAGATTATTCAAATTTTGGTGAAAAATATACACATAATGAAATAAGTTTCATAAAGACCAAATGACCTGATTATATCCTTAACCCTGCTAAAATTTAGCCTCAAACTAAACCAAAAATTTTGTTTTTACACTGGAATAGTCTGTGATGCTTATAACTTATAGTAATTTGGCCATAAGTTTCTCCTAGAACTCAGAATTTGTTGATTCTAGATTGTATAAAAACTAAACACATAAAAAATTAAAAATGGTATTTTGATAATATCTATTGATTTAATTTTGTCTATGGAGAGGTCGAAATATGGCCCTAACTAGGGATGATCGAAATAAATCCAAAAAAAAAAAAGATTAACCAAAAAATTATTTAAAAATTAAACCGATTTATTTGGTTAACCGAACTGATAATTGAGGTTTAGATTAGTCGATTTGAAATATTTCTATTTTCGGTTTCAATTCATAGTCTGAAAAAATTGATAATTTCAGTTAACTGACCGATTAAATTATTATTTTTTCATATATATATATATATATATAATTAAAAATTCTAACCATTTCTTATCTCAACCTTCCCTCACCTTTCGTTGTCTGCCTTTCATCGTCACACCTCTTGCCATAGCCACTCTCACCATCACAGTTGTCATTGATGCTGGCTTCTCTTAAGTGGAATGATTTGGTAGCTCCGCCACAGCCACCTCAATCACCTTTTGCACCACTGTAGTAGTGGATACCTCTCCCTTTACCAATGAGAAATAGAAATATGGAAATACTGATAACCCACTAGAAAAAAATTGGTTTCTTTTGCAATTATTCGAGCAGAACCCTTCGCCATTTACCCCACCGAATGATTCATTCGGTTTCACTTCCAATCATGTGGTTATCATTGAAATTAGAATATCTATCGAGGTTGAGATTGTTGAATTTGCGATCACTGTTCAGCTCCACAAAGTGCTCAGGATGGATAAAAAATTGATATCGATGCTGTTGCTGGGTTGGTAATAGTTGGGCGGTGGCTATAAATGGGCCGGATGATTGATGCAGTGGTGCTGATAATGCAGGCCTTCTCTCTGTCCTTCCATTTGCAAAAGGGAGTTTTACAAAACTACCCAAAAAAAAAAATTCCTAACTAAAAATACCTCAACCTTTTTTCCTTTTTAACATTACTTTTTTTAAAATTTTTATTTTTTAAAATATCACTTTTTTAATCTAACACAAACTCTGCCTCTTCTTTCGTTCTTCTTCTTTCGCACTTCCTCTTCTTTCATTTTTGTTCCTACTGTTAGACGACTTTTAAAGATTTTGAGTATTCTTCTTTCTTAATTTTTCCTGCCTGTTCTGCATTTTTTGTTGTTGAAGAATCCCTAAATCCAACTGGCCAAATCTAAGCCAGCAGCTGCAGAATCCCCAACTTACCCAATTTTACTAAAAATGTTGCATTTTCTGCCTGCCGTGAGGGTCTTAATACGGTCCTAGGTATTTCTTTTTATTTATCTTTCCCACATGTTCTTAATTGTTTCTCGAGGATGTGATATGGTGCTGCATCCGAACGGTCAGATCCACGAAATGCATGCACACCTAATTACTATTTGTTTCTCTAATCTAAGTGATCTTCATCTTCTTAGACTTAAATCTTTTAACTCTTTCTCTTATAAGTAAATCTTAACATTAATTTTGTGCAGGTGGAAGGCTAATTTTTGACATTATCTCAAGCTCTTTCCCCAATCAAAAGCAACTGCAGAAGAAGGGAGAAAAAGAACTAACAACTGAAAAAAGAAATAAAGGAATTGCATGTTCTGATAGTAGAAATGAGAAAAGAAATAGCGAACATGAAACAAGTGCTTAATCAAAATGAGTTTTATAACATTAGTTCCTTTTTCTTTTCAAATTTTATTTTAATATTTATTATGAATTTATATATATTCCAATTTGAACAATTTATCCTAATTTTCAATAATTGGTCCATGCATAATCTGAAATTAGTTAGTAATTTTGCAATATTTCTTGGATTTCAATAATTAATTGTTATAGTGAAATTTATTCTTTTAATGTTATGCTAATTTTTGTACATTGTAATGCGAAAATGAATGGCTCATGGAGGGGAACCCCCTTTTTTTGTTTTTGTATAATTCAACTTTTTTAGGTTCATAGAATCGACTAATTGATAATAACACTTTTATGGCATATATACATACAAATTAAGCTTCAAACTTTTCTTATGGCATCTTTGATATGATGGATTTTAATAGATAGTGGTGTTCGAAAGATAAGAGTTGAGGAACCAAAAACTTATCCATATAATTCTCCATCAATAAGATTTTTTTTGATGAATTGTGGGCTATCGGCTATTTAATAAAAGAAGTGAAGTTGGGTTTATCAACCAAAGAGTGCCAGGGGCTGCATTAAGTGCTCTGCGAGTGCTACCGGCGTGTCCCATCGGGTCCGGGTCGTAAGGTTTCATGTCGCCACTTGAACCAGGCTCTGGCCAATTGCCTCTTTTCAACTATTTATCTAGAGGAGTCGGAGGCTGTTTGCAACCTGTGCGCTAGCGACGGCACTGCCCTTAAGCGGTCTCAATGCCAACAAGCTCAGCTCTCTCTCTCCATTTATCTCTTTTCCCTTTAACATGATGCCTGATTCCTCATCAAACCCTCTATTATAATTCTGCAACTGCACAAGTCTTATTCTATTTTTATTTTTGTTAAATTGAATATATTTATTCTATACTAGATTATTTTATACATAACTTTGAACATTAAAATTTAATCTGAACATTGTTGCATTAAAATTCTAGAGTATCTGTTTGAAAATTTGGAATCTTGAATCTTCGTATATATGTTTGTGGCAATCTTTGGTTTTACTCTTCCTTTTAATAGAACTATAATTGCCTTTCTGTATTATTTTTCAACTTATACATTTCTGTAATTGGCTTTGCGCTACACTTTTTAGTAAAAGGGTACGATAAATTACAAATTTAATATAATCAACTATAGGACCTCTGATACAAATTCAATATGATTCATAATTATAAAATATACTCCAAATAATTGGATAAATTTGCTATCTTCACACATCTAAGAACATTCTGCTTCAAGTAACATTTTCAAATAAACTAAAACTGCAATTTTGTTGAATGCATATCTCCAATTTTCATTAATAGCAAATTATCCTAAACCAAACTTCAAATGAACACCATCAACATTAAACCAAATTTTATCATTGACACCATAATAAAATTCCCTTAATAATAAAGAATGAATCAAATGGGCTTGTAAAACAACCTGATTCATATCCAAAAAAACTACCAAAACAACAATTTATAAATCTCTTTAGTTGTTCTTCATTCAATTTTTGCTTAATAGAATCAACAACATCTACCTTTATGTGGACATTAATCTTTGGATGGAAATACTTATGTTGGTGAACAATATAATTCCAAACTTAAAAAAAATCCAATGAAAAAAAAGCATAATTCATTATGCAAGTTAGTATACTACATAGTATACCAGGTATACCATGTACACCAAACGTTATACCATTGGTATACCGGATGTACCATGTGGTATATCATGTATAACAGGTGATATACCTTAATATACTAGATATATCAGATGGTATACCATTGGTATACTGAATGCACCATGTGGTATACCATGTACACCAGGTGGTATACCAATGGTATACTGTGGTATACCATTGGTATACTTGATGTACCAGGTGATATACCATTGGTATACCGGATGTACCATGGTATACCGTGGTATACCATTGGTATACTAGATCTACCAGGTGGTATACCATTGGTTAAGTGAGCATTTTCTTCTACAAAATATTAACTATTCCCTTAACACAAGCTTGCACCTATTTTCTAATTGGTACTAAATGTAAAGGCTAAAGCGATAGAATATTACCACTAATGGGAGCACAAGATCATATCAGGATAGCAGCCCTAACTCCTTCCTTATCTGCAACAACATTTAGTATTGAATGGATACCATAGCAAAGATAAACATAAGCATGCCCTCCAAGTCCAAACTATATCGAGATGAAAGAAAAATCAAACGCAAGTAAAAATAAGATAAATTTATAGAATTTCGGAATCATCCACAATACATTGCTATAGTCAATGGTATCTTACAACTGGACAAAACAAATGAACTTCGTATTTTCAATTGTTAAATGATCCATTTTATCATTATCCTTTAACAACCTAAACAAAATAAGAAGGATAAAAAGAATGGTATTTTTTATTTTTTTTAAAATTTTTTCCCTTTCCAAATTCTAGCTTCACTGATAATCCTCAGGCATCTGCTTTTTATTACGAATTTTTCCATTGTTGCTTGTGTCACAATCAAGAAACTGGTAGAGAAGTTTCTGAAGTGCAGCCTAACATGCAAAGTAACCTTAATTAAAAAGAAGCAACGCAGCTAAAATAAGTAAAAACTTCAAAGTTATAACTTTAAAGACTTGATATAGGCTCTCCAACTAAACTATACCACGGTTAATGAGTGGAGATCTCCTCACAGGTCGTCTAACAAAAAATTGTATGTAATCATCTTTCATGTATCCCTTCTTAATGCAAGACCTTTAATATACAGAGTAATATACAACAATTATCATAAGGTGGATTAATTTCAAATCGATGACTAAATCTCCTACGCTAGCACAAGAGTAACAAAAGCTAATTTTAATAGAGGAATTTTTCTTCCTTATATTTCATTTTCTCAACAATCAAATAACAAACAGACAGATTGACAATAATTTTCATCATATGTGAAAAAATTATAGGTGCATCCAAAAAAGAATCTAATTTTCAACCTCAATAGTAAATCCTTATGGGTTTTAAGGCTTTTTCCAACAAAAACTTGTAGGTTTTACCATTAAACAGAATAATATGTAAAGTATTTTTTAGGAAGATTAAAGGAAAAACAAACTCACTTCCAATGTCTCAAAAACAGTGCAAAGGTCAACCCCAACAGAATAATATGAAAAGTATTTATGCTTGTAGTTTGAACATTATATTAAATTATGTTTAATTTTTAATTTTTATTTGTAAGTACATTGTATATTATTATAATGGTTAAACGAAAAATATTGATTAACCATATTGAAAAATCAAAATTGATAAATCGATTAATCGATTTTAACAGACTGGTTAATGGTTAGTATTTTGAAAAAATCAATCTATATGTACTAATTAATTTTTTAGCTAATGTATCGGTTAATCAATCCATGATCGGCCCTAACCCCAATTTATGGAATAAAGTCTACCTAAATGCCTTGCTAATGAATTTCCAATGGGGATTCACTTGTGCCAATGCCTACAAGTTACTGCTTCTAAACTTGGTATTCGTCTTACATACTCCACGATTTTGAGATAAGTCGACCCCGGTTGGCCTTTTCTATTTCTCAAGAAGTAGGTTTGCCATGGAACTCAATGTTGGTTTGCTCCATTCAGCAAGGGTTGGATTGATCTTTTTCTCAAAAACAATACTTCGCCTTCCAATCCCAACGGTTGTTGACCTAAGTAAATGTGAGTCCGGAGCTTCTGTATTTCTGCTTGTGAAAATTCAAATCTCAAATCCTGTTGGTTAACTCTTCTTCCGTTAAAAAAACATTTCAGCATAATAAAACTAAATTAGTCCTTAAACCAAATTATCCAATTGACCTAAAAACTTATAAAATCACACAAAATTTGCTAAATTACCTAGAAGCACTTACATTAACTCAACTAAAGTTACACAACTAAGCAAAAACATTATCTAGCTGTGATATTTGTTTTTATCTAATGTAGAGGTAATAATGCAACAAAATAAGTGGGACTATGACTATCTTTATCTTTACGTGATGTGTTTGTTATATGTCTATTTTATTTTATTTTTTGTGTTTGTGACTTCGTTAATTTCTTTATTTTGGGGTCCCCATTGAGCCATAGCTTAGCATAGGTGTTTCCCTTATCGGTATACGGGTGTAGCTCTGCAGATGCTGAAGTCTATTTTTTTCAGTACAATGTTTTGTAATTTATACAATTGATACAAATATTGTAAATCATTCTGGCATGTATATATAGATATTCTTAATGAATATTTTTAAATATTTTTATTGTAGTATGAGATTTCCGGTTTTTTATAATTCCAAATTTTTAAATATTTTTATTGTAGTATGATATTTCGATTTTTTAAAAAAAATAAATTACTTTTTTTAAAAGAAGTCGAGATGAATGTACAGGTCACATTGTCCTTTTTCATAAGTATTAATATTGGAATTTATACAAAATTTCTCATTTTGTTGTTGATAAAAAAATTAATTAAAAATCAAGGATTTTCAATCTATTTTTTCTTTTATCAGAATTTATATGAAATAAAATAAAATAACTTTTATAAATATTAAATTTTTATTTTATAATTTATTAGAAATAAAATAAAATAAGATAAAATAGTAAATCGAAATTGCTTATAAGAGAAAGATGCAGGGAAACGTAGGTTGAGTCAAATGACTCTATTAACCATAGTTAATTTACTGATTTAGTGAGTTGAATTGACAAAGTTCTAATTTTTAATTTTTTCTGCTTTGTTCTTTAGGTTCAAATTGTTTTTTAATTTGTTTTCACACATTAGATTAATCTCACAAATCACCTTTCATTGTTCTGTCAAAATTCCGTTGCTTCTTTGAAAATAAATGAGCACAGGCCAACATCAAATCGACATAAGCGGTCTCTTTCAGCAATCCGAGGAGGGCCTAGCTCCCGACTTTTCCTCGCTCTTCTGTGCGCAAAAATTTTTTTAACACATTCCTTGGTTGAGTTCTTTTTTCTATTTTATTATTTGAAGGATATTTTTATAATTTTGTAATTTTTTTAAATATTTTATACTTTAAATAAAATAATATAAAATTATTAAATCAAACAAAATACAAAAAAACACCGGCTTTCAAATTGTTAAATACAAATTTTTTCCCCATTTCTATCCTCTCAGTCTCAGCAAAAAACCAGTTTTTTTAACAATTAAAGCTCAAATGCCAATCATTATTTTTCGGAGAGGCATTATTATTATTATTATTATTATTATTATTATTATTATTATTCATGCCAAAATAATATTATGCGGTTTGCCATCAATTTGTTCGATAGATTTATGTCTGTATAGGTAAAGTCTTAATTTTTTTTATTATACTTAACAAATTTAAAATTCACAATTTCATTTTTAAAAAACTAAAATAAGTTATTCCATTCTACTTATATTTTATTAAGTCCTAATTATATTAGAAGGGTATTTTGATAATTTTAATATAATTATTTATTTTTAAACCCTCGTTTACCTTCCCTTCCTTCCAAACGTCATAAAAACATAAAAACCAAAAGCACCTTTCTTTACCTTATTAACCACTCATTCGCCTCTTCCAAACGTAGCGTCACATCTGTTTGGATATATAGAATTGAGAGTAATTTAATATAAAATAATTAAAATTCATTCTACTTTTTATGATATTTTAAAATTTAAAATAAAAAAAAATTAAAAATTTTAATTTACTCTATATCCTTCAAAATATTCCTTTTCGATTTACAGACAAAGCAGAGTAAATTCAATTTACATCTCTAGGTCACTCTCATCCAAACAAAGGGCTGAATAAACCCATCCAGGTTTCCTCTCACTGCTGATAGGTTTAATTCTTTGTTCTTAAATTCTTTCCTTGATCAGTTTTTCGCGTTCTCTTGCTTCATTTGCGAGAATCATTGTTGTTTTAGGGTTTTGTTTTCTTTACAAGCTTGTGTTTATCTTTTTTTTTTTTTTTAACTACTGGGTTGTGTTTGTTTTGAAATTACTCAGTTTGTGAAGTAAACTGCTGTATTAAAACTCCTAGAAATCTTTCCATGCAGTCATAATTTTTGTTCGAAGTTGAATTTACTCTCTGGAGGAATGTGGCTTATTATTATGTTAAGTATGCTTTATTTTTGTCGAGGTGTTGATTTAGTGTTCTGCTTGTTCATGTTAGTTTCAGTGGCACAGAGATTAGGGTGTCATATATTAACTGAGCGGCATAAATGTGTGAAAACTCTTCTGATGCTTTGGTTGTGAATGCATGCACTGAGTCATTCTCGCAATTTCCTGTTTTGTTTATTTGTTCTTCTATTGCAGACCAAGCACATTCAAGTTTTTGGTACTTAGCATCTGCAATCTTGTTATTCATTAACTTTTGGCGATAAATTTCGATATATTGAACCTTTGACTTAAAATGGTTTGGATTTTAAAGGACCTCCTTGCAATGGTGATATTGCCTTTGAACATTTATCCTATAAACGTGGGACATTCGGAATCTATATTCATCATTAGATACTGGACGAGTAGTTTACATGGTGGAAATAGAATCAATTTTGTGGAACCTAAATTAGTTGCCATTTGAGTTCACCAAGATACACTTGTTAGAGATATTCGATATTTATTGTTTTCTGAATCTGTAATTGTCAAGTAATTGGTCCAAAGAAGCATTTTTTGTTTGTGTTGCTTTGATAAAATTTTATTTATTGTTTTTCTTGTATGATATGTGTTCCAAAGGACAAATCAGTGCCGGTGTTGCCTGAGTTTGAAACTTTATCGTATTAAAATTTGTTGCCATTTGATATTCTTACCATGTATGTGCATCAGTGATGTTTGTTGTCTATTATTTCCGAGTGAATTATAGTCATATTATTGGCTGCATTAGTTTCTCACTTAATCCTTCATTTATTTCTTGAACAGCTTGAAAGCCTGGGCAAAGCTGTAGCTTGCAGGGAAATGGTACTTTATTCTGTACACCTCTTTTGGTTATTTATAATAATATCTTTTCTTTATCCTCCTGGTTTGCTGGATAAATTTTACCCTGCAAACTGAGCCATCATGATTGGCAAGTAATCATTTTAATTTTCTGTTGATGAATTTTTCTTCACTTTTTTATTTGTCTGGCATATGTCTGTTTGTTAATAAATTTGTCCAGGATGGAGAGGATGAAAATTTTGACTGGGACAGTGAAGATGACAGAGAAATTGAGAATTCCAGGTTGTCTTCTTCAAGTTTGACACTTCCTGCTGCAGATGCTACAGCAAGCTCAGCAGAGGTAATGCTTTGTGTTTTTGAGGTCTCTTCTGTTTCAAAGAAAAATAGATTGTGCATTGTCGTTTCCCTGTACAGAACTTGGACATTTTGTTTCACTATTACTAGTTGTGCTTGGCATTTACTGCTGCTTTGTTATGCTTCTGGGGAAGCTAATGGCATTGTTTTGCAAGTGGATATTCATTATTCCTTTGTTACTTATGTTCCACATTTATAAATGAGCTATTTTTTTTTTTCTTGTTGGTCTTTTGCTCATGCAACCATGTACTGTGGAATTTCCTTATACTTTGAGGCATATGTTTTTATTTGTCTATTTATCAGCTATAGACAAAAATTTGTATTCATTTTGTATCTAAGCTTAGCAATTCCTTTCTTTGAATCAAGGCAAGCTCATCAGAAGGGTCGTCTGGATCCAAGTTAATGGATTATTTTGTTGGAATGGGGTTTCCTGAAAAAATGGTTGCCGAAGCAATTCATGAAAATGGTAAAGAATCTCTCTGATCTGAATTTTCTAAATGTACTCATTCATATACACGTGCATGCTGAAAAGGGCCCTGAAACCTATATTAATACCCTTGCTGAGTTAATCATTCAGGAGAAGCAGATGAAAACTTGATACTTGAAACACTTCTTAAATGTTCGGTGAGTTTGATTCTTGGTTTCTATCAGAAATGGTTGTTGCTGAGGGTCAATACCTATTAGGAAATCCAAAAGATGGTTCACAAACTGACTTTTTTTTCTCTGCTTTTAGACAAGATCATCTGCTAGCTCTTCTGGCTCCAAGTTGATTGATCATTTTGTTGGAATGGGGTTTGATGTGGAAATGGTGTCCAAAGTAATCCAGGAAAATGGTAAAGTTCCTAGATTTGCTAGCAAGCTTCCTTTCTCACCAAGAAATATTGATCTGCAACATTTTGTGTTAAATGTTTAGGAGATGGAGATACAGATTCAATTTTGGAGACTCTCCTCGCATACTCGGTGAGATAACATCTGCCTTTTATGTACCACATTATTTCTCATACTTTCCACTTTAATCAGCTTTTATGATTGAAATGGTTTGGCTCTCCACTATACAATATTCATGTCTAGGTCTTCTTGACATGTTAAGCGACAAAAAATTGGTAATATCTGATGCGAGTATCATATTGTGCTACCTTTGGATGTAAATATTTTGAAAGTTGCATTTTTTTTTAATGTTTTTGCTGTCAAACTGCATTACTGGAGAACTGTTTCCAATGGACAACTAATTGCTCCTTATATGACATTACCTGCCAACAGACGACTTTAAGGTAAAATTCTGGTTTTTGTTTGTAAAGAATTCTATGTGGCCTCTTGACCAGTATATTTATCTTTTATCATAAGTCATTACAGTTGATGAGTCATAGTATTAGTCTTGTGAAGCTTGTCACTTATTGGCTTATTAATCAATTCATCAAACTACTCATCTATGCGGTTTTCTAATGTGAAGGATGAGTAAATCCATTTGTATCCGATATTTTCATAATGAAAAAGTGATAATTGGATTGTTTAAATGGTAAACTTGTGCAGTGCTGCATCACTAAGCCTGGCTGAAATGGATTTCATGTTTGTTATGTTGGCTGAAATTATTTTAGTATTTTATTAATCATTGATATATTCTCCTTTTGAGCTAATATCTTCCTCTACTTTTGTTTTATCCCTTTGACAAAAAGGAGAGTTGCTCTGAACTGTAGAGATTATGTAAAAATGGTAGGCATTTGGTGCTATTGTATAATGAACATTTCAATGATAGTATATGAATGAAGTGTTGATCTTCGTCAGCTTTTCTCTTAATTGTATGTGCTGACTAATCATTGAGCTTGGCATTTGGTTATAATTTCAATTAACTTGCATCAGTTTGTAACTGCCTTTTTTCTCTTTACTTTTTTTGGGCTTCTATTATGAAATATTAACTTTTACAATGACCATTTTTTCCTTCAATTTCTTGTGGCAGGTAATTGAAAAATCAAATAAACGAGAGCCACATGTTGATTCTGATCACTGGTCTTCAGATTACGATGGGAGCTTTCTGAATGATTTTTCTGACATAGAGAGTTCCGAAAATGAGGTACTATATGGCTTTTTTGGTTGTAATATGGTCATACAGACTAGTCAGTAGACTATAGAACAATCCTTGTGACCTTGCCTTTTATGTTTGAAGTCTGAACCAGCAGAAAATATCCCTGAATTTTATTTTGATTTTTATTCTTGTATGCGTAGATGACTACATGTTTTCATTCCTTGAAGTGGTTTGGCTACTTGAACTTGTTCATGTCCATTTAGGAATTTTTCTTGCTTGATATTTGATTATTCGAACTTATTTGAGTTTTTTTTTATTCTCTAACAGGAAATTGTTAAATCTGAGACTGATGATGAGGGAAGCGTTTTGCTGTTTCTGGTGAAGATGGGATACTCTGAGGACGAGGCATCGATAGCTCTAGAGAGATGTGGTGTGTATTTTAATTTGTGTCAACTTTGAAATGGTTTACTGTTTCCAAGTTGTTACGGTCCCAAGTCTTTGATCAACTCAACTTGGACTCCCTATTCTTTTTAACCACTCAAGCTCGTCAGAGGTAGCTTGACACCTCTGAGCTCGTTAAAGGGAGCAATTTTTACACTGTAATTACTTCATCAATGCTATTAATGTCATATTTGACTTGTTCATATGATGGGAGGTATTCTATCGAAGGCAACAATTTCATTAACTGTTTTGTTATATGCTATCTTGCCATGTGAAAGTCCTACTGTTCTGTTTCTTGATGTGGCATTAGTGGCTAAATGAGATGGCTTTATCTTCTTGAGTTTTATATTTTTCTTGTGGCAAAGGTCTCTCTTTTCCTTGAATCCATTTATTGTTTAAATGTTGCAGGACCACAGGCCACAATTGCAGAGCTTACAGATTTCATATGTGCTGCTCAAATGGCGAAGGCAGCTGATGCTTCCTTGCCAGAAGAGAAGGTAATCTTTTCCCCTAACTTGGAGAAAGTTGATCTAGAATATCAGTGATTTTTTTTTTCCTTTACCCTATTGTCAATGGCCTTGTCCAATCATTTCCCAGAGAAAGAAGGGTTTATCGCCTGAGCTCAGTAATCAGTGTCTTTTTCCTATAATCTATAAGCAGGTAGCCGTGACTAGTGACCACTGGTACCTGGGAAACCTGGCATATGCGAAGAGATTAAACACATAATTGAGGAGTACAAAGTGCCTTTTCTGTACTGTCTCTAATAAAGTAGTATTAATGACAGTATTTATTTGAGTTGGGTTAAGATACTGATCTAAATCTTGGTCATATGAAAATAATACTAACATGATAATTACATTATTTTGTGATTCAGAATAGTTTTTTCAGAAATCAGATGCTTTGTTTAATTCTGTTGTCTTCTTCCTATTCAACAGTCAAGGATCAAGCAGTTTGATGATGATTACCCTAAACACAAAAAGAGGAATTTTTATGAATATGATATGTGGAAAAGGAAAAAGCAAATGAGGTTGGAAAAGAAGCTACTGCTTGAAGATGATGAGATGCTACGCCTCCCAAATCCAATGGTTGGATTTGGAGTCCCCACTTATCCAGAGGTTGTAACTCATAGAACACTTCCAGAAGCTGCTATTGGGCCACCCTACTTCTATTATGAGAATGTAGCACTTGCTCCTAAAGGGGTTTGGAATACTATATCTCGATTCTTATATGATGTGGAGCCAGAATTTGTTGATTCTAAATATTTTTGTGCTGCGGCAAGGAAAAGGGGCTATGTACATAATCTTCCTATTGAGAACAGATTTCCCCTTCTTCCATTGCCCCCACAAACTATACATGAAGCATTGCCATTAACAAAGAGATGGTGGCCTTCATGGGACCCAAGAACACAATTAAATTGTTTGCAAACTTGCGTTGGGAGTGCAAAACTAACCGAGAGGATTCGCAAAGCCGTTGAGGACTGTGAAGGAGAACCGCCTTTTAGAGCCCAAAAGTTTGTTCTGGATGAGTGTCGCAAATGGAATCTAGTATGGGTTGGCAGAAATAAAGTTGCCCCACTTGAACCAGATGAAGTAGAAATGCTTTTGGGTTTCCCTAGGAACCACACAAGGGGAGGTGGAATAAGTAGGACCGATAGATACAAATCACTTGGTAACTCATTCCAGGTAAAATTGCATAATTTCAATATTACATGGCTGTCTTTCAAATCTCTTCTACAACATACGCTTGATATTGTGGTAGTTTTTTAGTTTCTACCAATTTTTTCATCTTTCTTCTATTAACTTGTTTTGTTTTCGAAAATTGTATCACATGTGCTTGTGAAATATTTTTAATACCTTTCTATGAGTGGCATTTTGCTAAATGAGTAAACTTTTCAGGTTGACACTGTTGCCTACCATCTATCAGTTCTGAAGGATTTATTCCCCGGAGGCATCAATCTTCTCTCTCTTTTCTCTGGGATTGGTGGTGCAGAAGTTGCTCTTCACAGGCTTGGAGTCCGTCTGAAGAATGTAGTGTCGGTTGAGATCTCAGAAGTAAATAGGAATATTTTGAGGTGCTGGTGGGAGCAAACCAACCAGACAGGAAATTTGATTGATATTGCAGATGTGCAACAACTGAATGCTGACAAATTAGAGCAACTAATGAACTCCTTTGGTGGATTTGATCTCGTTATTGGTGGGAGTCCGTGTAACAATCTAGCTGGTAGCAACCGCCACCACCGTGATGGTCTAGAGGGTAAAGAATCTTCCCTTTTCTTCGACTATTATCGAATTTTGGACTTGGTCAAGTGTATAATGACAAGAAATTAATAAATGAACTTATGAATGGAACTAGTTTTCTAGTTAGTTGTAGTGACTTGAGATTTATCACTTCATTATTGTTTCGGAGTTCCATATTGACAGAATGGTCGGCAATTCATCCTAATTTCTATTTTATACAAATTGTAAATGAATCTCTGAATGAAAATGAGGTGTTGTTAAAATTGCCAATGTTTTAGTATTCTAATTGAGCTGCCCCTGCAGACAGAGATACCAATCAGAGAAATCAAGGCTTGTTTCCTTGATTTGGATAAGAAAACACGACAGTTATTGATTCTAATTAATGTACTAATGGCGTAGTGGGACATAGTGGCATAATGCAGGTGCGATTACATTATTCCACTTGGCTGTTGGATGTATAAACAAATTCGGATTAGTTGTAAATAAATCCAGAACAAGAAATAGGCAAGACAAAATATAGAGTAGAATAAATTGTTACGACCAACAAAAAACTTGAGCTAATTCAGATGGGCCTTGACCAATAAACATAAGAAGAGAGAACTAAAGGAATTTGTATTCAATGAATATCAGTCATGCCTTGCAGCTGCATTTACAAGACATATCTAGCTGGACTTCAAGTAATTAAGATAAGTGTAGAAAACTAAGCTTTGTAAGGAATGAGATCAGTACAGCAGCAAAAAAAAAAAAAAGTTTAAATGCTATAATAGAAAATACTAATGAGACTGGAATTTTTCTCGCACAAAGTGATAATCTCAGAGACAAATGCTTCCCGCGGGAGTGAAATACCAGATTGTTGGAGTGAAAGTATGAGATGGCTTTAATTCACCAAATAAAGAGCTGATCCAAGAAAGTTCAACAGTAGTTGCAGCACCACCTCTACACTTGGCTTTGGTGGAAGATCGAGCTGCACTACGTTGGTGTTTGGAATTCCAAGAAACTGCTGTTGGTATTTTTAGAAAGGAAAAATAATAAAAACAATTAACTCTTTTATTTCATATCTCAAATTGAAAAAATTATTGCCTTTATATAGGCAAATACAACTAATCATCCAAATTAATTCAGATTTTTCTCCTTAAAATACTACAATATAAAATCAAATAAAAACAAACTAAAAATCAATTCAAATTATAATTTTAACAACTAATTATTTTAAATTATTCTAACACCTTTCCTTAATTCAAAATTAAAAAAAAAATTCAAGTTTTCATAAAGCACATATTTCCATACTTCTCAATTTTTTTTTATAATGCACTTCTCATCACAAACCGCTTTTGTTGATGCACCCTTTCATCAACTTTATTGTTTTTGTTGATACACTCTCTCATCACAAACCATTTTTATTGATATACCCTCTTATCAACTTTTTTTTGTTGATGCATCATCTCATTAATTTTCTTGATGCACATCTCACCAATTAATTAAAAAATAATTTTTTCTTCAACCACATCCACTGAATTTGCTTGTTCTTCATTGTTTTGATATAATTCTTTCAGCAAATTTCAAACTTTCTTTGCAGTATTACAAGTCATAATTCTTGTGAAAACAATTTCAGAGACAGCTAAATAGATTATAGATAAAATTCTTGGAGCTTTTTCTTCTTCTTTCTCATGAGCCCTTATCTAATTAAGGGTTGGATTGTTTTCTAGAGATGGCAATTCCCTTTCTTCTTCAACCCATTGCCATAAACCAAGAACTTTTAGAAGAGCTTTAATCTTGACAGCCCACACTTGATAGTTTTTACCATTGAAAATTGGGATGAGAGGATTGAAGTATTAATGGCAACCATAACTAAAATTTACATATTTCTCTAAAATTTAAGGCTTTGATACCATGTTGGGACTTTTAGAAATGGAGAATAATACAAATAATTAACTCTTTTATTTCATATTTTAAATTGAAAAAACTATTATCTTTAGACAGGCAAATACAACTAATCATCCAATCTAATTCAGATTTTTTCCTTAAAATACTATAATATAAAATAAAATAAAAATAAATTAAAAACCAATTCAAATTATAATTTTGACAACTACTTATTTTGAATTATTCTAAGTGGTGTATTGCCAAGATACAATATGTATGAATTGGTGGAAAGAAAAAGTGTCCTTGTCTCCCGCGCAATCTGCATCCGAAGATTCAGTAATTTGAAAATGTTTGAAAGGATGAAGATGAAGAAAATGATACGTTGCACCCTTGAGATAACGGAGCAATCTTTCAACTGCTTGCCAATGCAGTTGAGTGGGTTTATGCATAAATTGGGCAAGCTTGGTGACAGCATATATCCGATCTAATGAAGGATAGATACTGTAAGGATCCAATGATGCTGCAATATTGAATGGCATCAGTGGAAGGACTTCCATCATCTAATTTAAGGTTATTTTATAGGAGTGTTCAAAACCCGATCCTACACGAACAATCCGAATAACTCGAACCGAACAAAAAATTTGGGTAGGATCATTAGAATTATTTGGGTAGGGTAGGATTGGAGGTTTTAGGAATTTTCGGGTTCGGGTCGGGTCAAAATCCTTATTAACCCACCACGCCCTAATGACCCTTATTAAAATTTTTTTTTCTTATAAGTATTTTTTCACCAAAAAACACAATTTTCAGCAGCCAAATTTTCTCTAAAGAATTATCAATCAATATTTTTTTTTTTATTCTTACTCTCGAATTGGATTTGGCTTTGATCCTTATGATTTTTCAAGCCAAAATATTGAAGGTCATTTTAACCTTCATCTCATCTTCATTCTTATTTTAATTTTGTATTTTTTTATTTATTTTTAGTTTTATTTTTCTTATCTTTTCCCATAGGATTCCTATGATTGGATTTAACTAGTAAGAATCGTACACTATATCCATTTAACACGGAATTTGTGCATGAGAATCCAATTATTTATCACTTATTTAGATTATTGCAATTATTTTACTTTTATACTCTGTAATTTCAACAAGTTATTTATTCTTGTAATTTATTTACATTCATGCTTATTTAGTTTATGCAATTTGTTTTCTTACAATTTATTTTTAGTCGTTTAAGTTGTGCAATTTAATTTATGTCATTTATTTTTATATATTTTATAATATGGACAAAATCAATGTCTAAAATCCTTTATTGTTTATATAATAAGGTCGATCCTATAGAAACGGGGTTTTAGATCCATGTTACACAGTATAAACATGGATAGTTGTTTTTCTATATTTTATTCATTTATTTGTGACTTTTAATTCGTTTTATTCATTATGCATTTATTTGTTTTATATTTATTTATTTATTTATTTTTCTAACATTATTTTACATGTCTGTGTGTTTTGGGGTGACAGCTGAGAAGCACGACTGTGTTTTCTAAAAGACACCTATGCTTTTCCAAAACACAACTATGTTTCTCCTTTATGTTAGTTCCTTTTTCCCGTTTTCTTCTAATTAATTTCAGTTTTTAAGGTATTTATTTGTTTATATTTGTTGTTTAATTCATGTATATTCATTTTATTGTTGTAATTATCATCTAACGCTTATAAGGTATTGTTTCTTTGAAACTAATTTTTTTCTTATAAGATATATTTTTTTAAAACTAATTTCGGGTTATTTGGGTGGGGTTGGAATAACTGCGGGTTATTCGGATAGGGGCCCGAACTTTTAATAGTATAGGATAGAGTTGGAATTTAGGGTGAATTTCGGTTTTCAGGTTGTTCGAGTTCGGGTCAAATTGACCCGAACCCACCCGATGAACATCCCTAAATATTTTATCAGCATTGTGAGAAGGGTGAACATCAGTGTTGCTAGTAGTAATCGACACAATACTTCAGCTATCAATTTGAAGAATAACTCTCCTCCATCCTCGACTCCAAGTTCCTTGCATACCCAATAAAACTCCCCAAATCTTTGCGAAATAAGCATTATGTCCACCAACATAACCTGAAAACCACCTATCCATCTAGCCTTGCATACAGACCTTTTAAAAGAGCCATCCGTGTTTAACACGATCCAATTGGGCGGAGTAGAATTCCAACCCACGAGGATCTCCTGTGTCTGACCTAAGTTTCTACTAAGATCCCACATAAGTAGTAGAAGAAGAGATAATGAATTGTTTCTTGGTGTTCCAAGGAACAGAACAGACATGTTATTAAAAACCTTCTCATTCCTCCATTTCCACATGAGCCATCAAACATAACCGAAAAAATGAGTCCAAGGGATAGATCCAATGACATTTCTATATGTTAGGCCTATTATGTATGTATAATTATATATGTATGTGTTTATTTTATAGACTTTTCAATAGATGGTTTATTATTAAGAAAGATATAGTTTACGTGTGAATTATTATTAACAATTTTTTATAGTTTGATAAGTATATATTTTATTATGATTTTTCTCTAGAGATATTATAATTTTTTTTTTCGAAATCTATAATTTAATGTTAAATATAAATAGAATTTTTATTTTTAAAGCTTTATTTACATTTATTGATAATACTATAGTACAATATTTTTGCAGAAAATAAATTAAATTATTCAAATTAATGGATTATATTTTATTAAATAGTTTAAAATTCATAATGAATTATTTCAAATTTTTATCAATAGTCAAAAACCTACATACATGTATAGAAGGGTTTTTTTTTTTATAGAATGTATAGATGTCAATTAATTCCTAACCAGTGAAATATCTAAACATTAGAAATTATAGGTGAGTATGGACCGGTTAATCAATACATGAATAAAAAAAAAATTAACCAGCCTATTAATATTAATTTTTCAAAATTACTAATCATTAATCAGTCCGTTATATTCAGTTAACTAGCCTATCGATTTCGGTTTGATTAACCAAAATTTTTCGGTTAACCATTAAAATTTATAGCATAAAATTATATTAAAAAATTAAATAAAGTTCAATTCAATTTTCAATATGTAAAGTAATTTAATATAAAAATTACGAAATAAATATAATTTACTATCCAAAATTCATATTTTATAAATTAATAGCTAATATTATAAAATAGATTTGACATTTATTGAAAATTACTATGTTTGATTCTAAGTCAAATAAAATTTTGGATAATAATGTAATTAAATGCTATTAAGTAAAATATGAACACCAATATATGATAAAAAATATATATAAAAGTTAATTGGATACTATGTATAAATATTGCTATATAATTAAAGATAATGATATAATATAAATTTAGTTTAAAGTATTATATAAATTTTATTGAAAAATATAAAAAATTAAGGTATAAAAATAAAAATATTATTTAAAATATTATTTAATGTAAATTTTAGAGAAAAATAGAAAAAGATGAAGATATATATATATATATATATATATATATATGAACCGGTTAACCATGGACTAACGGTTAATCGGTATTTACAAACCTAAACCGTAACTATTAACAAAAAATATAAAAGTTAAAAACCGTAACCGAATCCATCGGATTGATTAACCGTAAAAATTGATTCGATTTCGAATCGATTTTGCGGTTAACCATATTTTGGATATTTTTTGCTCACTCCTATTAGAAATTCAAGAAATTAAAAATTTATATAAATTCTTTATAAAAATTTGATTCAATTTCAATAAAAATCTGGCCATGAATAAAATCGGAACAAATAAAATTTAGTGTTTATTCTTTTGAAAATTAATATAATCAATGTACAATTATAAATTTTAAAAGGTCATAAGTCCAATAAACTCGTAAATATTCATGTCAAATATAATTTTTACAATTAAATGAATTGAATTTCTCTGGCTTTTTACATTTTCTATCTTCACATGCATATCTCTCTAAATAAATTTAATTTTTTTTTTTAACAGAGAAACAAGGTCACTATGATTTGATTTCTACAGGTACCTAAAATCCATGGAATAACCAATACAATCAAACTTATCTCTGTAAAAATTCAACAATTTCAGCAAGTCCTCAACCTTCTCTTTTGTGCTTTCTACACCAATGTTATTAAAACCGAACTAGATAACGAACCGGAGAGCTTAAGGGTTCGTGGTTCGACTAATTCTTTGGGGTTCAACCGGTTGAACCGGGATAAAACCGGAAAAACCGAGAACCATTAACTGGTCCGATTGGTTCAATGGATGAAAACTGGATTGAATAAAAACCGAGAAATACTGTTTCAAACCGTCAAAAAACCGGTAGAACCAGGATAAAACCGGATTAAATGATAAAAACCAGTTTGATTTTAGAAAAACCAACTTTTTGTCCAAAATATTTATACAATATTATTTTTTCTGGAAAAAAATAAAATAAAATTATAAATACAAAATAATTAAAATTCAAAAAATTTAATGAATTTTTTATAAATAAAATAAAATTTTATAATTTATATTTGAAGAATTTTTTAAAAAATTTACAATTTTTTACTATATTTATCTTAAATTTTTATTATAAATGTTCAATGACTTGAAAATATAGTCCTATTGTTAATGTTTGATGATAAATATATTTTTCTAAACTATTTTTAATTTTTTTATATAGTGATATTTTCATAATATTTATATAAAACTTAAAAAATAATATATTTTTTAAAAAATGAAAAAAATCCGATTGAACCTTAACGAACCGATCAAATCACGAACCCTTAAGCTCTTCGATTTGTTATCCGATCCGATTTTAATAACATTTGTAGGTGGACAATATGCGACCGGCTTTTAGAGTTTTATAATAATTTCTGTTTCAGTTCCGCCACTCACTTTCTTTTCCCTTTTGTTTTTGGCATATTCAATACGGGTGTTCAAAACCGAACTGCTTATTAATATAAAATTTTAATATAATTTATATAATATATTTTGTATTTTAAATTTATTTTTTAAATAAATTTAATCAAAATTTAATTGTAATTCGCTAAATTCATTTTTAAATGCTCCTAATTTTTAATTCCGTATTTTCCTTTCAATATTTTCAATTTTATTTTCGGCAAAAAACATTTTAGGTATATCAACCTTTGATCAAAAAGTTTAATTGAATTTTTTGAACTTTTAATTTTGACTACACTAAATCTCTTATTAACATTCAAGACGAAAGTGAAATACACACATGATTAAAATCATGTGAATTTAAACTTCTATTCCTTACCAATTTGGGACTTGGACGAACAATGCCGTGATAGTGTGGATTGATATTTATTTTTGAGATATTTTGATGTATCAGTTAAATGCACTGTTTACGATTCTATGAGTTTTTTTTTTAATATAATATTTTCATGCGAAATTTATAGTAATTTCTCTAATAATTGTCAAGGTTTTCTTTGACTTCACACGATGTTAGTTGCACGTGTATCTCACCATTTCTGTTACGGTTGCAATTAAAATTTTAATGTGATCAAAATAAAAAAATAAAAAAATTCAATATAATTTTTTTTTTCATTTTGAGAACTTAATAAAAAAATGATAAGAATTTAGAGAGTTAAAAATACATTTTACCTATTTTTTATGCATTTTATTTCTCTAGGTTGATATGCTTTTCTTACGTTTTTCTCAAATGGCTCATTGTTTGATGTTAATTGTAGTTAAATATTGTATTTGTAATTGAAGAAATAAGTTTCAATTTTACTGTAATAAATTTTTGTAATAAAAATATAAACTCTATCTCTACACGACATTCATTGGCTTAACTCAATTATAACTTTTTTTTAACGGAAAAAAGTTTGTTTAAATACTGATAAACCTGAAGGACCAATTGGCTCTTCGAGTCGCGTGATTTAAATAAAAAAAAAATTCTAAGATACTGATCTGTCCGGACCCAAATTAACACTCTAATGGTTAAGTTAGTTATTAAAGTAATTAGAATAAAAAAGAGAATAGAGAGAAGTAGATATGGCAAATGAACGAATTGGATGGATTTGAGTTGGATCATAAACGGACTAATTATAAATGAATGAGTTATAAATATATCAAAATATATGGATCATAAATAAGCTAATAACCAAATGGGTTGGGCGGATTTGGACCAACCCATGAGTTTAATTAGAGACATTTAATACATCATTTTCAACTTTATTATCACACAATAATATCAACAAAACATTTAATACCTTAATTTATATTTTTTCACACACTTTACTATAGTAACTTAAATTAAAATGGAATATTTAACCTATTCAATATAATTTTATATAAAAATTAATATAATCAATAATTATCTTAATATTAATGATTTACGTGGTAAGCAACCATTTGATGGTACATATTGGAGTATTTTTTTAATCCAACAATTAAAATCTATTATGTATAGTATATATAAGCTACCGAATGAATTCTCTTATAAAGATAAAAACAATTGATTATCTGTATTCATTGAATACATATTTGAGTGCAACACCCCTTTATTCTTGATTGAGATAAAATTGTTCTGATTTATTAAAAAAAAAAATAAAGAACTGGGTAATCAAAATGACCGTGTTTTGGAAGAAGAAATGAAAAAAATTCGTGTTGAAAAAAATAAAATTTGTATTGTTGATAAAAAATTTACTTAATGGAGATTTTGAAAGAAATTTATTGGGCATATATCAAATAATTTGAAAAATAAAATTGGTCAGTTTTGGGTTGAGATGATATGAAGTCATATATAAATAATACTTAAAAAGAACATAAAAGAAAGGTATAGGATCACTCTTTGCTATGTTAATTGAACAAGATTTGCTAATACTTGGATTTGCTAATAAATTATTTTATTTTCTCTTTTGCAGTGAATCAAGAAAAACCACAAAAACCAAAGACTAAGACCAAAAAAATACAGAAGTAAAAAAAAAAGATTTAATGATAATAAAGGGTGGTGGAAGCAGCCTGTTAGATACCTTAATTAATATAGAAAAACCACAAAAATCAAGGACTAGGATCAACAAAGTCAAGACAATTACAATAAAAAAGAATCATCGAAATTATATATATATAGGCAATGCAAGATTGAAAAGAAAGTGAAGCAAAGCTATGTTAATATAGTGATTTGATGATGGATAAAAGACCTCATCTTGTACTCCTACCGTACCCAGCAGAAGGGTTAGGACAATACCCATTAGGCATCTGTTGCTAACCCGAACGGATTGAAAAATTGATGGACATTTTTTGGATAAGCCCAATGGACATTTCTTAGGTTTGGGTTGGATTTGAGTTATTTTTTTGTGGACGGACTTGATCGAGATTTTGGATTTGGACCAACTTTGCCAGACCTAGAGAAAAATAAGAGTGATAAAACTAAATACCTTAATTAATTTTCTTGTATTTATGGGCAACTGTCGCCTAAGTTTTCCAGCAAAAATTTAGCCACAGTGATAAACTATTTTTCGATAATGTGAGAGGAGTAGATCCTGAAAATTCAGGTCAGAAGTGACCTAAATCCATTAGATCGAGATTCATGAAATCTTGTCGATAGAGTTCTAATCGGCATATCCGATTGGTTTTACTTCACTATGTTAAAATGGTCACATGATGTTTGAGCCTTATAAATACTTATATGGATTTAACTAAGCTCTAATGATAATGAGTATATTTCATATGCCCCAAACTTTAACTCAACACATGAAATTTCTTTTTATTGTATGAATGCCCTATATAAGAATAGTCCAAACTCAAAGTATATATCATGCCATATATTTTTAATCTTTTTTATTGCATTGATATGAATTTTTTATAATTTATACTTTTATTTATGATTTGTAGTTGTATGTTTAAATTTTTTTAAATTTATATTTTAATTTTATGGATGAATTATGTTTGTGCTATGCTTCATAAGATAATTGTATGTATAGAACTCTTTTAATATTTAATAGATAGTTAATTGTTAACTGGCCTAATTTAATAGTTAATCGATTATCAGGTAGTTAATTGTTAATAGATTGTACTTGAAAATTAATTTTGAAAAGTCGATATTAATGGATTGTATTTGAAAAATAAGTTGAAAATCGATTAACCAATTTACGTATGCCCTTGATTTATAGCATTTTTTTTATTGATTTTGCAGAAAAAAAAGGGGGAAATAGTGGTTTTTGAAGAAAAGTGGTTTTGATGCTAGGTGTATGGGAAATTCTGGTTGGGTTGAAGTTAAAGTAGCCATGGAAGTTTGAGAAAAGAGGAACAACAAATATTTCATTTTATTTGATTGTGAAAGGGATGTAAGAAAAAATAGTTTTATAAATATATTTATTTTCTAATTGATAATATTTTCCAAGAAATTGGGCCTCAAGAGTCGAAGGCCCAATATGAATGCCAGCCTATAAAGGGTAAGCCCATGCAAGGGCACTACACGCACGATCCGAATGGATTGATATGATAAGAACCTCACGTCAATTTGGTTGTATAGTCCGTATCTTCACACGATGTCATCTACGTACCTAAAACATGATCACTACAGTATAAGTCACATCACCGTTAGGAGTGTGCAACGATTAGTTTGGTTCAATAACCGAACCGAAATAATCGAAAATCAATTTTTTAGAAATTTGGCCAATCGAACACTAACCAAACCAAAATTTTTGGTTTATTCAGTTTGGTTAACCGAAAAATAAAAAATTAAAACTATTTTTTAAAAATTTTATCGTGTCTAAAAATTATTCAAAAATACAAATCATAATACTAAAAGTAAAAATATCTAAATAATATCCAAAACGTATAAAATACAAGTCCAAATTAAAGATACAATCCCAAAATACATAATAAATAATACAACAAAAACCGATGAATAAACTTCTTCATTTCATTGACTTTCAATCCAATCATCAAAATTTCAAATCATCACCTAAAAAAATAGATGTTAATAATTGAAAAATTATACTCATATAATTTGCAACTCAAAATAAAATAATTTATATATACAAAATAATTATCCAATGAAGTATTACTACTACTCAATGCCATCTTATTTCCACCAAACCGACAACGAGCATCTCTGAATATTAAAAATAATTTAGTTAGCCATTCAAAGCTCATAAAAATACCATTTTAATTTTCAAATATAAAAAGGTTTAACTTACCATTTTCATATCTTTCGACTTCCTCTAAATCTTCTTCATTCTTCAATTTGATACCGTTCTGAAGCCAATCTTATGCACAAATCAAACCTTCCACTACTTTAGGAGTTAAAGATCACCTAAATGAATCTAAAACCCTCCCTCTAATGTTGAATGCCAACTTCAAAGCTACTATCGAAATTAGAACAGCAAAAATATCTCTAACCATGTGTGCAAGAACGAAAAATCTCTCAAAATTCACCCTCCACCATCTCAAAATATCAAAATCATATCGACCTTCTTGCAATGCCTCCTCCAAATAAATTTCTAACTCAGTCTTTCTCATCTCTATAAAAACTTCATTTTCCTTTTGTCTTTTAAATTCTTCCCTAAAGACACCTTCCAATCTCCTTTTTGTTCCTACACTGGAGTCAATAAACTTAACATTGCTTGAAGGGCTCCATAAAAATTGACTATTTTCAGGTTGAACCATACACTTATATTCATTAAACAATTCAAAAAGTACATCCTTTACTGGTTTGAACAACTTTTTACCATCACTAATCCCATTAATTTCACAAAAAGCAAACTCCATTGCCTCAAATTTTTCTCTAGGATCAAATACATGTGAAAAATAAATAATTTTATTCATTTTTTCATGATCATTCCAATATTTATCAAACTTTTCCTTCATCTTTAAGCTTATGGCTCTAATCTCTAAATCATCACTTTGAGTCCACTTCAAAATTAATCCAAATAGATCACTAATTTTGATTTAAAAAGTATTTGATGTTACATATGATGACCTAAAAATACGCACGATAGCATCATAAAAATATTGTAACATACTACTCAATCTCCTCACAGTGGCCTAATCTACAAAAGGAATCCCATCACTATCGGGTGCTTCAACTTTAAGCTTAAAATATGGATCTAACATTTCAAATGTCTCAAATTCTTTCTCATATTTTTCAACAACACTTAACATTTCATAAGTTGAATTCCACCTGGTAGGAACATCTAATTTCAAAGAATTTTGACATTGAATGTTACTATCTTCAACACATTCTTTGAATTTTTTTTTATCCTAGCAGGAAAATTTCTCGCATAACTCACAACATTCTTAATCCATTTAGTTGAAAACCTAACATCTTTTAAGCCATCTTGAACAATAAAGTTCATAATGTGAGCAATGCATCTCATGTGTAGATACTTGCCTTGTGTTATACAAGTCCCCCTTTTAATAAGCTTTTTCTTTGAAAACTTACAAGCTACTTCATTGGCACTATGATTGTCAACTGTGACAGTAAACACCTTTTCAATCCCCCACTCAAGTAAATAGTCAACCAACACTTTACCAAGTGAATCACACATGACTTGAGATTGGATAAAAATTCAATATTTTCTTATGCAATTTTCAATCACTATCCATAAAATGAGCAGTGATGCACATGTAATTCATCTTTTGAATTGATGTCCATATATCAGTAGTAAGGTATATCCTTTGAGAATTTTTTTTTGCAAAACTTTTTAATTTTATTCTTCCATTAACATAAATTTAAAAATAATCGCGTGAAACAGTTCACCTACTAGGCACCTTAAACCTAGGACATGCTTTGTACATAACCTTCTTAAATCCTTTACTTTCAACAACTTTAAATGGACATTCATCCTTAATGACCATTTCTGCAATTGCTTCCCTAATATCTATTTGACCAAACTTTCAGTTAGATAAACTGCCCATTTTACCTTCACCCGTTGGTTGCAAAAACAATTGTTTTTGTGTGTATCAACACTTTGTGGACTTTTTTGACAAGAACTAAGATGATTATTTTGTGCACTGGTGCCATTTTTCCTAGGATCATAACAAAATTCTTTAGTACAATAGTTACACTTACCTTTTATGTTGTCTGATTCATTAGTAAATTTGGTGAACTGTTCCCACATTTTAGATCTTGGTCTTATGGGATTTATTTTTTACTTTCCATCTCCATTTAAAGGTAATGTGTTTGAATTGCCTCCCCCGTTAGATGTAACTAGTGATTGATGTGACTATTGTGATTGTTGTGAATTTTGACATAGTAAACACATCATTAGATAAACAATAGTGCACTTAAAAAATGCCCAAAAAATTTAACACTCAAAATATAAAATTCTTACATGTTCAGTGACCATATATTGTTATCAAAATTGAAAACATGGCTTATAAAATCCTACAAAATTGATAAAGAAGTATTCAATAATTAGCAATTGTAATCAAACAATAAATAATAATAATAATAATAATAATAATAATAATAATAATAATAATAATAATAATAATAATAATAATAATAATAATAATAAAAGATTAAAGATAAAAGGACTATCATTATTAGCTTAGCTTAGCTGAGATAAAGATAAAAGATATGTGATGAGCTCACCCTTGAGGGTATCAAGCAATTGACACTTTTTTCCATCTACAAACTAATAATTAAACTTTCATATTATTTATACATTCAAAAAATTTGACTAACATTCAACAAAGTAATTATAAACTATCACATTATTTGTAGGAATCCAAAGCAAAGCTGCCAATCAACCAAATGAGTATAGCAAAAGCTAAGATTGAAACCAGTTAACTGTTTTAGACTTGTATTTATTACTTGTGCTTAGTTTGATTATCATTAGCATAATTTTATGTTTCGATTTCTAGCTATCACATTATTTATATTTATATATTTCCAAAGATAAACATAAAATGGGAGCTATAAAATGGGATTGAGTGTACATTTTTAATGGGTCCTCTTAGCTTCTATCCATATACATGGTGAAGCTAGCTTTGGAATGAAATTTTAACATTTCTATACACAGTGTTAATTACAATTACATATGATATATTGAGAACACTAGATAGGGTATGATTACAGCATACAATGGTATGGCATATTCCAAGAAGCATTACATTTATAATACTGGTAGATTAAAAAAAATAAAGAAAGAAATAAATAATTATTGGTACATGCATACTATCTTCCCTCACTCCCAATTAATTAAACAGTGAAAATAGGTATAGGATCCAAACAACGTGCATTGGGTCAGTGAATAAAGCATAGAGAAACAACATGGTACCACTTTCTTCACTTAATTCCCCTCTTTCAATGTGAAAAAAAAAATCACAAAAGGACAAGGGTGACAGAGGGAATTTTATTAACTCAAGCATAATAAAACAACTAAACTCAAATTAATAGAGGAGATTCTAAATGGATTATGCTAATTATTAAAAAGGGGACAAAGCTTTATAATTAAAAAGGGAGCAAAAGTGGAACATAGTGTTCATTTACATTCATTCATGGATTCACCAAAAATAACAGTAGGGGTGAAATACATACCTTCTGCTGCTCTAACGAATTGAAGGGATAAAAGTCGGTGAACTGCTACTCTAATGATCAAAGGGATAAAGGTCGGCGAATTATTGCTCTAACAATCGGAGGGAGGGAGTGAGGCAGCATAACAGTGTATCAAGCAGTGGAGAGAAAATAGGGTTAGGGCAAAATGCAAAAATGAAAGGTTTATCTGAATGAAAGAGTGAACTAGTGAAGAGGGCTTTAAGACTAAAATAAAATGATGTAGTTTAAATAAAATTTCGTTTGGTTTGGTTTTTCTATAGTTTTCATCTTTAAAAATCAAATCGAACTGCAATAACCAAACTCAACTAAATTTTTAAACCAAAAAATCAAAAAAAATTAAAAAATCGATCGATTTGGTTCAATTTTAACCAAAGTTTGCTCACCTCTAATCATCACCATCAGGCCACCTTCATAGGTACTCGAAATCCTAATAGCCTACATATTACCAAAACCCTATAAATAGCGGTAACTTAAAGAATCTTAGTAATGCCACACACTCTTTCTAAAATCTTTACTTATTTACTTTCTCTCTCTAAGCATGCATTGCTTACTTAACCATTAAAGCCTACCTCAATCTGACTGGATACACTCTTTCCTCGCAGGTATTACGAAACTCCTCATCGCAAGGTCACGATCCTTCCCCTTGTTTTGATATTCTTAGAAATATCATTTGATGCTTTTGTTAAGAGTCAATGGAGAGCCCTTATAAGCATCTTAGCCACCTCAAATCTGAAAATCATCCTGATGATGAGTGAATAAGGCTTAGATCCATCATTAAAACTAATGACACTGAACGAACACTCTCCAAACTCATAGAGAATTCATAACTCATAATGAATCCACCCCAATCATGATGAAGGACCTAAAGACTATCCTCGGGGAATTCATTAGGAGCATCATATAATCCATACATAGGAGGAGATGTTTCAAAAACGCTATAAGGGAATTGGAAGGAGAAAGAAGAGAAAGGGATACAAGGTATCATGTAAGTGCCTCATTGCATATCATGGAGCTAACTAAGCTCAGATCCAGGACTAGATCTTGAATGCAGGAGGACTGTAGAGGGAGCAAAGGAAAAGAGAAGATGTTTCATTAAAGTAAGAGCTACTCTTCCATTAACAACGCTGATATTACTTGCAAATGATCCATTTCACCCCTCGTTAACCCGAGAGATATGGAGCTATACATGCACTCCAAAGAGAAGACTGATAAAGAAAGGAGGCACAACTAATGATTCTACATTAGAATAAGATGAAAAGTGGTTCCTACAATAGGTGAAGAAATTTGGGCTAGGCCACCCTAAAAAGCTGATGTTAGATGGCAACACCATCTTCTTATTTAGCCGAGACATTCATGAAGCCAAGCTTCCAAGCAAGTTCAAAAAAAATGAAAATGACCAGATACAGGGATAAATCTAACCTAAATGTCATATTTTTGAATACTTAACACATATACAAACATATTCTTTTGATGATAGAATTTCTTGTCGAGTATTTCCTACAACACTAGCAGAAGATGCCTTGGACTGGTTCCATGACCTCTCCCTAGAATTGATTCATTGCTTCAGGTAGCTTCATGACTTATTTACGATCAGGTTTATAGTAAAAATCATAATACCATAAACTATTAATGATTTGTGTAATTTAGTGTAGGGACCCGAAAAAACTCTAAGGATTTATATAGATAGATTCCAAAGCTTGGCAACCAAGATAAGGAACTTACACCCTGAAGTGGCCACTAACATTTTTTCCCGCAACATAACAAGCGCTCAACTATTCGAATCTATTATGATGCATCCCTTGATGAACTTCATCGACCTGATGGAAAAGGCTAACCAATACGTACAGTTGGATGATGCCTTACGAGTTAGAGGACACCTAAATTCGATAAAAGATAGAATGCAACTGTATGAATGGGAATACCTTAGAGAAAAAAGTTATGGAGAGGCCAGCACTTCAAAAAACCAAGGGAAAAGAAAAGAGAATGAGCATGGTAGGTTTGATTACCACGTAAATAATCTGACTAGATCTTACACTCTGATCAACTTTTCCCCACCAAGGTTTTAATGTGGATAAAGGAAAAACACAACAAAGTGAATTGGCCTTTAAAACTCTCCGATCGATCATACACTTGAAGAGATAAAAATAAGTACTGTGAATTCCACAAGGATGTAGGCCACACCATCGACAAGTATAAAACACTAAAGGAAGAAATTAAAAGACTCATGCAAAAGAGGTCTTTGAGGAAATTTGTGAGAACTTTACCGCGAAAAGCATGTAAAATGCTGAATGATAACAAAGGAAAGTTGAACTCGAAAAAGGATAATAAGAGACACAAACCCGGAGATGTTGATCGATAGAGACAGAGATTGGGTATAATCAACATGATTATTGGGGGACCATCTTATGGAGAAAACTTCATAAAAAGAAAGAAAAGGAAACATGTATACTTTTTTGTGGAGTCTGAAAAGTTGCCTCCAATCACATCTCTTCCGAAGATGCGATCGATCTGAAATTTCCCTATGAAGATTCATTGGTAATTAAGGGAACAATAAATAACTTTCTCGTAAAAAGAATTTTTGTTGATAATAGCAGTGCAGTAAACATCCTCACTGTAGGAGCCTACAAACGAATGAATTTATCGTTAGAAGAACTAAATTTGATAGCTATTTCACTGATTGAACTTGGCAATACTACCGTACTAATAGTAGGATCCATGGAGTTCTTTGTAGAAATGGGAGATGAAATAGTAAACCATACCTACAAAGCTCCCTTTATGGTTGTAGACATAAACTTCACATATAATGAAATCTTCAAAAGACCACTATTGTTTCAAACAGGAGCGGTCACCAACATAAGGTACATAGTAATGAAAATTTCGACCGAAAAAGGGAGTGGCAATTTTAAGAGGAAATCAAAAGGCCTCGAGAGAAGCTTACATTGCCATAAAGAAAGAAACAAAGCAATCATATATGGTGCAGCTCGATCTGGAGAAAATGGAAGAAAACGATCAACCAAAGATGAATCCACAAGGCGATATCTTGACAAAAACACTATTCAACGAAAAGAAAAACCAAATTGGCTCTAACATGCAAAAGGAAGTGGAAGAGCAAACAATGAATGTATTAATGATCAATCAATTATTGTGCTAAATCTGCAAGTACACGGTATATCGATTAGTACTTAAAATATTATTCCCATGAGGACTAGATTGATTATTACACACTACTACTTGATCTTAATCTTGTTTATAATGCATCATTAATTTTGATTGTAAAACTAAACTATTAGTGGTAAATTAATTCTATCTACAAATTAAACCTAATTACTTATTATCAAAGAAGACAAGTAAACTTAATGATTTAAGTTGATAAGTATGAAACGTGAGTTTATTCGTTTGATTTAATATGTAATCTCATAATGCAAGCCAAGTTGGATTAAAGTTATAATTCACTCTTTGGATATAAATTTGAATGCCTAAAACCTGCATATATAATTCTAATCCTTAATTCTCATTAATGAATTAGTTAATTAGAAATGCATATTTCAAGATTAGTGACCAACTTATAACAATTATCTCAACATTCCAATCTCTCAAGTAATGCTTTGATAATGAACTACTATTAGCTATAAGGAAGAATGTATCTCTCAATTCACTCTCACTTATAATGATCAAGCATAAAGTACTAATAGAAATTTTGTAATAAAAGACTACTTGAATTAATATGAATAATTAAACATAAGCATAAATTGTTCAAGTTCCTAACGGTATCATTCAACCTGTACAAAGAAGGAGAAACGGATGAAAGACAATAAAAGAGATCTCTCAACCCTTTTGCTTTTTACAAAGATGGTATTCTTCTTCGCTATTGTCTTCTTCTCAAAACATAAATTGTACTTAAAATTTACAACAAATTAAGAAATGTTATCTAGAAAAACTTGTATATCTCCAACTACCCTTGTTGTTATTTTTATATCCCCTAAAAAGTGTGTCTTTTCAAGTGCCTCCCTAGAGGTACATGACCCTTGGTAAAAGTTATGCCTCTTCAAGTAGCGTTTCGAAAATAACTCCTCAAATGGCTCTCTCTGTCTCACCTGCAACCATTGCCGTGCTCGTGACAAAACACGGGACCTTCTTTGAGTTGACTTTTCTTCTCTACCTTGACCTCCTCTTCTTCCTTATCTTGTCACACTCGCGACTATAACCATGCTCGTAATAGAAACCCTTTTTCTTACACCATTTTTACCTTTTTCTCTTTGTTTTCTCCTCTTTACTCCTACACATATAAAAACATAACATATACCACATTTCTCATAAAAATAGATCTAACTAAACATTTACTAAATCAATTTAAACACAAAAACACTAACTTGACATATTCTAACAACACACATCAATTTCCCACACTTAAACCTTTGTTTGTCCCTAAGAAAAACTTAAAATGCAAGAATACAAGAACAAAAATAAAACAACACCATGGAGTTCATCATACGTAATAAACATTTAGTGACCAATGAAAGATCCATTATCTTGCAAGCCTATATTCTATGTCAACAAATTCCAAGGCAATATCATGAATATTCAAGTTTTAATATCCATGTTTCACTACCCAAAGATCATAAGAATTTAAAGTACAAGAGTATAAGGACCTTAGAAATCACATTTCTTACAACATGTAACCTAACTTGGAAAATGACACAAAGCAAAGAGTAACTCTCTCTTAAACAATCATTTATCCTTGCATCACTCCAATAATTAGTGGCTAGTGTTTTCTGTCCACTCCCTAATATACCATTACATACCATAAGCTTGTAACGAGTAAAAATCTCTACTACTAACATAGAGTCAATGCACAAAATCAATGATCTTATTAAATGTTGTATCTTTGCTTGGGCATTAGGTAGGATAAGTTTGGTTAAGTAGCTCAACCTTGTAGAAAAAAAATAACACTACTATATCGCATGAGATTACAAATAAAACATTGCATGATAAATGAAATTCCTAACTTAATTTCCAAAACCCCTAATAAATGTCCATAACTTCCACTAGTTTTACTTCTTTAGAAAGCTCCTTTCTTTGCTTATAGTTTATGGTCTTTGTTTTCTTGATTTTTCTTATTATAACTAGTTTTTTCTTTATTTTCCCCTTTTTTTAGTGGACTTATAAGTACAGGGGTAAAAACTAATATCATGCTCACACCTAAACCCAACTTGTCTCAAATGACATAGCAAATATTAATATTCCCACAAGAAGGGTGCCAAAAAGAAAAGCTTAGTAATCAAAAAGTAGGTTAAGCCTATTAATGTGATCCTTAAACAAAGAAATAAGCTAAAGGCTCAAAAAGGTTGGTTATTTAAGCAAGTTAAAATTGGTTAATTCTAATAACCTTATCACTTTTCATGCATAACTTATACTAAATGCAATCTTAAAACTTACTCATCACAAGTTCTATAGTATATGGTATAAAAGGGTATTCTCTCACAAGAAACTATAGCATTGTTTAGGCTCAAAAGCTCACCAAGATAAATAGTCACTCTAAGCAATGTTTCATCCACTCAAATCAAAGTACATGCAAAAAGAAACATGACTTAAAAAGAATGTATACCCAAACACTTTGCCTAAAATAACCCATTATAGTTGCATATAGCATACCAAAATAAGTAATTCAACAAAATCCCCAATAAATTTCTTCAACTAGACCAAAGATCCCAAAATGCTTGAAATTCCATAATATGCCTCAAATATGAAAGCTCCATAAACACAAACTAAGCATACAACCTAAATAAATATAAAAACAACCTAACCTCCCCACACTAAAAGGACACAATATCCTTATTGTGTGAGAAACTAATACAAACAAATAGGAAAATCAATCAAGAAAAACAACAAAACACAATCTAAAATAAAAAGGAAAGAGAAAGTAATAAAAACTGCCTTTATAGTGCTCCATTAGGAGAACCAAGAAACGATGGTGTAAACTCCACATTTGGCTTCCAAAAAAAGCTCATCAAATTCTTGCCCATGCTCTTATTACTTCTCGTCAACTCCTTTACATTAGGCTCAATGGCCTCTACCTTTATAGTCAAATTATAGTTGTGCTCATCCATGGCACCCAACCTTGTCAACACTTGCCTCCAACCTACTACACTACTGCCTTCTCCAACATTAGAATCCGAGTCTCCAGCCTCCTCAGCATTGTCATCATCAGAATCATTGTTAGCCTCATCATCATCAACATTAGAGGGAGCCTTGCCTTTTCCCATGTTAGACTTCCTATTTTGCTTAGCAAAAGAAAAAAAAATACTAAAGGCCACCCTTCTCTTTTCAACAGGTTAGAATTTCATAAAAATGTAACATCAAGCATGGAAATTATATCATCCTCAGCAGGTATAAAATCAAGTAACTGCCCTAAATAACCTAAAACAATGCTAGTCACCATGTGCCCTATCCCTATAGATTTGGTCTTAGCAATTGAGGCATTATTCAAACGATAAAAAATGAAGAAAATAGAACATGGAATCTTTTTACTTTGCAATAAAGAAAGCACAAACAAATCCTTAACTTACACCTTATTACTTTCTACTCTACCAAACATGGCATGGCATAAATATTTATGCATCAATAACACAAACTCGTTTTTAATTAAGCAATTAGTCAAATTTTTTGTATCAAAACAACTAATGCTAGTTAACTTTTTCCATGTATCATGTGCAACAAAATGTTATGGAACAAATTAAGTGCCATTCAAAGGAAACCCAAATCGTGCATTCATATCCTCAAAGCCAAAAACATATTTAATTCCCTTATGTCTAAATTGCATTTTAATTTTCCTATCATCCACATATTTTAAAGTCACAAAAAAATCTAAATCCTAACCCCTTCTAACAGGCAAACTTATATGGAAAAATTTATCCCATTTCATGCATTTTAGATATTTATTGATATCACCATCTATCCCTAAAGTTTTCAGTAACTCAAAATCAAAATTTCAACTACCTAAAATATTCTTTTTAGCGAAAAATTGGAATTTCTTACCTTCGTCCTCTGTGAAGATTGAAAATGGATAATCATACATGTCTTAAAAAATAGTGCTTGCAAGATCATGAGAGGAGGCTGCAGTAGCCATCCTTTTCCCCTTAGTTCCCATAGATTTTTGAAGAACTATGATGAAATAGCAACACTCAAACAACACTTGCACAAGTAATAAAAGGAAAAACATCCAAGAAACATAAGAAAAACATAAAGAAATGAAGAAAAATGGAGAAGAAGAAGAAGAAGAAAGAAAATGAAAATTTTATGAGATAAAATGAGAAAAACTGAAGAAAACTTGTGAAAGTGACTCAAAAACCATCCAAAACCAATTTATAGGGGTAAGAAAAACACTAAAACTAGTAGAAAAACCCTAAAATATTTAAAATTTGCCTTTTGTTATGCCCGCAACTACTGTCGTGCTCGCAAATGAAGGCATTTTTCCTCTTTAGCCATGAACTATCACGCTCACAACATGCATCATACTCGTAATAGAGGATAAATCTAATACACATCTTATAGGGTCGTGCTCGCGATCACTGTCGCACTCGCGATAGAACAACAATTTTAAAGAACACTTTGAAAAATCAATCATATGTTAAGCAAGCTAATATACCCACACCAATTAAATCTATGAAATACTTAGAAATTGTGTTAGAAGAAGATAAACTAAAGAAAAAAAACAAAAAAAACAAATAATTTTTGAAATAGAAATAGTATAAAATTCAAACCAAACATAGAAAGATACATGAAACCTCTCTACCATGAAAACCTCCCTCCAAATAGACCTTACATCTCTAGCCATTAACTTTAAATAACTCATTTTTATCATGTTTGAGCTTTAAATAGCCATAATCAAAGACTTGAGTTACCTTAAATGGCCCGCTCCAACGAGACCTAAGTTTTTTCGAAAATAACTTCAACCTAGAATTAAATAAAAGTATTTTATCCCGTACTTGAAAACTGTTATGCCTTATATGTGCATCATGCCATTTCTTAGTTCTCTCCTTATATATCATTACATTCTCATAAGAACTAAGACATAACTCTTCCAATTCATTTAATTGTAAATATTTTTTTTAACTCTAGCCTCTTTTAGGTCATAATTCAATGTTCTAATGGCCTAATAAGCCTTATGCTCTAAGCCAATAGGAAAATGACATGCCTTGCCAAAAACTAACTTATATGGAGACATACCAATAGATATTTTGAATGCAGTACGATATGCCCAAAAAACATCATCTAACTTATGTGCCCAATCTTTTCTTGAAGTAAAAACCATCTTCTCAAGAATCAATTTCAATTTCTTATTAGATAACATGGCCACTAGTTTATGGGTGATAAGGTGTTGCTACCCTATGATAGACCTTATACTTATGTAATAAAGATGCAAAAGACCGGTAAAATACGTACCTCCATCACTTATTATGGCTCTAGGCACTCCAAACCTTGAGAGAATTGTATTAAAAAACTTGACAACTGCCTTTGAATCATTGGTTGGTGTCGCTTTAGCTTTTACCCATTTAGACACATAATTTACTCCAACCAAGATATAGTTTTGCCCAAATGAGGTAGGAAAAGACCCATGAAGTCTATCCCTATACATCAAAGAGCTCAACCTCCAAAATTTTGGTCAAGGCCATTTCATCTCTTTTCCCAATGCTGCCAACCCTATAGCATCTATCACATTCAGCCACAAAATTCTTAACATCTTGAAATAATGTAGGCCAATAAAATTCACATTCAAGCACATAAATTGTCATCTTAGTGCTCCTATTATGATTTGAATACAAAGTTAAATGACAATGGGTTAGAATATTCAAAAATTTTTCCTCACCTGTACAACGGAAAATCACTCCATCTCCATAAATTTTCAACAAGTAAGGCTCCTCCCAAAGGTAGTATCTGACATTATAAAAGAGCTTCTTTCTTTGTTGAAGAGTTATGCCATGTGGAAAAATTCTTACAGCAATTGAGTTAGCGAAATCTGCATACCAAGGTGCACTTAAATGCTCAACTAGCATTAAAGCTTCACCAGGAAATTCCTCATTAATTTCATCATTATCCCTTATAGATCCTGCATTATTTTCTAATCTTAACAAATGGTCAGGTACCAAATTTTCTGAACCTTTCTTATCTCTTATCTCAATGTTAAATTCTTGTAATAATAATACCTAATGAATAAGATGAGGCTTAGCATCCTTTTTAGCAAACAAATACCTAAGGGCTTTATGATCCTTTTATATTATAACTTTAGATCCCAACAAATAAGATATAAACTTATCACAATAAAAAAAAACAACCAACATTTTTTTGAGTTATGGTATAGTTCAATTGAGGACCTGATAACGTGTGACTAGCATAGTAAATTACATACAATCGCTTATCTCAATGTTGACTTAACACACAACCAACCGCTAGGTCACTAATATCACACATGATCTCAAAAGGAATATCCCAATCAGGTGAAGTAATTATAGGTGCACTCATAAGGGTCTTTTTTAAACTTTCAAAAGCCTCAATGCATTCATGAGAAAAATTTAAAGGCACATCCTTAACCAAAAGATTAGTTAAATGCTTAGCAATCAAAGAAAAATCTTTAATGAACTTTCTATAAAAATCAGTACACCCTAGGAAGGACCTCACACCATTAATTGTAATAGGTGGAGGTAACTTTTTAATCAATTCAGTTTTAGCCCTATCAATCTCAATACCCTTTCTTGAAATCTTATACCCTAGAATTATTCATTCTTCAACCATTAAATGGCACTTCTCCCAATTAAGCACCAAATTAATCTCCACATATCTAGCTAAAACCTTATCTAAATTATACAAATATAACTCAAATGAATCACCATAAACTGAAAAATTATCCATGAATACTTTCATGATCTCCTTTATCAAATCATTCAAAAATAGTAATCATGCACCTTTGAAAAGTGGCTGGTGCATTACATAATCCAAAGGGAATCCTTCTATATGAAAAAGTTCCATAGGGATAGGTAAATGTGATTTTCTCTTGGTCACTAGGATAGATAAAAATTTAAAAATAACCTAAAAAATCATCTAAGAAACAATAATAAGAATGGCCATCAATTCTTTCTAACATTTGATCTGTATTGGCAAAGGAAAATTATCCTTCCTAGTTACCGCATTCAATTTCCTATAATCAATGCAAATCCTTCAATCCATGGTGGTTCTAGTAGGAATTAAATCACCATTCTCATTCCTAACTACAGTTATGCCATTTTCTTTGGTATACATTAAATAGGACTAATCCATGCATTATCCTAAATTGGATATATAATCCCAGCATCAAGAAGCTTAATCACTTTTTTCTTAACAACCACTTTCATGTTTGGTTTAAGTTTTCTTTGTCTATCAGCCTTAGGTTGAAACCCATCCTCCATGTGCATCCTATGCATCACAACATTAGGGCTAATTCCTTTCAAGTCCGATATTTGCCAACCTATGCTCCTAATTCTGTTTCTCACAACTGCTAACAATGAAACCTCTTATCTTATAGTGAGCTTATTAGAAATAATAATAGGTAAAGTGTTATTGGCACCCAAAAATGCATACCTTAAATGATAAGCTCAGGCCTTTGATCATTAGATCAGGCTTTTAAATTCTAACAATGAAACCTCTTATCTTATAGTGAGCTTAAATGATAAGCTCAGACCTTTAAATTCTACATTAGGTGGACTTCCAATGGATTATGTTAATGGATCCTCACTTCTACACAAAAGCTCAGGCCTTTGATCATCCCATTCCACCTCTTTTTGAACTTCTTCTTCAATGTTAACTTTATCTTGACCTTCAGCATCTAACACTTCTAACACACATGCATCAATAAGGTCTATTTTCATGCATACATTCTCATCTATAGGGTATCTTAGTTTTTTATCCATATGGTATTAAACACTATCTTCCTCCACTCTCAAGATTAACTTTCCTTCATACACATCCATTAATGCCTTACCAGTAAACATGAATGGTTTACCCAAAATCAATTGACATTTAGCATCATACACAAAATCAAGAATAATAAAATCTATAGGCAATGTAAATTTATCTTCTTTGACAAGCACATCCTCTATTATACCATAAGGTTTCTTGATAGATTGGTCATCCAATTGCAAAACCATAGAAGTAGATTTAACATCCTCCAAACCTAACTTTTTGAATATAGATAATGGCATAAGGTTGATATTAGCCCCTAAATCACATAAATACCTAGAAAATTCTATATCCCTTAATGTATATGGAATAGTAAAGCTACTAGTGTCTTTAAGCTTTATAGGTAAATTATTTATGATTATTGAGATATAATCCTCAATCAATTCTACAGTAGATATATCTTCCCAACTTCTCTTTTTATAAATCAATTATTTCAAAAACTTAGCATAATTGGGTATTTGAGTTATTGCCTCAACAAAAGATAAATTAATATGCAAATGCTTAGATTTATCAAGAAAATTCAAGAATTGCTTATCATTGTCCTTTTACTTCAATCTTTGTGGAAATAACAGATGAGGTTGAAAAACTTTCCCTTCAAAAACTATCTTTGTTGTGCTCGCAAAAGGAGTTGCACCTACAACTTTGTTCGAAATTGCATATGTTGCACTCATGGGTGGTGTCATGCTTGAGACAAAAGGATTTTTTGCATCCTTCAATTCTTTTTCATGCAAAACTCTACTCTCATTAGATAAAATAAAATTATGTACATATTTTTTACCTAACCTTAATGTAATTGCCTTTATTTACTCCCTTAGATTATCCTCTATGTTACTTGAAAGGCATCTTTGATGTCTTGAAGGTAGTGCATTGGCAATTTTTCCCAATTGGACTTCTAGATTGTGAATGGATGAGGTTTGGTTTTTTGCAATATGGTCAAACTTAGATTCCAACCTCTTGTGGTTCTCCTCTTGTGAATTAAACTTCAAATTTATTCCTTCCAATATTCTATCCATCTTAACCTCCAATGCTCTAAATCTATCATGTGGTTATTGGAATCCTATTCCTCCTTTATTCTATTTATTTCCACCTTATAAAATATTTAGATGGCTTCTCTAACCAGGATTGTAAGTATTTGAATAGGGGTTACCATGCCCTTGGCCTTGCACAAAACTCACTTGCTCTTTTGTACTTGCTAGCCTCAAATTACAGCCTTCACTTGGGTGAATTTGTTGATTATAAATAGTACATGCATTCGGTGGGGTTCCTACCATGCTTAGGTTGTCAATCTTGTGTGTCAAAGTTACAACTTATGCTTGCAAAGCAACAACTAAGTTAATAGAATAAACTCCTTTAACAGAGGAAGAAGTTGATGCCTTTAGTCTTTCTGTTGGCCACATGTAATTATTTATCGACATCTCTTCTAGTAATTCAAATGCAGCGTCTGTAGTCTTCTTCATAAGAGAACTACCTGTAGCAGCATCGACAACTCTCCTAGTAGTAGGATTCGCTTCATTGTAGAAAGTTTGCATTAATATTCCTTTGGAATATTGTGATGTGGACAACTCCATTGTAATTCTTTAAACCTCTCCCACACATCATACAAAGATTCATTATTATTTTTGCAAAAAAGTAGTTATATCCTTAATTATCATTGTAGTTTTGGCTAAGGGAAAATACTTAGATAGAAAAGCTTGAGCCAATTGATCCCAAGTAATGATAAAACCTCTAGCAAGGGAATTTAACTAAGCTTTTGCCTTATCTTTCAATGTGAAAGGGAAAAGCCTAAGTTTGATTGCATTCGTTGAGACTCCATTTATCTTAAAGGTATCACATATTTCTAGAAAATTTGCTAAATGAGCATTTGGGTCTTTATTTTGCAAACCATAGAATTGAATACTATTTTGTACCATTTGCAGTAGATAAGGCTTAATTTCAAACTGGTTTGTATATACCGTTGGATGAACTACCCCTTGTTGAGCCTCACTCAATGTAGGTGTAGAAAAATCCATCAATCTAGGAGGGTTGTCTTCTACCATGGTAGATATTTTATTCTTCTTTTTCATTGGCTTCCTATTGCTCAAAAGAAATCTTTTTATTTCTGGATTCCAATGTTTAAGTTCTTATTTAGAACTTATTATCTTAGGCATAAACTTGAACTATCCAATCCTGTAATAATAAAATAACAAACAATAAAAACTAATTAAATATTGTAATCCAAAATATTAAATCATGAATTATATTGGCAATAAAACATCAATCGTGTCCTCGGTAACAGTGCCAAAAATTTATTGCGCTAAATCCGCAAGTGTACAATATACTGATTAGTACTTAAGATATCATTCCCAAGAGGACTAGATTGATTATTACACACTACTACTTGATCTTAATCTTGTTTATAATGTATCATTAATTTTGATTGTAAAACTAAACTATTAGTGGTAAACTAATTCTATCTACTAATTAAACCTAATTATTGATTATCAAAGAGGATAAGTAAACTTAATGATTTAAGTTTATAACTATGAAACTTGAGTTTATTCTTTTTATTTAATATGTAATCTTATAATGAAAGCCAAGTTAGATTGAAGTTCTAATTCACTCTCTCGATATAAATTAGAATGCCTAAAATATGCATATATAATTCTAATCCTTAATTCTCATTAGTGAATTAGTTAATTAGAAATGTATATTTTAAGATTAATGACCAACCTATAACAATTATCTCAACATTTTGATCTCTCAAGTAATGTTTTGACAATGAACTAGTATTAGCTATAAGGAAAAATGTATCTCTCAACTACACTCTCACTTATAATGATCAAACATAAAGTACTAATAAAAATTTTGCAATAAAAAAACTACTTGAATTAATATGAATAATTAAACATAGGCATAAATTGTTTAAGGTCCCTAAAGATATCATTCAACTTGTACAAAGAAGAAGAAACAGATGAAATACAATAAAAGAGATCTTTCAACCCTTTTGCTCTTTATAAAGATGGTCTTCTTCTTTGCTATTATCTTCTTCTCAAAACATAAAATATACTTAAAGTTTACAGCAAATTAAAAATTATTCTCTAGAAAAATTTGTATATCTCCAACTACCTTTGTTGTTTTTTTATATCCCCCAAGAAGTGTGTCCCTTTAAGTGCCTCCCTAGAGGTGCATGACCCTTGGTAAAAGTCATGCCTGTTCAAGTAACCTTTCAAAAATAGCTCCTCCAACAGCTTTCTCTATCTCGCCCATGACCATTGTTGCTCTCATGACAGAACAAGAAACTTCCCTTAAGTTGATTTTCCTTCTCTGCCCTAACCTCCTCTTCTTCCTTGTCTTATCATACTCGTGACTATATTCGTGCCTGCGATAGGAAACCTTTTTCTTACACCATTTCTGCCTTTTTCTCCTTATTTTCTCCTATTTACTCCTACATATATAAAAACACATAAAAACATAACACATTCCACATTTCTCACAAAAATAGATCTAACTAAACATTTAATCAACCAATTTAAACATAAAAACACTAACTTGACATATACTAACAACACACATCATTAATCCACCTTCGTGTGAAAGTTAGAAGATCTCCAAGGAATAGACCCTGAAGTGATCACTCACAAGCTGAACATAGATTCGAATCACCTACCATTTAGGCAAAAATTGAGAAGATATATGCTTGATTGAAAAAAGTTCATCTTAGAAGAAATAGATAGGGTATTAAGTGCAGAAACCATCAAAAAGGTCGATTATCCAGAATGGCTCACCAATATAGTCCTGGTAAAAAAGAAGATTGGGAAATTGAGAATGTGAGTGGACTTCACCGAACTCAACAAAGCTTACCCCAAGGACTGCTACCTGCTTTTGAACATCGATCAATTGGTAAATTCAATGGCATCCACTCCATTTACTCCTTGCTCGATGTTTACGTAGGATACCATTAGATCATGATGTGGTTGCTATATCAGGAAAAGACGAGCTTTATCACTGATGATAATACCTTTTGTTATAGATTTATATTGTTTGAATTAAAAAATATGGGCATAACATATTAGTGCCTTATGAATAAAATCTTCAAAGTACAAATCTGGATAAACCTAGAAATATATGTCAATGATATGATCATAAAAAGTAGGAGTCCAGCAAACCATCTTACTGATCTAATTAAGGTGCTTAACACACTTAATCAATTCAATATAAAGCTAAAATCAAAAAATTGTGTATTTAGAGTACCCTCAAGAAAGTATTTAGGATTTATAGTATTAGAAAGATAAATAGAACCCAACCCCGAGAAAATTAAAGCTATCATGGACATACACCCCCTGACCAACATCAAAGGTATCCAAAAGTTGAACGAAAGAATTATAGGATTGGGGAGATTTATTTCATCCTTGGGAAAATGATGTACTCCCTTCTTTAAAAAAACTTAAAAAGAGTGATGTTTTTATGTGGGGGGAAAACTGCAATGGAATCTTCGAAGAATTAAAAAAGTTCTTAAATAACCCACCACTACTCAGCTGACCCATTATAAATGAAAATTTATATTTATATTTATCCACCTCCGAAAAGACAATAGCTGCAGTCTTAATCAGGGAAGAAAGAACCTAGCAAATCCTTATTTACTATGTCATTCAAGTTCTACGGGGGTTGGAATTAAAGAAGGGCCCGACCGAGCAATTAATCATTACCCTCAAATTAAGAAGGTATTTCGAAGCCCATACGATCATAGTTCAAACTGATCAACCATTTCAAAAACTATTCCAGATACTGGACCTAGAGGGTAGAATGATAGGGTGGACCATCAAGTTACAATCTTTCCATATTAGATACGAGCCCATAAATGCCATTAAAGCACAAAATTTAGCGAATTTCATCACGAAATTCACTAGAGAATGTAAAAAAAAAAGATAAAAGAGTGCGCTTGGAAAGTAATTATGGATGGAGCCTCGAATAGTAAATGAAGAGGTATAGGAATAGTCATCAAAAGACACTTATGTATAATCATCATGTATTCAATAAAACTGAACTTTAACTCCTCTAATAACTCGCAACTGGTAACAAGTCAAGTTTCAAACGATTATAAGGAAAAAGAGAAAAACATGAAAAAATATTTATGAAAAACCAAGATCGCTCTTGAAGAGCTAAAAAAGGGAGGAACGACATGGAGCATCAAAAAAGACTTAAGAAAAGAAACAATATTCGCAGATCGACTGTCCAAAATGGTAGCATCATATTAGAACCCAACGAAAAAAGATATAAAGTTTGAAGAACAGTTGCAATCCTCTATTGAAGAGCCCAAAATGATGGAAGTTGAATGAGACTCAGAAACATGGATGACTCCGATCATCCGTTATCTCCAAATGGGTGAATTACCAAAAGATAGCATAGAGGCCAGAAAAATTAACAAAAAAGTACTTGATTATGCCATAATTGAAGGAGAACTCTACAAATATGCACATACCCTTGGTTTAAGTGCGTAACGAAAAAGGATGGGAATCACATCGTAAAGGAAATACATGAAGGCACATATGGGGCTTATAAGGCCAGCAAAATAGTCTCCAGAGAGGTGTTACGAACAAGGTACTTCTAGCCAAGGATCTTTAAAGATGCTAAAAACCAGGCCAAAAAAACCCAAAATGCCAGATACATGGTAGAATCATAAGACGGCCTGCATCTAAACGATCTCTGAATGGAGTAGCGTGGTCATTCAATCAATGGGGTTTGGACATCTCGGGACCCTTTTCCAAGGAAATGACAAATAAAGTTCCTTTTCGTTGTGGTCTATCATTTCTCCAAATGGATAGAAGCAGAACAGTTAGCCACCATCATAGCCGAAAAAGTAAGAAACTTTATGTGGAAGGCGATTATTTACAGATACGGGTTGCCAAAAATCTTCATCATAGATAACGACAAGCAGTTCGATAGTTCCACATTCAAATCTTTCTGCTCCGATTTTAAGATTAACTTGCAATTTACTTTCGTCACTCACCCTCAAACTAATGGGATCATGAAAGTATCCAATCGAACAATATTAGGACTAAAAAATAGACTGGGAGATGCCAAGGGGAATTGGATAGAAGAATTGCAGTGTCCTATAGTCATACAAAACATCTACGAGGGAAGGTGCACATCAAATGCCATTTTCATTAGTATATGGGTCACAAGCAGTCATACCAATAGAAATCAGAGTGCCTTCCTGTAATGGCCTAAACGCAAGATCAGTCGTGAATAATATTTTTCGATAGTGAACAGTACATCAGAGCAAAAAAGTATCACGGAACTGAAAAATATTTTATTTCACCATCGAAAAATATTGATCGCGGTAATTCAAAGTTGAAATTTGGAGTGAATTCGATGTCAAATAGGCCTCCAAAAGTCAAAAATATGAAAAACGAAGCAGTTCGATTCAAATGTTAACTAGTTTGATCTAAATTTGATTGAGCCTTTAAAACTAGCAAATGAGCTCCAAAAATTTTCAAAAATTACATATATACCTAAAATGATGTGTGGAATATTTTGGTAGTAAAAAGTTAATATTTCGATGACACCAGTAATTGTTAAATTGAATTAATTTGATTGAATAGAACAAAAAATGTACTCCAATTAGGTTAAAATTTTGTGTACCACCTATTTTAAATATGATAAAAATGATGAAATTAAATTTACATTGATTTGAATTTGAAAAATGAGAGAGTTACATAAAAATCCATGTTGGGCTTGATTTTAGGCTTTTGGGCTTGAATGAGTAGGCCTTAGGTTGAACTAAAGATCAACTCATTAAGCCACTATAAAATCCAGGTGGAAGATGATGTTTTGAGCAGCCGTCCTTATCTCTTCAGCCTTTACCTCCTTCTTTCTTTGGCTGAACCACCATAGCTAGTATTCTCTCAAATTTTTCAAGTTTTCTCTCTCTTTCTTACCCAAATCCAAGCATCTTAAGTGGAGTTCTATCTCTTTAGATAATTCTTTAAGCCTCTATTTCTTGATTAAAGGAAGATAAGTGAAAAAAATCAAAAGGGAAAGTGAAAGGGTTCAATTTGAGGTAAGTGAAAATTAAAGTTTTAAATTTATTTTAGGGTGCTTACAAGTATTTTTAGGTGCCTAAATTTCATTTATATGGTTAATTTAAGCATTTGAGAACAAAAAAAAGTATGTTTGTATTGATAAAGAATTCAGTCATGGTAGGTTCTCTAAATGAAGGACAACCATCCAAGGCTAAAGGCAAGTAAAATGAAGCTTAGAGGACTTAAGGCTAGTGAGAAAGATTAGTGGCTACTAAATCCATCTATTTTCCTTTAATTGGCATGATTTTCCTTTACGTAACTTAGAAAAAATTAGTGAAAATACATGTATAATTCAAATTAACCTTAGAATAATGATTTAAGACCTTGAGTATAGCTATTAAAATTCATAATTTGATTTAAAAGAATATGTAATGTGAACAACCCTATATGGCCAAATGGTTTCGTAAAGAAAACCAAAGTAGATTTTGTGTATTTTTTATTATTTATGCCAAAAAAGAACCTAAAAATGAAGTATTGTGTCCATGAATTTTTATAGAATTTATGAAAATTATTTAAGTATTTTTTAGAAGAAAATTAGGTTATGTATATATTGTATTTATTTTATTATTGTGAAATAATTCATTAATTAAGTGAGAATGATGAATTATTGTGAAATAATTCAAAAACTGTGTAATGAAATGTTACCCTTAATAATAGTCAGACGATCAAAATTTAATTCAGAATATAATTGGCTAGCCATAGGGACACCTATACTGCAGTGCAAGTCATGGTGACTTGCTTTGCTATAGTAGGATCATTCTCAATTTGTACTGTGGCCCTATAGGGTTCACATCCTGTATATCCGATCTGAGAATTTCTGCTGGGATTGTACTAAGGGTATAATCATAAAAATGAGCTAAAAGTGTAAAAGAAAGATAAAAATGAAATTTAGAATGAAAAAAGACCTAATTGAAAAGAAATAAAAAGTTTAGAGGTAAAACGGTAATTTTCCCAAATGTTGAAATTAATGTGTAAAAATGGTAAGGTAATGAATAAAAAGGGTAAAATGATAATTTAGTGAACCAACAGTCCAGAAATAAACTTTTGAGAAGTGAAATGACTAAAATATAATTTTGTATGAAAAGTTAAAATAAAGACCAATTGTTAATTTTGTATGCCAGTAATTGAATGTGAAGTGAAAATAAGAAAACTAATGGCAACTTTGTAATTAAAGTATAAAAGGGTAATTTTGTAATTAAATAAAGAATTAAGGACTAAATTGAAAATTTTACCAAAGTATTGGTATTAAATTAAAATGATTGTTAAGAACTTTGATAATTGTATTTTTTTATTGAAAATTGATGAATTTTGTATAATTAATGTAGTTATGCTTGTATAAGAAATACCTTGATTGTTTAATGCTCAGCACTTTGTATTTACTACATGTAGGTACTGAAAAAAGTGTAAAGCAATAGTACATAAAGGAGCAAATTTTGAAAAAATAAAAAGATAGTAGAACTATTTTGTAGTCTAGCATGTATATATTTATTTAGCTAGATTTGAAGCAAGAATTGATCTGTAAGTGAACAGTACCTGTATATATGTGAATATGTATATTAATAGAAGGTGGATTGAATGAGTAGGTTTTGAAATGGAAATGAGAATGAATGGATGAATGTATACATTCTGTTTATAAACTATTGTGCCCCTGAGTGACTGTGGATTTTCTGAATTGCAGGTTGGGTAGGCAAGTTTATATTTGTTATATTGCCGGATTTTTGTAAAATAAATAATAAAATTGGACAGTTATAGGTCATGGACAAATTGGTATTGTAAACATGATTAATGAAAAAAAGTTAGCGATTAATGAAATGATTAGTTTAATATATGATTTTATGAAAACAAATTTTCCAACCTAATCGCTTAAATCCATGGGATTGTTTTAGTAAGGATATTACATTTTGTGGTATCGGAGCAATAGTTTAGGCAATTCTAATATCAGAGTGGGATTAAGTGATTGGTATATCTGTATATACATGCCAATTGTCAGTGAAAAGGTGTTTTAGAATCTAATGTGTACTTGCTCCATTTTGTTTTATAGTTAAAAGATGTCATCTGATAGAGATAGATAAGTAAGGCATGATTAGAGCGAGGCTTCCATTGGTACTGGACAGCAAGAGGCCCTACAGCAGCAGGCTTTTTCACCAGTGATCCCTCCTCTACCCCCCATAGCTAGAGTTTCTTAATTTGATGGTTGACTACATATAGTAGAGGCTGCAGGCAGGTCAGACACAACTTTCTCAAGCAATAGTATAGGTACAACCACTAGCTTCACCTAGAAGAAAACCTATTCTAGAGCAATTATAAAGGTTAGGAGCTTAAGACTTTTATGGACGTGACCTATTGACACCTGCCCAAGCAAACAAATGGTTTTTCAAGATAAAAAGGCCATTTGAGATCACAAACATTTCACTAAAAGAGAAGTTTGAAGGCATTGTGGCTTTACTTCAGGGGCCAGCTTTCATTTGGTGGACTTAGTAAGTAGGCACACCCCAATAGATTAGTTAAATTGTGAATTCTTTGTGTCTCAATTTGAAAGGAAGTACATTGGGTCCGAGTACAAGGCATCAATGCATGATGCCTTCTAAAGGCTTAAGCAGGGGAATAAGTCAGTGGTAGAATATGAGCACGAGTTTGAGCGATTGAATGCTTATCTGGATAAGGGTCAATACATAGAAGAAAAATTATGTTAGAGGTTTGAAAGAGGATTGCACACTAAGCTCAGATAGATAATTGGAACCTAGAAATATCCTGATTTGAGGGCCATGGTTGAGGCTACAATTAAGTTAGAAACCATTCAGATAGAAAAAGCTATCAGGAAGTCCCGATGTTAGCAAAAGAGAAAGTAAGGACATTTCGGTGGCAAGGGAGATCAAGATAAGAAGTCCAGGGAATCTCCAACACCCTAAGGCCATATATCAATTGCTGAAGACCAACGTCAGGGTGGTACACCTTATGATAGGGCACTAGTTGCATCAACAGCCAGCACACCCTGAGATAGAGATAGTGGCACAGCAGTATCTTGTGATCATTGTGGTAAGATTCATCTGGAGGAGTGCAAGTATTTGCATAGAGCTTGCTTCAGGTGTGGTTTTAGAGATCATTAGATCAAGGATTATCCGATAAGGCAAACTGCTTCAGCCATATCACTAGCACCAAATATTGGGTTTTCTGTACCGAGAGATTGTGGTAGGGGAGCTACCCCCATCACTTCAGCATCTAGACTAGCTAGGTAGTCATCTCAAGGTTAGAGATGACCTACAGATCAAACCTATACAGTCAGGGCCAGGGAGGATGAGTGATAATTTTAAATTATATAATATTTTTAGTTGTTTAAGTGAGTTAATTTAGTTTTAATTTGGTTAAATTTTAGTATAAATGTTTACATTTGTGTTTTAAGAGTTGATTGTAAGTTTTGGTGTTTTTTCAGGGTTAAATTGAAAGAAAAATGGCTTAATTGTAAAAACAAAGAGTTCTAGGTCAAATTTGTAAAATTGAAAAATTTATGCCAGAGAATTTTACATAAAGTCTAGTGAAGTAATGAACGGCCGTGCTTAAAAATTACATGAGATATTAAACGGTCGCGTATGAAAACAAGTTAATCCAGATGTCTCTTGAGTGGTTGTGCATCTGAAGAAGGCATTTCTCAAATGGCCATGCATCCTGAATTTTGCCCATGTATAGCCTCTAAAAATGATGAGTGGTCATGCAACCCAATGAAGAAGGATGCACGGCAGTGCATCAAATAAGGCAATACTTTACTCTGCTGTGCAAAAGAGTCTGATACTTTGACGAAACTTCCAATTTAAGCAGAAGTCTTTTCTTATTCCAATTTGGGAAGTTTAGAAGGCTTATTTTGGCTATAAATAGATGACTCAAACACCAGAGTAGGATTATTATCAACTACGAGAAAGACAGAGCAATACTTTAGTTTTTATGTAGTTTTTGAATTCTTTCTTCTGTTCTTATTCAATTTTTTTTTAACTTTGTTTTAGATTTTAAACATGCTTAGTGAGTAGTTTTCTTTAATTTTTGCTAAAGGATACTTGAATCCTTAACTCTTTATTGTTATGAATTTGTTTGTGCTTAAATTTAATACGAGTTTTGATTATTTCTTAGTTATTGAGCACAGTCTTATCACTTGTTAGCTAAATCTTGGTTGTTAACTTGTTTAATTATTAGTTAATAATTGATTTTTTTGTTTAATCATTGATATGTATGTTCTTAGGTTAGTTTACTTATGTTAATGCATGATTATGTTCTTAACTAGATATAATTGTGTATTAATTAAGGTAAGATAACGCTAAGAAAAGTATAACTAAGAATAGGTGGAAGTTGAATTTGCTTGAAAAGGGGTTTAATAGATAACTAAGAGATTTAACTTAGATCTTTATGCTAAGTATTGGATTATTCTTAATAATAAAGTTTTAATGCTTAGAATGATAATCTTAAGTTAAGTTATCTTGTTTTATTCATTTAAGTTCTTCATAATCACTTGTGTTTATTTTTAATTAAGTCATGATAATATATGTTAAGGTAGATAGTCCTTTAGTGAAAGTTGCTTTTAATATTGATTTTTACCTCATTTGATTATTTGCTTTCATTTTAGTACAATTTAATTGTTTCCAAATCTTTTATTGTTTTAATTTATTATTTTCAGTTTTAAAAGTTCTGTTTTTAATTTTCAACCTTTAACTACACAACTTTGGGATTTCTTTTCTATTTTTTACACACAAATTTCACTCTAAAACTCAAATCATTCATACATACACAAGTTTTCTTTGGGTTCGATGTTGTGGGGTCATAATTATATTTTTTTATATTATAGCCGATCTAGTACACTTGCTAGACATCGGTCAATAAGGATGCTCCAGATGTGATAGTAGGTATATTCCTCTTATTATCTGATTTAATATATGCTTTGATAGATCCTGGTTCTACTCATTCCAATATTAGCACTAATTTAGCACGGGATAAAGAAATGAGAGATGTGTATTTAAACCAGGATATCTTGGTGAGTAATCCTCTGGAGCATAGTACTATGGTGAACAAAGTATATAGAGAGTGCCTTATTAGTACCCAGGGTTGTGTGTTCCTGGAAAACTTGATTGAACTGCTATTTCATGAGTTCGAAGTGATTTTGGGGATGGATTGGTTATTTGTCCACCAAGCTATAGTCGACTGCAAAAGAAAGAGGGTCATTTTAAAGCTTGAAGAGGGTTAGGAAATCATAGTTGTAGGTGTGATAATTGACTTCTTATTTGATGTAATATCTGCTACAGCTGCTAAAAGATTAATCAGAAAAAGGTGTATAGCTTACTTGTGTTATGTAATGGAGGCAAAAATCGAAAGTCCAAAGGAATCAGAAGTGCCTATTGTCAGAGAATTCTTAGATGTGTTCTTTGATGAATTACAAGGCTTACCACCTAATAACGAAGCAGAATTCTCAATTGATATTGCTCCAGACACTGCTCAATATCCATTGCTCCTTACAAGATGGCACCGACAGAATTGAAAGAATTGAAAGATACAAAAATTATTTGATAAGGGGTCTATTAGATCGAGTGTCTTCCCCTGGGGAGCACCGATCTTGTTTGTGAAAAAGAAAGATAGGACACTCAAGTTGTGCATTGACTATCGGTAGTTGAATAAGATGATCATTAAGAATAAATACCCCCTTCCTTGCATTGAAGATTTGTTTGATCAACTGAAGGGGTGTATTTTCAAAGATTGACCAAGATTAGGCTATTACCAGATGGCAGTGAAAGAAAAAGATGTGCCCAAGATTGCTTTCTGTACTAGATATGGCCATTATGAGTTTTTGGTCATGCCATTTGGGCTTATAAATGCACCAACTGCCTTCATGGACTTAATGAAAAGGGTATTTCACCCTTATTTAGACCAATTTGTGGTGGTCTTCATTGATGATATCCTGGTGTATTTCAAGACAACAGAAGAGCATGACAAGTATTTGAGGATTGTTTTACAGACTTTGAAGGAAAAGTAATTGTATGCCAAGTTCAGCAAATGTGATTTTTGGCTTAATAAAGTATCCTTTTTGGGTCATGTAGTGTCTGCTAAAGGTATAAAGGTGGATCATTTAAAGATTGAAGCCATTCTTCAATGGAAGCCACCTAAAAATGTTATAGAAGTGAAAAGTTTCTTAGACTTAGCCGAGTACTATAAGAGATTTATAAAGGGCTTCTCCACTATTGCAGTATCTTTGACTCAACTACTGCAAAAGCATACTAAGTTTGTATAGACTGACAAATGTCAAGAATGTTTTAAAAAGCTTAAAGGTATGCTGACAAAAGCTCCTATTCTTATTCAACCCGAGTCAAGCAAGGATTTTGTGATCTACAGTGATGCCTTCAGAAATGGTTTAGGCTGTGTATTAATGCAGAAAGGCAAGGTGATTGCTTATACCTCCCGAAAGCTTAAGACTCATGAGAAAAAATATCCTACTCATGATCTAACACTAGCAGACATTGTTTTTGCTTTGAAGATTTGAAGGCACTATTTATATAGAGAAAGATGCTACTTCTACTCTGGTCATAAAAGCTTAAAATACTTGCTCACTCAGAGGGAGCTCAACCTTAGACAAAGATGTTGGTTAGAGTTGATTAAAGATCATGATTGCTTTATCGACTACCATCCAGGAAAAGCTAATGTAATGGTTGATGCACTCAACAGAAAATTTATTTCAGGTAATGTAAATAATTATAAATGAATATGTTTAAGTGATTAATAAGTGTAATTGATTGATGATAGCGTTTGTAGCTCTTCGGGCTATAAATGTCAGTTTAAGTCTGGCACCAAATAGAGCATTATTGGCTGAAATACAAGTGAAGCCTGACTTTGTGCATCGGGTGAAAATGGCTAAAAAGCAAGATGATTAACTGATAGCTATTATGAACAAGCTTAAGGATAGTAGTGATAAAGACTATTCCTTAAATGATGATGGAAGCCTCTACTACAAGAAATGACTCTATGTTCCAAATCAGGAAGAATTGAAGAAAAATATCCTTATAGAAGCTCACCACAGTAGCTATGCCATGCATCCTGGAGGTAACAAGATATATCAAGACTTGAAAGTTCACTATTAGTGGCCAGGTATGAAGCATGATGTAACAGAGTTTGTTGGTAAGTGCTTAATATATCAACCAATGAAAGTAGAGCACTAGGTTCCCTCGAGATTACTTTATCCCATCTTAATATCGAAGTGAAAATGGGACAGGGTGACTATGGATTTTGTAACTAGATTGCTTGTCACCCAAAGAAAACATGATGCTATATGGGTGAACATTGATAGGCTCACCAAATTTACTCATTTCTTGCCAGTGCGAATGGATTATCTTTGACCAAGCTAGCAAAAATCTACATTAGTGAGATAGTGAGATTGCATAGAGTGCCATCATCCATTATTTCTGATAGAAATCCTAAATTTACTTCCTATTTCTAGAAAAGTCTGCAAGAAGCTCTGTGTACAAGGCTCCACTTCAACACAACATTTCACCCTCAAACATATGGTTAGTCAGATTGGGTAATTTAAATATTAGAAGATATGTTATGATGCTATGTGCTAGAGTTTGGTAGCAGTTGGAAAAAATACTTGCCTTTAGCAGACTTTACCTATAACAACAGCTACCCGTCCAGCATAAAGATGGCTCCTTTTGAAACTTTGTATGGAAGAAAATATAAAACTCTTTTGTGTTGAATAGAACTGAGTGAAAATAAGCTTATAGGGTCTGACTTGATCCGTGACTCGGAAGAGAAAGTGCAGGTCATCAATGGTAGGTTAAAAGAAGCTATGGATCGCCAAAAATCTTATGCAGACCTAAAGAGAAAAGTCATAGAATTTCAAGTCGGAGATAGAGTTTTCCTGAAGGTATCTCCGTGAAAAAAAGATCTGAGATTTGGCAAGAAGGACGAGCTAAGTTCAAGATTCATTGGCCCTTATGAGATACTTCATCGAGTAGGTCCTGTAGCTTATCGATTAAAGCTACCATCGGAGTTAGAGAATATGCATGATGTGTTTCACGTGTTGATGTTCCGAAGGTATAGATCTGATCCTAGCCATGTGATCATACCAGAAGAAATTCAAGTGCAAATCGATATGACCTATATGTTGGGAATTATCGATTACATGTATCTCATACATAAACAAAATTTAAAATTTTTAACCAATAGATCTGATCTTGCCATAAATTTACAATATACATATTAATGAGAATAAGAAAAATCACCTTTGATTTTTGTTGAATAGTTGATTTTCCTTCTCACTGGATTATCGCAAACCACAGTGTCCAAAATTGAACACCTCCAATTAGTAATCCACACTAAAGAAGGATTGAATGAACCAACAATGAAAGAATACAAGGGCTGGCCAAAATTCCTTAATGCTAGCAAGGGGGTGGCGGCTAGGATTGAGAAAGTGAGAGAATGTTTCTTTTCTCTTAATGTTCACTTAACCCTAAAATCCCTATCACTTGGATTTTTATAGTTAGGTTAAAAATCCAAATTTATAATGGGATTGGACTCTTTAAAATTGCTAGAGAAATATTAAATGGGCTTCTGGAATTATTAATAATTTATTTGGGCTCAATTAAATCTAATTTAAATCCTTTCATAAAAGACTATGCACAAAACTCACAAACTAGGCCCTTCATGCATACACTTGGATTTAATCACCCAAATGAATTCCAAATCCATCCAAATTAAATATATAGGCTCTATAACACTTATAAAATATATTTAATTTATTTTGGTCCAAAAATTAGGCCTCTAAGGCCTTCTATCAGGGTTTGGTGTTTAACCCTTCCTCTAGAGGATTTCTGTGCCAAAACCAATCTTTTGGGCCTCTTTTAATTTCTTCAATGGATCTATGAATTATTATATCAGCCTTATAATACTTATGTTCCAATAATAATTAATTATAAAATATAATATTTTAATTAGGTCTATTTTATAGAATATTTCTAAAAAGTTATGCGAATAATTTTACTTGATCATAATTAATTAAACTCTTAAATTAATTATTCTCTTATTCACTTCTCTATTCCCATAATAATATCAAATATTATTATCCTTATCATTTTACCATTTTATCCTTTTCTCTACATGTGTGTGACCTATTGGGTTCATGTCCATATTGGCAGTATAATATGTAATTGTGAGTTATATTTAAAACTCACATGATTTAAACTTCTTTAAATCATTTTATCAATCCCTATTGATATTTATGATACACTATTATACAAGTTATGATTGTCCTCTAGCTAGGCATCATGACTACCCAAATGTCAAAAAAGTCAAGTGATTTGATTATACCCTTCCATAAAAATAATTATCGTGCAATTACTCCTTTCACCACTTTTATCTCAATTAGATTCTGAGTATGAATTTCTGTCAATTCATATAAATCTAATTATGTATGTTCTATTAATTTAACCATTGTTTCCTAAATTCCCTTCATGGATCTCTATCCATCTTGGCATATTACTTTGGCCAGAGATTCTCTGAACAAGGCAATTATAGAATTATACGAGATAACTTTCCTTAATAAATCTGGGATGGTGAATCCTTTGTTACTCACTCAACTATCTTCAAGTAGGTCATGATATACCCAACCTCCTAACTATGTTCACCCCCAGTTGGAAGTAATCAGTTATGGAGTCAAAGTATACCACTTGCTACTTAAGATAACCTTGGTGATCTCAAGTCTAAAGATACTTGCACAACCGCTATGAAGAGATTCCTCACTGACATAAATTTAATATCCATGTGAGGATTCTCTTTGCGGGTCTCTAATGAACTTGTTCTTATAACAAGCATCCACATGTTAGCTTTAATTATCTTCCATAATCACAGTTATGAGAACCACTGCTTGAACCATTCAAGAAGCATAACATGTGTTAGTGTATCCGAATTAACAATGTCCTATCTTGTTAATTCTATGACTAGGAATATTTAGATATTAACATATTTGCATGCAATAGACATCTAATATCATGAACACTTTCATGATTGCCTTTCCACTGTATTTATAATATCTAGGACTTCATTTATTAATTTAAGATTTACAAACTCATATATTTAAACATAGTATTAATAAATGAATGATGCCTTTTATTAAGAATATGAATTCATACATATGAAATACATCCCTTTTATATGGGCTCTAGGGCATACTCTCTAACACTATAAAGAAAGATCAGTGAAGATCCAAGCTAAAGAGGTTAGATAGCTCAGGAACAAGCAGATTCCACTAGTGAAGGTACTCTAGCACCATCATAATGTGGAAGAAATTACATGGGAGCTCGAGGCTGCAATGAGATAACAGTACCCTTAACTCTTCGATATAGGTAAATTTTGAGGATAAAATTTCTTTTAGTTAGGGAGAATTGTAATGGCCTAAACACTGGATCAGCCGTAAACAGTATTTTTCGATAGTGAACAGTGCTTTCGGGCTGAAAAGTACACCTCGAAGGAGAAAAAAATTTTATTTGACCATCAGAAAATGTTATTTACGATTAGTTTAGGGTTGAAATTTGAAGTGAAATCAAGATCAAATAGATCTCCAAAAGTCAAAAATACGAAAAAAGAAACGGTTCGGTTCAAAGGTTAACTAGGTTGACCTAGGTTTGCTCAAGCCTTTAAAAATAACAATGAGCTCTTAAAATTTTCAAATATTACAAATATGCCTAAAATGATATGTGGAATATTTTTTCTATAAAAAGTTAATTTTTTTGTGACACCGGTAATTGTTAAATCAGATCGATCTGATTGAATCGAATAAAAAATGAACTTCGATTGGGCTAAAATTTTATGTACAACCCATTTTAAATATGATAAGAATGATGAAATCAATTTTAGAGTGATCTAGATTTAGAAAGTGAGATAATTACACAAACTTGCATGTTGGGCTTGATTTTAGGCTTTTGGGTTTGAATGAGTGGCCTTTAGGTTGAACCAAAGGCCAACACATTCAGCCACTATAAAATCCAAGTGGGAGATGATATTTTGAGCATCCATCCTTATCTCTTCATCCTTCATCTCCTTTTTCCTTTGGCCGAACCACCATATCTAGTAATCTCTCAAATTTTTCAAGTTTTCTCTCTCTTTCTCACCTAAATCTAAGCATCCTAAATGGAGTTCTATCTTTCTAGATAATTTTTTAAGCCTCTATTCCTTGATTAAAGGAAAATAAGTGGGAGAAATTAAAGGGGAAAATGAAGGGGTTCAATTTGAGGTAAGTGAAGATCAAAGTTTTAAATTTGTTTTAGGGTGCATACAAGTATTTTTAGGTTCCTAAAGTTCATTTTTGTGATTAATTTAAGCATTTGAGAACAAAAAATGGTGTTTGTATTGATAAAGAATTCGGCCATGGTAGGTTCTCCAAGTGAGGGATAACCATCCAATGCCAAAGGTAAGAAAAATAAAGCTTAAAGGACCTAAAGCTAGTGAAAAATGTTAGTGCTACTAAATCCATCTATTTTCCTTGAATTGGCATGATTTTTCTTTATGTAACTTAGAAAAAATTAGTGGAAATGCATGTATAATTGAAATTGACCTTAGAATAATGATTTAGGACCTTGAGTATAGCTATTAGAATGCTTAATTTGATTTAAAAGAATATGTAATGTGAACAATCCTATATGGCCGAATGGTTTCCTAAAGAAAACCAAAGTATATTCTGTGTATTTTTGTATGATTCATGCCATAAAATGAACCTAAAAATGAAGTATTGTGTCCATGAATTTTTATAGAATTTATGAAAATTATTTGAGTATTTTTAAAAGAAAATTAGGTTATGTATATTATGTATTTATTTAATTATTGTGAAATAATTCGTTAATTAAGTGAAAAATGATTAATTATTGTGAAATAATTCCCAAACTATGCATAAGTATTGGAAAAATTGAATGATTGTTGTACGAAACTGAAAAAGTGAATGAAAATATTAAAAATCTAAAAAATGATTTAAATGTAAATGAAATGTTGCCCTTAATAATAGTCAGACGATTAAAATCTAACTCAGTATATAATTGGCTAGCCATAGAAACACCTATACCGCGGTGCAAGTTATGGCGATTTGCTTTGCTATGGAAGATCGTACTGATCTTCCATAGTATCTGGTCTGTTCTGTGAGAAATGATCCTTTGGGGTCATTTCTTAGTCTGTACTATGATCCTGTAGGATCCACATCCTGTATATCTGATCTGAAGATTTTTGTTGGGATTGTACTAAGAGCATAGTGATAAAAATGATCTAAATTTGTAAAAAAAAGATAAAAATGAAGTTTAGAATGAAAAAGGACCTAATTGAAAAGAAATGAAAAGTTTATGGGTAAAACAATAATTTATCTAAATGTTGAAATTAATGTGTAAAAATGGTAAGGTAATGAATAAAAAGGGTAAAATGGTAATTTAGTGAACCAACAGTCTAGAAATAAATTTTTGAGAAGTTAAAGAACTAAAATGTAATTTTGTATGAAAAGTTAAAACAAGGACCAATTGGTAATTTTGTATGTCAGTAATTGAATGTGAAGTGAAAACAAGAAAACTAATGGTAATTTTGTAATTCAAGTATAAAAGGATAATTTTGTAATTAAATGAAAAATTAAGAATTAAATTGAAAAGTTTACCAAAGTATTGGTATTAAATTGAAATGACTGTTAAGAACTTTGATAATTGTATTTTTTATAGAAAATTGATGAATTTTGCATAATTAATGTAATTATGCTTGAATGAAAAATACCTTGATTGTTTAGTCACCACTGAACATATTTATTGTTCAACATGTTGTATTTACCGCGTGTGAGTATTGAAGAAAGTGTGGAGCAATAGTACGCAAATGAGCAAATTTTAAAGAAAAAGAGACAGTAGAACTATTTTGTAGTCTGTCATGTATATATTTATTTAGCTAGATTTGAAGCAAGAATTGATCTGTAATTGAACAGTACCTGTATATATGTGAATATGTATATTAATAGAAAGTGGATTGAATGAGTAGGTTTTGAAATGGAAATGAGAATGAATGGATGAATGTATACATTTTGTTTATAAACTATTGTGCCCCTGAGCGACTGCGGATTTTCTGAATTGCAGGTTGGGTAGGCAAGTTTATATCCATTATATTGCCAGATTTTTATAAAATAAATAGTAAAATTGAAAAGTTATAGGTCATTGACAAGTTGATATTGTAAACATGATTAATGGAAAAGAGTCAGTGATTAATGAATTGATTAGTTTAATATATGCTTGTAAGGAAAAATAATTTTTCACTTAATCGCTTAAATCCGTAGGACTATTATAGTAAGGATATTACACGTCCTATAAGCTAACCCTCTACTTCGAACGAGAGAATGAAGAGGAAAGAAGGTAAGACCTCGATCTGATCCAAGAAAAAATAGGAGATGCATACACCAGAATAGCAGCATACAAACAAAGAATGCCAGATATCATAATAGCAAAATTTGGTTGCGAAATTTCAATGTCAGGGACCAAGTGTTAAGAAAGGTAGAAATGGGCAAGGGAAAAGCAGAAGTTGGGAAACTCAAGCTTAATTGGGAAAGCCCCTACGAAATATCTAAAGTCTTGAGTAAAAGCACATATAGGCTAAGATCAATAAATGGATATGAGATCCCTAGATCTTGGAACATAGATGTGCTCAAAAAATACATGATGTAATCTTGGAACAAGGAAAATCAATATATTTTGCATCTATTATAACACACTAAAACTAAGCATTCCATTTAAAAAGTTTATCTTCAAAATGCAAAAAAAAAAAAAGATCATCATATTCAACTTTCTACATTAACAGTCTTTTTTTTGCTCTTCTCATCCTTTTTGAAATCTTCTTCGTCAGTTAGAGGATCAAGAAGCATAGTAAGATCTTCCATAAAGCTAAAATCTTCTTCGGGGAAGCACCTCCGGTACTCATAAATAACTTTAGCAAATATCTTAGATTGAACGAGTCTCACTTGTTCGGCCAATTCATTCTTTTGATGCCTCATCTCCTTTTCGTGAAGTTCATAAAGAATATTTTCCTTATTTTGAAGATCCTCAACCACCGAGCTAAGAGAGTTATTCTCCTTCCGAAACTGCTCAACTTGGTAATGCTATCCGATAGCTCCTAAATCCTAGTTGAAGATTTCGAACGAACGGCTTGCAGCTTTTCCTCAAACTCCTTACTTGCAGCCTCCATTTTACCCCTTAATTCCTACTCGGCAGTAGCCTTCTATTAAAGTTGCCTCCTTCAAGCTACGTTCTTCTTGTACAGATGCATCGCCATTTGCATGAGCTAATTCCAGCTGACCAAATAAGTAAAAAAAACAATAACAAGCAAACTGTAACCAAATGATGTACTTGAATAGCCTCGAAGTTAATCTCGGCTAATTCCTTACAGGGTAAAGAGATAGGACTCATCTCGATCAAATCTTTTCTAAACATTAGCCCACAACCCATTAAGTCCAGCACCTAGGTATTTCGAGCTGAACACTCTTCCCTGAACTTATGCTGAAAGAATCCCTTCAAAGTCAAACTGCCAAGTGATGAGGTTAAAGTCAAAGTGTGCCCTTCGGTTCCAGATTGATCAGAAGCAAACCACGTAAAGTTTAGAGCGAAAGGAGCATCAAAAGGTATTTGCCCTTTAATACTACCTCTGGTTAGAAGGATAGCAGAAGGTTGATCCTCCGGAACCTCCCCAACATTGGCTGAAGAAGAAATTCCCATCGCCCATCGGGCTCATCTCGGAGAATCAATTCTAAATATTTATGAGACTTTTTCGGTTGAGCAAATCTATCACCCTTAAGAATAAACTTTTTCTTCCTCTTTTTTTTTTAAGATTCACCTTGATGCACTCCAACACTTTCGTTGCAAAATCAACGTCCATGGAGGCTATAAGGAAAGAAAAGAACAAGAAGAATTGGTAAAAGAAAAAAAACAAAATAAATAACATCGTGCAATAAGTATGCTTACGATCAGCAATAGAATGATCGGCCTCGATAATTGTTGGCCCGTCTAAAAAATCCAATAGAAAATCAAAGTTAATTAGATCAGGATGGTCTTCAAAAAACCTCATCAATGCATCGATTTTCGAATTAAAATCATCGAAATTAGCCATCAGATCTTTCAAAAATTGTGGTCTTTCTGATCGGTGCAAACTCACCTCGAATTCTCCCTTTTTCCTGACCAGAAATAACTTCTCTTTAAACCATTTGAGAGAGGTTGAAAGGGTAAAGAGTCTTTTCTTATGTCTACTTGCGAAGTGATACTCATTTCCCCCATTGTGGCGAGAAAGATAAAACAAATGGGTAAATAATTCTAAGGAAGGAACTACCTGCACCTTCTTGCAAATGATCTTAAAATAAATAATAGACCTCCATCCATTTTGATTCAATTGATTGGGGGCCACCTTATAACCTCTAAGAATGCTAGCATCTAAAGATGGTAAAGGAAATCACATACCGCACTTCAGGCTACCTTTATGACATATAAACCACTCATTTTTATCCTATCCAAACGGACCATTAAAAACAAACATAGAAAAAGGGCACACTAAAGTTAACACATCCTTTAGAAATTTTTATTTCTCCCTAAGCCCATTCAAATACATAGCAAGAATTTTAGAATGATCGACGATAGGGTCACCACTTCGATACTCTTCGAGAAAACTTATATCGAAGCCATTGTCGCTCCCACTTGGGACACTGCTACTGGAAGCTATCCTAAGGGGTATTGTCTCAAAAAAAAAAAAAGAAATTCCTAATTTGTTCCCAAGAAGAAAATTTTAGAACATCATCAAAAAAACCTAACTCTGACGATGAAGATGACAATTCAGAGGAAAAGAATATAAAACAAAATTAAAAGAACTCATACAAGTAAAAGAAGCTTAGGAAAAAAGAATATGAAACAAAATTAGAAGAATCCATACAAGTAAAAGAAGCTTACTTGATGAAATTGGCCAGAAAAAATGTCGAGGCATGAAGAACTCCAAAAAGCCCTAAAATATGAAACCTTTTGAAGAAAAAGCGTAAAAGAAAAAATGCAGCGCCTATTTATAGGGAAGAGACGGCCACCTGTCTGACAAAGACCTAATAATGAAGCGCTAGTTGGCCTAAAACCGCATAATCCATAAATAACACGATATACAAAGCGCTATTTGTAGCTAACGACCATCTAAAAAAGGGAATTCCTTCTAGATCCCTCTGAATTCAAAATTCAAAATTTAAACAGATCACATCGGTGTACGGAACCCCCTAAAATCCCAACGAAATCCGATTAGATTGATTAAAAAGGGGGGCAAGTGATAATACCTCTCCAAGAAATTGAACCTCAAGAGTCAAAGGCCCAATACGAATGCCAGCCCATAAAGGGCAGGCCCACGCAGGGGTACCATGCGCACAATCTGATCGAATTGATGTGACAAGGGAGTCACATCAATCTGGTCACATAGCCCGTATTGCCATCCGATATCATATGCCTACCTAAAGCATGGTCGCTACAGTGCAAATCATATCATCGTCATTAGGCCGACCTCATAGGTACTGGAGAGCCTAACTACCTACACATTACCAAAACTCTATAAATAGCGGTAACTTGAAGAATCCTGATAATGCCACTCTCTCTCTCTCTAGAATCTCTGCTTATTTACTTTCTCTCTCTAAGCCGGCACTCGCTTATTTAACTATCGGAGTCTACCCCGGTCCGACCGAATGTACACTTTTCATGCAAGTATCGCGGAGCTCCTCGTCACAGGGTCAAAATCCTTCCCCTTTGTTTCGATATACCTGGAAATATCACTAATTATTAAAGAATTTTTTTTTCATGTGTCTAATTTAAGGTAATTATATAATGGAAGGTATACATATAATTTTTTTTCTTCATTCAATTTGATTCAAACCAAGCTTCATTCATTTGATAATATATTCAAGCTGATGTTTAAGGCTTGAAATTATAATTTTCAATTTGCAAATCAAGAAAGGCATTGTTTACACCGCTCTAAAAAATTTGGCCCATAAGAATTGGGCTCAATATTAAGAGATAGCAAAATAGAAAAACAACATTTGTAAGAGGTTGTGGCCCAAAAAAACAAAATGTTCATTAGAAAAAAGAATTAGTAGTAACTATCGGTTAATTGATTTATTAATAAATTTTAATAATCAGTTTAATACTACTGTATTTTAAAAATTATTAATTATTAATCAATTTAATAAGTAAATACATACATTTATTTCTTCATTTTTAATTAAATATTATACATAATTCTCCATACTACTATAAAACAAGACACATCTTCTATCTATTCTCCAACTGTTGATTTTTAGGATACAGAATGTGTTACGTATTTCTGCAATATTAAATGTATATATTTATTAATATGTTTTTGAATTCTGACTAGAAAAAAAAAAAAAAAAAAAAGCAATGAAATGTGCCAACTCCATTTCTGACTGAAAGTCAACTCTGAGTTTATTTCCAGATCTACATTCCTAGATAAAATCAGCTCTAGTCTGCTCAGGCTTTGCTTGCAAGATCCTATACAAGTTTTTACCGTTGATTACTTATAATCTTGGTGGTCAAACAGCTTACTCTTCGTTATAAATTACTAAGATTTTTATTTCAAAGTTTTCGGCTAAACAACGTCGTTCAGTTTCCTGCCTCCAATCAGATATTCGGAATATTTTAAAAAATAAAATAAAATAAAAACAAAAATAAAACAGGAATCTTTGAAGATGCAAGAGAAGATAAACTGAATCATCTTTCCTTAAGAACCTCATTTCATTTTGCATTTTCAAAATCTCTTGAAGACGTGAAGAAAATCCAAACTGCAATTCCAAGAATAATTCTAGAGAATCGGATCAGAGACCTAAAACATGGAAGAAGAAAGGAGGGAAAATGTTCAAAGAAAACGGCAAAGAAGCAATAGGATGAACATAGAAAAATCACCACCTTCATTTAAAACTTCAACTCTTTTTATCTCCCATCTGCAGATGTAAATGACTCTGCAAATCCACACGGTACAGTGGGTATACTGGTCTGTGTATTGTCTAAGCTGGGGAGGTACGAGGACGATGACTCCATGTTGCTTCTACCTTCAAACTTTTGCCACTTCTCAAGTACTTGTGGTAAGGACATTTCAAGATCAATCCCGTATATGTCCTCTGGATTTTGATCTGTTGGTTTCCATAGCTCAACAAGAGAAGACAGCACATTGACGGCATGTCCCATGTCCGGCCTTTGATAAGGCTCCCTTGCACAGCAGTGACCGGCCAACTCAGCAACCGTGCTGATGCTGGTCAGTGTTTCCTCATCCAGGTCAATGGTTGAGTCAATGGCCTTGCGGAAAGTCTCCTTGCTCAGGTGCATTCTGCGGAACCAAGTTACAAGATGCATGCTTTCCTCGGGTTGGCTTTCATCCAGAGCTTTTCTGCCTGTTATTATCTCCATTAATATCACCCCAAAACTGAAGACATCAACTTTAGTTGTAACTCGACCAGTAACTGCAATGAGATCAACATCATGAGCTCGAGTTTAGGAAAATCATCCGAGTGAAAGGAACAATTAGAAATGTAAACAATTAAAAAAAATCCAAATATTCAAATACCAATTAAAAACTGGAGCACAATAATAGCACACCAGTTACAAAAGTACTATATGACTAAAAACATAAAATTTGGTTATCTGTCAGTTTGTCTAGTTTAAAAATCATAACAAGCCAAATAACAGCTTTTGCTTTTGAAGAATTTTTTGTGTTTTCTTTGTTGGCATTGAATCTTGACTCCCAACTTAAAGCAAGATAAAGCATCCTGCAAAAACCTTACCAGCAAACAGTTGATTCCTTCACATTAGTAAAAATTAATACAAATGTACATACTAACTTCTACTGATGGCGGTCTAGCACCCCTACATAATTAACCAAAGAAGAGAAAAAGATCCACCGATGAAACAAATAGCAAACCTAGCCGGCCATTTTCTGAGTAACTGGTAAACTTTGAGAGAAAAATCATACTCAGACTAAATAGGCATCCAAATGTATGAAACATAGCCTTAGTTATTTGCTTAAACTAAGAGACTCTCCCGATTTCACCCCAAACAAAAAATTTACGTCCATATATTTGAAATACATCAGCATAAGAAGATCTTAATAAGGAGCAACAAAGATTACCTGCATATTCCGGTGCCAAGTATCCAAACGTTCCAGCAATTCTTGTCTCAATTGAGCCTTTACCCTCCGGTGCGAGGCGCACAAGGCCAAAATCTGCAACCTTGGCCCTCATATCATCCCCAAGAAGAATATTTGATGGCTTCAAGTCCCTATGTATAAAACTTTGATGTGCTAAACCATGAAGGTACTCAACACCCCTTGCTACATCCAAGGCTATAGTCAACCTCTTTGTCCACTCTAAGGGTTTGAGTCCTTCATCTGCCCAGTTGAAGAGATGGCTACTAAGAGTCCCTTGAGGCATATATTCATACACAAGAAGCTTCTCATTGCCATCCAAGCAGTAACCAAGAAGCGCAACAAGATGCCGGTGCCTAACCTTTGTTAAAACCGCAATCTCAGACCTAAACTCAGTTAGTCCCTTGCCACTTATGATCCCAGCCTCCATTCTCTTGACAGCAATTTTTGTACCATCATGCAACTCACCTTTATAGACCACTCCAAAGCCTCCTTGCCCCAGTATATTTTCCTCACTGAAATTGTCTGTAACATTCCTCAAGACTTGAATAGAAATTACCATATTCCCTGCTTCAACCATTTGAATATCACCCTGCTCATTTGCAGGAATAGTATGGGTCTCACTAATTGCACCTACACTAACACTTGATCCAGCAACTGTTATCTTTACACTCTCATTATCTGATCCTGAATGGCGAGGATGAATCACCATTGCATTCGGGCTCTGCACTCTGCTGAACTGCTTCTGTTTCTTGTATAGGCAGAAAACCACCAGGGCAATCAAGGATATAACAAATATGGCCCCAATTACAGAGAACATAATTACTCCAATTGGTGCAGAAGATTTATTCCCACCATTGCTAGCGCTACCACTACCTCCAGAACCTGTATTTGCTAATGGAGCAGTTGATGGTGAACCAGGCGATGCAGGGATGCTTCCTTCCTTCCCAATGTCTGGATTACCATTAGTATTCACGATGACATTACTCTTGAAATCTGGAATTTTCCCAAAAAGTAGGTTGTTTGAAACTTCAAGTTGCTTCAATATAGGCAAAGTAGTTAGCTCCAGAGGAATTGAACCAGTGAGATTATTATTGTCAAGAATCAACCTTTGCAGCGATTTGAGGGAAGCAAACTCAGGGGAAATGGTTCCCGTAAGACCCATCTTCTGGAAATTTACAACAGTAATGTTTCCTTCATTACAAGTAATACCAGTCCATTCTGCACAAGGATTATTTCCCTTCCAACTCTCGGCTAACCTTTGTGGATAACCCAAAGATTTCACAATAAGAAGCAATGTGTTAACCCTGGCATCACAATCACCAGGACTCGGCAAACAAAAACTGTTCAATTCCTTGGTCAAATCCACAGAGACTGAGCTCTTGAACACTGGCATAGGCCCTTGAAACAAATTATTTGTCAAATTCACTGCATTTAATGATTCAAGATTCATCAAAGACGTGGGAATGGGACCTGTGAATGAATTATCTCTAATACTCAAGACCTGCAAATCTTTCAAACCAGAAAAGTCTGGTAAAGGACCAGAAAACCCATTAGAATGCAACCAGATATCCTTCAACAGAGTCATATTCTGTGTAACAGCAATACTACCAGTAAGCTTGGCTTTACTTGTCTGCCCATTTAGCCACAAAGACTGGATTTGTGACCCAGAAAAGCTTGCAGGCAAACCACCTTCAAGCTGATTGAAGGCCAAATGCAGAATAGTCAGACTCGGAAAATTTTCTGGGCCAAAAAAATCCGGTATCGAACCAGAAATGTTAGCCGAATTTGCAGAAAAGTTCTGCAAAGCAGAAGCATTTTTAATACTTTCAGGGATTACCCATGAAGAAAATGGGTTGTTATCAATCTCCAGAGCTTGAAGAGAGGACAACCCAGTAAAGAAATCAGTTGGAATGGAAGTAAACTGATTCCCAGTTAGCATAACCACTTGCAGTGAGCTTAACCCATTTAAACTAGGCAAAGGACCAGAGATGTTGTTCCCTTGAAGTTCTAAGCGCTCAAGTTCAGTAAGATTCTTAATATTTGAAGGAAGCGTACCTTGAAGATTTTGTCGACCAATTTGGATCCGAGTAACCCGTTTTTCTTCAGAGCAACCAACATGATTCCAGTTGCAGGGATCCGGGTCAGACCAGCCAAGAGAATCTGGTACATTGAGAATCTTCTTGAGAGCAAGCATAACATTTGCATCTTCACTCTGAGAGCAAACAAAATCAAAAAATGAAGAAAACCCAGAAATCAAAATGAGTAAGAGAGAGAAACTTTGGAAATAATGGGGTCTCTTATTCATCTTTTCGCAGAGAAAAGAAGAAAGAAACAGAGAGCTAAAGAATTTTTTTTTTTAATTTCCTTTTTCAGCTTTTCAAGTATAAATGAAAGGGTACAATGTAGATGGTGATGATGAAGAAGAGAGTGAGGAGGAAGGGAGGGGAGAGGAGAAAGGGAGCTGTAAATGATGGGGAAAGCACATGGGGGTGGGCCCCACAGAGCTGAGAATCAAAAAGCTGTCAGTAGCAAAAGGCAAATGTTAAGTTAAACTTAAAAATGCAGGAAGAGGAAGGCAATTGGGTGGCGTTCGTGATTCCTTTTTGCTCATCATTGGGTTATGCTGTTGTTTTTGTCTACATTTACGCTGCGTTTCGCTTCTCTTCTATTCTCTTCTTTCTTATATTAATTTTCTCCTCTCCAAGCAACCCAGGCAAAGCTGAGGTGGCAGACACTAATAAATTAATAAAAATTGTGATTGAGCCAATAAAAAAATGATATTTATAATTAATATATCGTATATGCCAGAATTTGAATTCTAATTCTAAGTTTATAACAGGAGACAATAACGGTTAGTTAAGTTCAATAATCAAATCTAACCAAAAATCGAAATTTTATTATTTTTAAATATCGAATCAAATTTTTAAAATAATCAAACTTAAATTGAACTGAAATTTTCGATCAATTTGATTCGGTTAATAGAAAAACAGAAATTTAAAATTATTTTTAAAAAAATAAAAAATATTGTATCTAAAAATTATAAATCATAATATAATAAAGTAAAAATATCTAAATTGTACAAATAAAAGTTCAAATTAAAGAAATAATCTCAAAATATATAATAAATAATAAAACAAAATCGTTAAATAAATTTCTTTATTTAATCAATTTTCAATTTAATCGTCAAAATTCTAAATTATCACCTAAAAAATAGATATTAATAATTGATAAACGTACTCATATAATTTACAACTCAAAATAAAATAATTTACATGTATAAAATAACTATTCAATGGAAAAATAAAAAAAAATTTATATAATTATATAAATTTCGGTTCGATTTTTATGCGATTTTTTCTTCAAAAACCGAATCAAACCGAAAAATCTAAGTTTCCTAAAATTGAAGATCAAAAACCAAATCGAAAAACCGAACCAAATTAAAAAATCGATCAGTTCAATTCAGTTTTTCGATTTGGTTCGGCTTTTGCTCATCCCTAGTTTATAAATTTAAATTTAAAAATAATGGTAATTTTATTTTAATTAAATTATAAATTTTCTTGCTTGCTGGGATTTTTTTAACTTAGAAACCTATTTAAGAAAAATAACAAAAAAAAAGACGGTTTCATATATAAAATTGTAATTATCATTTTGCTATTTTATTCTTTAAATTAAGGGTTTTGCCGCTCTTTGTGCAGTATTATTAGCGGATGTATTTGATAAAACATTCAATAAAGTTAGAATTTCGTTTAACTTATAATTGTACAGGTTTATTTTGTTAAATAGATTTTGGAAAAATTACAATTTGACAAAGATAACAAAAATTAAACCAAAAATATAAGAAATTATAAAATTATTTTATTTAGCGCAATAAACTAAATTTATTTACAGTTAAGAATTTAAAAAGTATAAAGTAAGTTGATTTAGATATATATACTTATGTTAGGATAATAGAACAATGTAGACATTATCTTTATAATTACTAAAAGCATGGTTAAATACATTGGAAAATTATCGGAAGAGGAAAACAAACTTTTCAAACATGATAACGTCCAATTGTTATCAACTCAAATCCGCATTTTGAAATCTCATCAAATCAACATTCAAAAAGTTTTACGTTCTACATATAGGGAGATTTTTTTTTTTTTGTATAATGTTATTTAATAAAATATTTATAAAAATAAGGTATATCACACAATATTTGCATAATTAGGATTATTTTTCAAAAAGCGCAGCAATTTGTTGCGTTATCCAAAAGAGATGTCAGGCCATGTGACTAGCTGCAGACATTCTGAAGATGCAGCATGTGGTTGTGTTGTCAGTAGAATTCCGACAACGATTGAAAACACGATGACTGTTGCATCTTCCATCAATTCAGCCACCCTTCACGTGAACTTTTCATAGAAGGGTTAAATAACATTGACAACAAGATTGGCATGTATAATATTATGTTGGTCTTCTTCTTCATCATTCTAAAGACTTGAAGAAAAAAAAAACTCTCAAGCTTCAACACTCTCTTCCTCTCCATCTCCTGAATTTGCCGCAAACAATCAACTACAAATTTTTTTTTTTACTGCACATATTAAAATAATTAACTAAGTTAATCAAATAAGTTGAAGAAGGTCAGTATAATATTTTTATTAATTTTTTAACTAAAATTGATCAATATTAATTTATATTATTAATTTGTAATTTGTGGTGTTTATTGTTATTTTATTTGGAGACCAAAGGAAAAAAAAAGGCAAGTTATCAATCCTCATTTTATTTAATGTTATGCAATATTTAATAACTCTAGTTATTATAATAGTAGTTTGATATATTGTGTAAAATTTAATGTCAATGTTAATTAAAAATAGGTTATAAGTTATATTATATTAAAATTTGTGCTTAATTTTTTTTTATAAAATCAGTGAATGTTATTTTTCTACATGCATTTGGTATTAATTTTGGTATGTTGTATATGATAATTATTGGTTTTAGTTAAATATAATAGTTTTATAAATTATTATTGAATTTAAATAAATTGAATGCTTTACCATCCATTTAATTTGGGGACTTTTTGAAAATTATTGTAGATTAAAAACTTATTTAGGGGATGGGATTATTTTTTGGCTAATTGGGAAAATGACGTGTTTGACTATGTTCCCACAACCAACTACTACAAAATCAGGAGTGGTGCAGTGGCTGATGCAGATGGTGGCACGACATTCGAGGCAATTAGAAGATCGCCCATTTTCGCAATGGACCGCTACGAAATAAGGAGCCTGATCCCACAATGATCCACTGCAGGAATAGGTAGTCTCCTGCCATCCAACAGCTCGATCAATCACGGTTGAACAGTGACCCTATATATGCATGGAGATCAATTTTTTGCTTCCTCTTCCCCCTTCATCTTCATCTGCTCTTCTCTTCATTTTGTTTGTAATCTCAATGTTCCAACTCTCAAGTCTCAAGCATCAATCTATCAATTTTCACAAATATTTTGATATGGTAGCTTTATATTCAGCAAGATTTTGTAAGGTTTGTTAAATTTTTTTTAAATGTAAGTAGGTAAAATTTTATTTTAAGAAATATATGTAAGTGAAATTTCTTTATACATGTATATTTATATTTTTTAAATATTTAGAAAGTATTAATAAGAAATTTATAAAATAATGTATTGATATATTGGTTAAATGTGTTATTGTTGAATTGTAGATTTTATTTGTTATAAATTTTGGTATCTTGAAGAATATTAAGTTAAGTAATATGTTGTAATTTTTATAAATTTTAATATGATCATGCAATTTGGTGGCATTAATTTTTGTATATTTATTATATTGATTAAAATAGACTTAGATATAATGAGATAATAGTATTAATATATGTTTGCAGCGAAATTTTATTAAAATATTTAATGTAGTAAATTTGATTAAGCATATATTAAAATTATTTGAATAATTTAAGTAGTTTGATGTATTATTTCTTTCATATCATGTTTAAATTAAGAATGTATTTAGTAGTAATTGTATGTAGTTAAAAATAATATTTAAACAAATACTTATAATTTATTGTTAGTTTATTATTATGTTACGTAATTAAAAAATTTTGCGCATACTATATAATTATTTGAATATTTCATGCAGTTAAATGGAATGTTAATTAGTTAATAATTTATTTGAAATTTTTAAAATTTTAAGATATGTATTAATTATGTTATTTGGTATCGTAATTAAATGCAGTATAAATAAAATATGGACCAATTTTAAAATCAACATTTTATAAATCCAAGACTCCGTATAGATGATCTACTTACATTAAAAGAAAAATATCGTGCTGATGCAGTTTGGAATAATGTGGTAATGATTTTATTCTAGTAATTATTTAACTAGATATTAGTTGACATAAGTCTATATTTACTAACTTTTTTGTGACATATATTGTAAGGCCTCAATGTACATCCTAGAAAGACTTGAGTACCCTTAGGGTGCCTTAGAAAGGTGATACAAAGAGTCAAATGCTTTGAGAGTAGTAAAGGACCTAAAGGAAATTTAATTAAATAACCAAGGATAAAATGGTAATTTTTATTAAGTGATACGTGTTTAAATTTATAGAGAATGTGTTATTGAGGGCTTAATTGAAAAGATAAAGAAAGAGAATTGTGGTAAAAATAGAAATAAAGAAAGATGGGGGAGTATAATGCAAAGTAAAAGGGTAACCAATAGGAATATGACATGTATCATTCTAGAAAACTCATGAGATTTCATGAGAAATGAAGAGATCTTATGGTACAAAAGGGAAAATAAGGTGGCCGACCAAAGGAAGGGCTTTAAACATAGAAAATTTGCTCATTTTCATTCATTTCCTCTCTCTTGGGTTATATGCTCATGGTTTCTCAATAAGGTAGAGAGAGAGTTTAGGGTTTGAGCCATAAAAAGGTAAAGTATTCTCCTTTTCTATTCCTTAGTTTGGTGCAAATGTAAAAGCTTAAATTGATATGGTAAATAAGTGTTTGGTTATGTAATCTTGGGTGGAAAAGGAGAAGGAACGAATGGTAGAAAGGAAGAGAAGGAAAAGAGAGATTGAATGAGCACTTTAAGGTATAAGAACTCCTCATGTTTATTGTGAGTGTTTCCTTTGCATGGGATGTTATTAATGGGATAATTGATTTTATAACATGCTATTATCATGAAAAATTGAGGTTAGATATGATTGAAAATTGAAATTAGGAATTTTTTTTTGGAAATAGTGAAAACTGTCTTGGAGTTCACATGACCAGTCTAAACTATATTGATGATATCTTGATCTACAATAATTAAAATTTAGAAATTCTAATTGAAAGTGAAACAAAACTTATTTATCTTCATTTGATATTAAGAATATGAAGCCTGAATCGCTTTGCATTATAGAGAAAAATAGGCTTGAATCCGGGTCATGACTGCTACCCTATCATTGGGAGCAATTTGGGGTTTTTAGTGAATTTCTTGAGATTTACAAGTCTAATTTGGGTGATTTTTTATGATTTGGAAACTAAAGACATAGGAATAAAACTTTGTAGAGGATAATTTTGCTGAAAATGATGTTTAATAGGTTAAAAATGGCTTAGAAGTCAAGACTGGAATTCTATCGTTAGACAGAAATGGACCTCGCAGTTATCAAGTTTTAGCTAGTAACCATGAGGTAGTCCAGTTTTCAGTCCAAAATCAAAATCAACCCTATCTTATGGTTAGTAGGCTATTAGTAGTAACCGTGACCTACTATTAGTAGTAACCGTGACCCCTTCCAAAGGTATAGATCACGGTCATTACTCTTCTGATAATGATCATAAGGAATTCGACGTAGTTCAGAACCAAAAATGCAATCTATGTCACGGTTACTAGGTATTTCCTAATGACCGTGACCCTCTAATGTCTACCTTAAAGTTAAAGTTAAATCCCACATGATTACTAAAGTTATTGTAAACCCTTCTAAATGTAATTAGAGCATTCTAATCATAGAAACAAAGATAGATGGTGACTTTCAATATAGAGTAATATAATGTCATATAAAGAGATATAAAGTAAGTAATATGTGTATTTAAGATGTTTATTGATTAAGACATGTAGTAAAATGATTGAATATAAATGAAATATAAATAAATAGATATAAAGGTCTTTAAAGGTATTAGAGTTAAAAAGTGTAAACTTACATGAAAGTTAAATCGTAATGATGCATTAATGTCTATGATATGCTATTTTAAATATAAAAGGTGTTAATACACATGCATGAATATACATAATTAATAACTAAAGTATATAAAAATTATAAATGAGTATTTCTACATTTAGTGCTAAAAATGAATATAGGTATATAAAGGGATTAATTATGCTAACATATGAAGTCTATGATTATATGTTAACGTATCTGAATAAAAGAGTCAAATGATAATATATAGTATGAACACGTCATGCTATGCAAAGATTCCGATGACATGATACATGAATGTGATTACAGTTGTTTAATGAATTTCAATACATGAATATAAGACGCATGGGATTACAAAAGTTTATCAAAATGAATAAATGTGTATATGACTCTTTGTTCATAGACATTTTCATACGAATGTGTTACAGGCAGATAAGTGTAAATAAATACAGTTGCCTGCATCTATGTCTAGGCTGTAGATAGATAGGCATGCCTATATGGATATATTGTAGCTGCCATAATTGACCCGATTTGGGTTTATAGTACAGTCGATCCCATTTGGGTCATTGCCTACCCCGTTTGGGTATGGTTAACTGGTCCATAGTACAGTTGACCCCGTTTGGGTCCATAGCTTGATACCTTTGGGTATCCTTTCATACCTTCAGGTACCATAGTATCACCCATATCCACACTCTTAGGAAAGGTGCAAGCCTAATACAAGATATAAGTAAAATGTTATGGATAACTATATGATAAAGATGGCATGATATTTAAAAGTATTATTTTTATGAGTTTAAGCATAATAAAGGTAAAGTACAAAATTGATTAAAGTTACGCCTTAACATGAAAAGAACATACAGGATTATAACATAATTAAATTAAAATATGTATAATTGCCTAATGAATTGCTCATACTTATGTATGTACATGTTCCTTGAAGATGCATATCACTTGTTTAACTCTGAAACTGATTTACAAATTATGCTTGATATAAGATTTAATCCATTAGGGCAAGGCAGAAATTTTAAATAGGAGTTGAACTTTATATATAAATATCTCTATACAAATATACATATGTGTACACAGGTAATTTAAGAGTCCAAAATAAGCTACTATATTAATGTATTAATAAACTAGAAGATAAGTACGAAATACAAGACCGATTCAATGGTGATAAATAAACTAGGGTTGTCAATACACACACATGATATAAGAATTTGCAATAACTAAGTGATCAATATGTTTAGATCCATAATTAACTAAGTAGAGGCGTTGGGGACTTGTTAACTAAAGGTAATCGTTTGAAAACTTATATTAGGAGTCAATTTCAAATCCAAAATCCAAATTTCGTATAAGTTCTATAAAAACTACATAGATGACTAAAGCTAAATCAAAGAATAAAGGTAAACCATATCAACTTGATAAAAGTATATACTATGCATGGGAAGTTACACGAAGGCTTTAAGGATAAAATGGAACAAAGAAAATATGCATATGGGAATTATAGTGTACTAGATAAGTATTTCCATTAACTATGACAATGTTAAAAATATTGTAAGATGCCCAAACTAAATAAAATTTGTATGACTTTATATAGTAAATAAGTACCTAAATAAGTAAGCAAGCAAAATAGGCATGAGATACCTAAAAAGGGATTAAAGATTTTAGTAAGGTGTAATAACTAAATATAATTGTGTAAATCACATAATATGTATTAAGGTAAAGAATAGATGATGTATCATGAATAATTATTTATTATATGTCTAATTGCATGCCATATGTGTGACTGTTATCGACAACTTCTGTGAGAGGTCGTCTTCATAGTTTATGTTTTCCACTAAGTTGTATAACTTAGCATGGATGTTTATCCATGTAGGTACTTGAAGATTGGTTTCCTTCTAGGGCAAGATCTGCAGATACAAGGCCAACATCAGAGATGGAAGAGTAGAGTAGAGTATTAGCAATAAGTTGTAATCAATATAAATTGTGTATTGTACCGAGTGTATAGTATTGTAAAGAAAATAAATTATTATCTATAAAAAGTTAATCAAGTATTTTCTATTGCATGAGTCAATTATGATGTGTTGATGTACAATCTTTCACATATATATAGTATGTTTAGTGAGAGGTGGTAAGAGTATCTAGGGTAGTCCTTACATCTTTGGTATCAGAGTGCCTTGGTTTAGGCGGTTCTGGCCAATAAAAGTATAGAAATAAATAGTTATAGAAGATTTTATTTATACGTGTTGGCCTAATGCAGGTTATCCCTATCTTGTTTTAGTATAGGTTCAAGATTTATAGTTTAAACGAAATTGAAAAAGGATACTAAAGGAATTAGTGACTCTAGGACTCCAAATTTGATTAACTTCAATCCTTCTATAGTATCTCAAGATAAAACAATAACAGTAATAGTAAAAGGATTATTGGAGATAAACCATAATTTGACTCAGATTTTACAAGAATTAATCCAAATTAGAATACCAAGAGGTGATGAAGAAAAAAAAGATGCAACTGGTAGGACTGAGGTTCCAAAGAAGTCTGATGTCACCAAATTAGCTCTGACATGTATTTTCTTCTTTTTGATTATTATGCATACGTATTAATAGGTGTTGATAATGGAGATGTATATATATATATGATGGTGTAGTAAGAAAATCTTAGGTTTGGATTGTAAAGTAAAGGATATGAAATGTATATATGATTAGTTTTTTTTTTAGATTAATGTATAAGTATGTTAATAAGATGTATAGAGATTATTTCAATATGGCTTATGAGAAAGATATAAAGTTTAACTATATGTAAAGTAAAGGATTTGAACTTTATATATGATTATTATTTTTAGATTATAATATAAGTATGTTAATAAGGTGTATAGAGATTATTTCAATATGGCTTATGAGAAAGATATAAAGTTTATGTGTGTGTGTGTGTGTATATATATATATATATATCAAGAAATTCTATAATTGATAGTTTCTAAATATATAGAATTCATCTGTATGATTTAAGAGTGATAAGAGAATTATAATTAGTATGTTGGATGTTTAAGTTTTTTTATAATATCTATAGAAGATTAACACTTGAGCTTAATTATATTTATGTTTAAAGGATGGACTATTAAGCTAGGATGTGACTGTATTTTATATGTAGAGTTGTTATGATAAAATTGAGGTTGGTTGCTATGTTTAGTAAACCTGTCAGTGATTTTTTAATAGGTATGGGCAGTTGACAAAATATTTCATAGTTGGGATAGGGCAAAATATGTGCATTACATGAGATTTTACATATGCATTTCATTGCATACATGAAAACATCATTCACTCATAGCACAACCTCATATTACATGTATAAGCCCCGACTGAAAAAAAACTGACATGATATATGTTGAGCATAGTAATGATATGATGGTATGTTAAGGCTATCCTTATATGAAGATAAATCAAGTTAAAGAAAGAATCAAGAGAGTGTTATAGTAATAAAGAGATAAAGATAGATTGAATCTAAGTGTGATATAGTACAGAAAAGTAGATGGGGTAATGTAAAGAACAAGTGGAGTCAATAGAGATAGTATAAAATGAAGGTTGATTGAGATATATACATAAGTACAGATAAAAGTATAGAAATAGTAGTGATATGTATATATATATATATATGAGTAAAAGGTATAAGTATGAATTTCAAGGATGAAATTCCATAAGGAGGAGAGAGTTGTAAGGACCCAATGTACACCCTATAAGGATTTGAGTACCTTTAGGGTGCCTTAGAAAGGTGATACAAAGAGTTAAATGCTTTGAGAGTAGTAAAGGACCTAAAGGGAATTTAATTAAATGACCAAGGGCAAAATGATGATTTTGTATTAAGTGATACGTGTGTAAATTTAGAGAGAATGTGTTATTGAGGGCTTTAATTGAAAAGATAAAGTAAGAGAATATTGGTAAAAATAGAAATAAAGAAAGAGGAGGGCTTGATTTGAGATTTCTTTGCAACTAGCTTTTGGGTTAACTTTTGATTCTCTACCAGTTGATGCTATTAAATATCAAATTCAATGATATGTTTGTGCATGGCTATTATGGTGTACTGGTGGATTATTGTATCCATCTCAAGCTAAAAATTATATACATTTAATGTGGCTTCCCTTATTAGAGGATTCGGATGAAGTTGGTAATTACAGTTGGGGTTTAGTGATATTGGCATGGCTGTATAGGGAGCTTTGTCGTGCTACATGGCCAGATCAGCATACGGTTGGTGGATATCAACAGTTGTTGTAGATGTGGGCATGAGAAAGATTGCCCTAATTTCTTCCTCCCTTTATACATAAAGTTGTGCTGGATGAGCGTATGCCATATGATTACAGATAAATTTTAGTTTTTTTTATTTAAAATAATTAATTAATTATCAAATTGATATATATATATAAATATATATATATATATATATATTTGGTTTAATATTATATTTATATATTAGGTGGCGATCTCCTATTGATTCGAGCAATAATCATAGAAAAGATGTATATAGATTTCGAGTAGATTAGACACTCAACGTACAGATTAGGTAATTATCAGATGTTGTTAAAATTTAATTATAATAATTCATATTCATTAGATTAATTAAACCTTATTGACTTATTTTTTTACCTTTTTTTTTAGTTTGAATGGCAACCATATGACTAATTGATGAATCTTTTGTCGTCCTATTGTACTAATGGACAACAAATTTAGAGATCAATTATGCCATTGATATGTTTCAATATCATTAAATGGCATTATCCTGATTGTTGCCTTTGTCAATTTGGCATGGATTAACACACTCCCAATCCACCATTAATTAATGATAACCTCCATACAGTTGATTTGAGAGGGAAACACCAGGATAATTGGAAATTACATTTGTTAATTTCATCTTTGAGTGGAATAATCTATATGAAAGGGTTATCAGTGCTCCTTTCCTTATGGATTTATTGCATATAAGGTCACAATACATGCAATGGTATCTACTAAGAACAAAACGGTGGATAACCCCTGAAGGAGCATCCTATAAGGCAACGATATGCTTGTCCAATTTAATTTTTTTAGCATTTAAAAATTATTGATTGTTATAATATTTACATTAATTGATTACATGTTTAGAACATTTAATATAATTATTTATAGGTTGTTAGTGCTGAACGTATTTACCATAGTGACATGGCATTGTCGTCAATTCAAGGCGATGACATTCAAATGAATTAAAAACTTAATCTGGTGTATTCCGGGTGTTAGCACTCTGATGTTTAAGTTAACTATTAGGAGAGAAAATTTTAGAAAGAGAACACTTATATATTTCATGTGTTGTTCTATAAAGATGAACCTGCTATTTGTAGTGTTTGAAAAGTTTAAACAGTGTTTTGAATAGTTGATCTATTTTAGGCAGGTACGGCCTATTATGTAGGTAATGACGAATTTGACAGCGACGTGTATCAGATAGCCATATCGCATCAAGGAGAGATCTCATCTGATTGAACGACCTCATTTCTCGTGCGTAGCTAGTTGGTTTTGTAACGTCCCAAACTCGGATCGATTATTATAATTGGTGAATAATACCTTTGATACCGGTTTGCAAGGGGCAAATTATTAGGAATGTAATATGAGTTCATGTCACTTTTACGTCTTTAAATTAATAATTTTTTTTTAATTTAATTAAAATATAATATAAGAATTAATAACAAGAGATTAAAATAATTAAAATTATAATAATTATTTGAATAACTAAATTAATGATAATAAAAAAAAATGAAGTCCCTGGAAATGTCGGGACAGAGGTGTGGCCACCAAATTTAAGAGAAAGGAAAAGAATAAAAAAAATAAAGAAAAGAAGTGAAAAGAAAGAGAAAAGATGAGAGGGGAGAGAAGAGGGAAATCGGAGAATCGGGGTACAGGGAAGGGAGTTATTGCCGGCAAAGCTCCGGTCGCCTCCATTACGATCACCGTCGGCCTCCTTTTCGCCGTCAGTCTGCCACTGTCGCCTTCTTCTTTCCCCAGTTTCCCTCCTCCCCGATCGCCTCCTTCACCCTTTGTGATGATTGACAATGATCTACCGCAACACTGCCTACACCGGTGAGTTCCTACCGACTAGGTAAGTCCAGCGCCACCTTTTTCCAATCGTCATCCACTGGAAGCAGGCAGATAGGCGACCAAGGCATCCGTAACTTCTAGTGCAGATCTACGTCGTGAATGGTGTTTGTTAGGTGCATGACCACCACAATTAGGAAGTCAGGGTTCTAACCTCCACGACAATAGTGTTGGTGCATCTCCAGTGAGCCTCCGATCACCGGTCCGACAAGTATTTTGATGGAGGAAAATTGAAGGAAAACTCGCAGAAACCAGTATGTGATTACCAAATTTATTTCCAAAAATTTGATTTAATTAAGCATATGAATTATTGGCTAAAGATGTTAGTTTGTTGGAATCAAAGGCTGATTTTGAGGTGTTGGTTGGTGTAATTTATTTATTCGAATTGCTATTTAAATTTTGACATATGGTTATTGAATCAAAATGTAATAAAGGATTTTTGCTGAATTTAAGAAAGTAGAATTGGAAAATTTAGCATATACGTCTGTTACAAATAATTATGTAAGTTGTAACTATAAATTTAGCAAGTTGTTATTTTACCTATATAATTGATTAAGAAATTAATCGTACATAAAATGATATGAAACATATTGAAGGTATTGTCTAAGTAAAATAGTTTAAGTCAAGTAAATTGTACCAAAATAAAAGTTATATTGCCCACTTGATTGAGCAATTAGCAAAGTATAAATGAACTTGGGTTGTATTTTGTTGTTTTTATTTTACGAGCTATGGTAATAGGAACTTAAACATTCAAGTGAAAATTTATCTGAATTGTTGATATCTCATCAATTCTGATATCATTGCAGTTGACAGATTCGAAAGGTTTAATTGAAGTAATTGATATACAAGAACTTCAATTAAATGAATTGCTGAAGATTCTTAAATTAAAGGGGTAGAGGTAAGTATAGGTGGGAATAATGAATGACTGAATTGGTCAAAAATCTACCTTCTTATACTTTTGAGTTAATTAACTAATGATCACAACATGGTTGTACTTATCAAGTTAAGGGTTAAGTATGATATAAAAATCACAAGCTGATATATACGGATATATATTTGGATTTAGAAAATATCTTATATGATTTGAGTGAAAAATATAAGAACACTTACCAATTGTCGTGAAATAAGAACACACATACTTTTAAAATTAATGGAGTTAATTTGGTAGTAGTTATGTACAAAGAATAGTTATAAGCATGTGTGTATGTATACATATACATATACATATATAAGTAGAACTTGGGCTTTTAAATTACAATAAACAGATTGGATCTTTGCCTTGTTAATCCATAGTTATTAATTTAGATGCGTTAATTGACAAAAATAAATTATGAGTGGTAAAACTGAAATTATGTGTAAAGTTCATATTGAAAGTTTAGGTTTTAAGTGAAATGATCAAGATATTGGGAAGTCATACACTAAAATTACTTGTATAAATTTGGTAATAAATTCGTTATTCACCTTTGATATGTTTTGTTTTAAGAAGGGGCATGATTGGGGTTATTATTTGGATGTGTAAGCTTATGATCCGTTAAAGGTATGGAATTTCTCAATTATATTATAAAATTTTATATCTATTTTTATATAGATGCGACATTGACTTGTTCTTAAAAGCTCATATTAATAGTCAATTTAAGTTGAACCTAGAATTAAAGGTCTAGAATGTATAGATATACATGTATATGAGAAATACATTGTGAGTGATAATCGTAATGAAATAATTTATGGTTTATAGAAACGAATATGCATAACTTAGGAAAGATTCATAATTAATAATCAGTCAATGGGACAATGTCATGGTTTACTTATATTTTATACTATTAAATATCAAGCTTGTATGGGAATAAATTGTGGCATAAAGTGACTAATACATTGTCATCAAAATAATTAAGATGTGAAATGTAATGGAATAATTATGCCATATTTGATTATAAAGGCATAAAGTAATGAAATGACCATGTGATATATGAATATGATGTGTAAATGATAAAAGGAGATTTATGAGAAAAATGAGAAACATGCCATATAATGTGAATTTGAATTTATGCCCTTAGTGCCAGTGGGTGATCCAGGACTTTAGGATAGTATGGCTAGCAATAAGGACACTTACCCCACGGTGTTCTGTTTCTATACAATTATGTCTTATTACTGTTTTGGGAATATGTGAACTATTCTGTTACCCGGCTCATTATTGATACATTCGAAAGTAGTCACATACCCCCTCTATGGTATGGACACTCCCAATGATAAAGTGTGAATGTATATTGTTAGCCAGTTCATTATTGATATATTGGGAGTAGCCGCATACCCCCTCTGTGGTATGGATACTCCCAAGAGTAGTCGCATACCCCCGATGTGGTATGGACACTCCCAGTAATTGAATTTGCTTATCCGTTTATCCGATTCATGGTGTCCTATTGCTATCAACTAGGGACAAAATCATAAATTATTTATATAAATGAAGTAAAAAGGATAATTGCAGAGTTAAAAATGTTATAAATGTGAGTAAAAGTGAAATAAAATAAAAAGTGAGATAAGTTAATTTAGTAAAGCATCATAAGTCATGATTTGAGTGTTAATGTTGAAAATAAGTGGGATTAAAAACTTCTTAGTGACCAAAAGTAACAAGTGTAACATGAATTTTAAAGTGAATTATGAAATACCTAATAATATATAATATACTCGTTATTTGAATGTTGTAAACAAGAACTTAGGTAAATAAGCAAAACATTTGAATTATATGAGGTAACAATATGAAATTATGAATTGACTTGCAAATTGACGAATTACCTGTGTATTAAATGATAAAAGCAAATAAAAAACCAAATGTCTACATGTGAGCATAAATTAAGAAAACTTGCTCAATTAATATTTAATAAATTTATATAGATAAACTACGAAGTGTTACCTAAGACAGCAATAGCAAACTAGATGTATAGAATTTTATATATATATATATATATATATATATATATATATATATATATATATATATTGTTATGATGTTTGATAAGTATGAATTATATAATGTTTTTAGTATGTTCTTAAGTGTTTTAATTAGTTAATTTAGTTTAATTTTGGTTAATTTTTAGTTTAAATGTTGATTTGTGTGTTTTAGGAGTTAATTTGAAGTTTTGGTGTTTTTCAGGTTTAATTTACAAGAAAAAAGGGTTTCATTGCAGAAAGGCAATAAGATTTGGGCCAAAATTGTGAAATAAGGAAATTCATGCAAGAAAAGATACGTGAAGTCCAGTAGAAGCTTAAGTGGTCGTACATGTGGAAGCCTATTTTCTTGCTTGGTCGTGCACTTCTAAATTCCTTCTTTAAGTGGCCGTGTGACTTTATGCCTAAATTCATCAAGTGGTCGTGCATTTGTGAGTTTTAAGAATGAGTGGTCATGTGTTTTATGGACTAGACCTTCAAGTGGCCATGCATCTCTCCTGGGAAAGCCATGCATGGCAGTGTATGGAAAAATAAGAAAAGATAAGTGGTCGTGCACTTCCTTAGGGAAGAATGCACGGCAGTGCATCTAGCAAAGGCAAAATCTACTTGGCCGTGCGATTTGAACTCCAATGCTGCGAAGGATTTCTCGGTTAAGAAGAATTCTTTTCCTACTTTAATTTAGAAAGTTTAGAAGGATTCTACAACTTATTTTTCCTATAAATAGAAGAATCTAAAACACAAAATAGGAGATCAATCATCAATTGTCAAGAGCTAGGAGAATTTAATAGTTTTTAGTTTTTATGTTGTTTTCTGTTTTCTTTCTTTATTGTTTTCTTAAAGCTTTGTTTTAGTTTTTAAACATGAGTAGTGAGTAGTTTTCTTTAACTTTTTGCTAAAGGATACTTGAATCCTTAACTCTTTATTGTTATGACTTAGTTTGTGCTTAATGTTTATGCAAGTTTGATTATTTCTGAGTTTTAAAGCACAGTCTTATCATTATTTAGTTAAAAATTGGTTGTTAACTTGTTTGATTATTAGTTAATAATTGACTCTTGGTTTAATTATTGATATGCATGTTCTTAGGTTAGTTTACTTATGTTGATGCATGATTATATTCTTCATTAAATATAATTATGTGTTAATTAAGGTAAGTTAAGATTAAGAAATATGTAACTAGGAATAGATGAAAGTTGAATTTACTTGAAAAAGAATTTAATAGACATCTAGGAGATTTAACTCGGATATTTATGCTAAGTGTTGAATTGTTCTTAATAAGATAATTTTAATGCTTGGAATGATAATCTTAAGTTAAGTTATCTGGTTTTATTTATCTGAGTTCTTCATAATCACTTGTGTTTCTCTTTTAATTAAGTCATAATAATATTGGTTAAGGTGGATAGTCCTTTAGTGAAAGTTGTTTTTAAATATTGATTTTTACCTCATTTGATTACTTGCTTTTATTATTTCAAATTGCTTTACTTTATTTTCAATTTAAAGTTTTATTTTAGTTTTTAACATTCATCATCATAATTTTGGAATTTCTTTTCTATCTTTTACACACAAATTCCGTTTTAAAACTCAAATCATTCATACAAACACAGGTTTCCCTTGGGTTCGATATTAGAGGGTCTTAATTATATTTTTCTATATTAATAGCCGATCTAGTACACTTGCTAGACACCGATCAAGTTTTTGGCGCCGTTGCTGGGGAATAAATTGGCATTTGTTTATTTATTTTGATTTTAAAGTGGATTTTTATGTGTTATTCTTCTCTTCTTTATCTATCTTTCTTATTTTTGTTTGAATTTTCTCAGGTGTTATTGGTTTATAGTGAGAAACAACCCCATTTTACCCGTAAACCCTGAAATTAAACTGACATTCCATAGGATTAAAATGCTAAGAGGCAATATGAATGAACTAAAAATAGAACCACCTATGAATAATCCATCACCATCTAGGATCGAAGAGCAAGACGTACCCCATCAAGCTCCAGGGAATGGGTTTAGACCTAGAACCATTAAGGATTTTGCTATTCCTAGGTGGAATGAAAAATATAGAACTATTAGGATTCCTCACCACCAGCCATTTGAGATTAAACCTGTTACCATCATGATGGTACAAAGAAACTAATTTTCAAGCTCAGACATAAAGGATCATGCACAACATTTAGATATGTTCTTAGAAGTTAGTAACACTATGCAAATTCCAAATGTATCAACTAATGCAATTAGAATGAAACTTTTTTCATTTACCCTCATAGGAAAAGCTAGGGATTGACTACAAATGCTACCTAATCAATCCATCCACTATTGGCAGCAAATGCAAGAAAAATTTGTGTAAATGTTTCCCTCTTACCAAAACAGCCCTCATTAGAAAACAAATCAATGACTTCCAGAAATTTTATGAGGAGCCATTTCATGAAGTATGGGAAAGATTTAGGAGACTTTTAAAAATCTATCTACATCATGAATTTCATGTTTATCAACTAATGCATATTTTCTATGCAGGTGCTAATCACTCAAAAAGATCTTTGTTAGATGAAGCTTCAAATGGTAGTTTTATGAACCAAGTTCCTGAAGAAATATTCTTGCTTCTTGATGAGATGGCTACCAATGATGCTCAATGGGTAACCTCTAGAGTAGCACAAAGAAAATAAGGAGTTCATAATATAGATGAAATGGCTATGTTAAAAGCTCAAATGGAATTAATGAGAAAAGAGCATTTAAGAGAAATAAACGAACTTAAAGTTAAAAATGTTTCAAGGTTATCTAATGAGGATAATGCTTATGCAGGAATTCAAGGATCACTTGGAATGAAGAATGGTGAAGGAATAGTAGAGGAAGTAAATGCTTTAAACTCGTATAGTAATACCTACAACCCGAGATGGAGGAACCATCCAAATTTTTCATTGAGAGAAGGCAATCAAGCATCTACTTCAAACCCTCACCCTAGACCTCCCTTTAACCATAATCAACCTTCAAATAACCATCCTCCATACCAAAATCAAGCTTAACCACATTACCCAACTACATAACCATCACAATCATACCATCAACCACCTGAATTTCAGAAGTCTCAACATCCATCTCCACAAAAGAAGAAATCAAACATAAAAGAGATGATTGAAAATTTCATGGCCTCCCAAAATTCGATCTTAGCTAATCAAGATGCTAGATGGAAATCATAAGACATTTGGAGGAACCAAGAGGTATCCATTAGGAATCTAGAAAATCAAATGGGGTAACTTGCTAACTCATTATCCAACTGGACTTAAGGAATATTTCCATCCAATGTCGACCGCAATCCAAAGGAGGAAACTAAAGCAATCACCTTAAAAAGTGGAAAGAAGTTAGAAAAGACTAAAATTGGTAAGAATTCCTCTCCAAAGATGGAACCAACAAAGGAGGTAAGTATTCCTAATTCTGGAAATATTGAAAAAGTGCCTCATACGGTTGAGAAGGGTAAAGGTAAGGAAAAACTTATTTCTACTGTGCTCGATGAATCTCAATTACCTTTTCCTATTCTAGCTAGAAAAGAAAAGAAAAATGAACAATTAACTAGATTCTTAGAAATATTTAAAAAGCTACATATAAATTTACCATTTGCTGAAGCGTTATTACACATGCCTAAATATCCTAAATTCATGAAAGAACTTTGCACTAATAAAAAGAAGCTAGAAGGCATAGGAACGGTTCAATTATCCGATAATTGTAGTGTTATTCTAATGAACAAAATTTTTGAAAAATTAAAAGATCCTGATAGTTTTACCTTGCCTTGTGAATTAGGAACAAATTTTGTTGGACATGCTTTATGTGATTTGGGTGCTAGTATTAACTTGATGCCTTATTCAATTTGCAGGGAATTGAACTTAATTGCTCAAAAAGAAACCCGAATGACACTTCAATTGGCGAATAGATTGGTGAAAAAAATCGAAGGGTATTATTAAGGATTTGTTGGTCAAAGTAGGAAATTTTATCTTTCCAGTAGATTTTGTAGTAATGGATATGGAGGAAGATAGAAATGTGCCATTAATAGTAGGTAGACCATTTTTAAACACAGCAAGAGTGTTGATCGATGTTCATGGGCAAACGGTCACCTTAAGATTCAATGAGGAAGAAATGATCTTTAATGTAAATAAGGTTTTAAAACATCCCTCGTATGACTTTGAAGAATTCATTTATTTTGTTGATGGTGTTTAGAGTGTGTCAACACAAAGTAAGAGGAAATCATTCTAGATGATGAGTTTCAAGAATGTTTGATGCATCCATAAAAAATGGAGGAATTGGAAGCAAAGGAAAAGGAGTTAATACATAATTTGGAAAAAGAATACAGTGAAAATGAAAAGATGAAGGATGAACCATCCCCTCCTAAAGGAGAAAATTCTGAACTTAAAACACTTCCATCTCATTTAAAAAATGTATTTTTAAGGGATAATGCAGAACCGGTAATTATTTCATCTTTATTGACAGGTTTGGAAGAAAATATGCTCATTGATGTACTGAAAAAGCATAAAGAAGCAATTGATTAGGCAACATCAAACTTGAAAGGGATTATCCCCAGTTATTGTATGCACCGAATACCTATGGAAGGTTATTTCAAACCGGTAGTACAATCCCAAAGGAGACTAAATCCAACAATGCAAAAAGTGGTGAAAAAGGAGGTAGTCAAACTCCTTGACATAGGTATTATCTATCCCATTTCTGACAGTATTTGGGTTAGTCCGGTTCAATGTGTACCTAAGAAGGGGAGTATGACTATGATAACCAATTAAAATAATAAATTAATTCCTACACATATAGTAACAGGATGGAGAGTATGCATTGATTATAGGAGATTAAATAATGCCACTAGGAAAGATCATTGTTCATTGTCTTTTATTGACCAAATGTTAGAAAGACTAGCAGAAAATAGATTTTACTATTTTTTAGATTGATATTCGGGGTCTATACAAATATATATAACCCTGGAAGACCAAGAAAAGACTACATTCACATATCCTTATAGAGCATTTGCATATAAGAGGATGCCCTTTGGTCTATGTAATGCCCCTGCCACATTTCAATGATGCATGATGGCCATATTTCATGATTTTACTGAAAAATTTATAGAAGTTTTTATGGATGATTTCACATTATATGGTCGTGATTTTGAGTCTTGTCTAAATAATCTTGCATTGCTCTTAAAGAGGTGTCAAGAGATAAATATTGTTCTTAATTGAAAAAAATGTCATTTCATGGTTAGAGAATGAATTGTCCTAAGGCATAAAATTTCTAAAAAAGGAATTGAAGTAGATAAGGCAAAAGTCGATGTTATAAAAAAATTATCGCCTCCAACTAGTGTTAAGGGTGTTAAGAGTTTCCTTGGTCATGCCAAATTTTATCATTGATTTATTAAGGATTTTTCTAAAATAGCTAAACCATTTTCTAATTTATTGCTTAAGGATGCTACATTTAACTTTGATGTTGAGTGTTTGCAGGCTTTTAATTTATTGAAGCAAAAGTTAGTAAGTGCACCTGTTATAGCATCATCGGATTGGAGTCTACCCTTCGAAATTATGTGTGATGCTAGTAATTATGCAGCAAGAGCAGTTCTAAGATAGCGGAAGGAGAAAATTTTCTATACCATATACTATGCGAGCCATACACTCACTGGAGCTCAAGTTAACTATACAACCATGGAGAAAGAACTTTTGGCGATAGTATTTTCTTTTGAAAAATTTAGATCTTATCTCTTGGGTTCCAAGGTTACTGTGTAGTCAGATAATGCTGGATTGAGGCACCTTTTTGCTAAGAAGGATTCCAAACAGAGGCTTATCCAATGGATTTTGCTACTGCAAGAATTTGATGTTGAGATTAAGGATAAAAAAGGAGCTAAAAATTTTGTAGCTGACCATCTATCTAGATTTGATCATGCTAGCATTGAAAAGAAAGAAATTTCTGACTTATTTTTTAATGAACATATTTGTGCTTTTTATACTTATGAAAATTCCTATTCCATGGTTCTCTAATATAGCTAATTTTCTTGCAGGTGGTTATCTTCCTAAAGAATTTACTCAGCAACAAAGGAAAAAGCTTCAAGCGGACACCAAGCACTATCTTTAGGATGATCCGTACCACATCAAGATTTGCTCGAATCAAATATTTAAATGATGTGTATCGAAAATCGAACAAGAAGATATTATGCAACAGTGCCATGGAGGCGAAGTGGGAGGTCATCAACTAGTTGGTAATATTTCTAAAAGAGATGAAATGCCCATGAATAATGTGCTTGAAGTAGAACTCTTTGATGTTTGGAGTATTGATTTTATGGGACCATTTCCAAATTCCTTTAGTTTTAAGCATATTTTAGTAGCTGTGAATTACATTAGTAAATGGGTTGAAGCCATAGCCACTAGAACTTGTGATGCTCGAATTGTGCTTGAATTTATTAGAAATAACATTTTTACTAGGTTTGGAGCATCGAGAGCTATAATAAGTGATAGAGGCAAACATTTTGTCAACCATCAATTTAGAAATTTGCTTAGGATATTCAAAGTCAAACACAAGATAACTATCCCATATCATCCTTAGGCAAATGGACAAGTAGAGGTATCTAATAGGGAGCTGAAATCAATTCTAGAAAAGACAGTTAGCAATTCTAGGAAAGATTGGTCTCAAAAATTAGATGTGGCTCTATGGGCCTATAGAACTGCATTTAAAACCCCTATAGGTATGTATCCTTATAGAATTATTTTTGAAAAAGTATGTCATCTTCCAGTCGAACTAGAGTATAAAGCTTATTGGGCTATAAAATTTCTTAACTTTGATTTGAAAAATGCAGGAGAAAAGAGAAAATTGCAGCTCAGCAAACTTGACGAAATTCGGCAATGGTCTTATGACAATGTAGCATTATACAAAGAAAAGACCAAACGGTAGCATGACAAGTGCTTAAAGGTAAAAGATTTTATCCCTGGTATGTTAGTGCTTTTATATAACAGTCATCTTCGATTGTTTCTAGGAAATCTAAAATCTAAGTGGCTCGAGCCATATCAAGTCTTGACAAGCAATGAGTTCGGAGTTATCACAATCAAAAATCCAAGAGATGGTCATGAATATAAGGTAAATGGTCCTTGACTCAAACCATATCTAGTTGGCCAACACGAGGCTGTTGAGGCAACCATGATTCTTCAAGACTACTAAATACGGTTTGGATAGTCTAGCTGAGGACTCTAAACTCGAAACTTCATCTCTTCTCTCTCTATTATGTTTAGTTGATTTTTTATTCTTGAGTGTTCTTGTATGTTTCATTAATTTTGATTCATGAAAAAAATTGGAGATGTGGTTTAAAAAGGTTTTTAGGAAAACATTATGGTTAATTAGTTTTTCATAAGATCAATTGGGTTTTTTTATTGACGCGTTTCAAGTTAAAGATGAAAAATCAAGTTTTTAATGGAAAATTCAAGTTTTTAAGTGCATTTCAGTTTTAATTCCATCAGAAAAAAAAATTTCGAGCGTGCTACCCAGTCTTCCTGCGCGCTCGTGGTTCAGCGTGCCCAGCTTATTGTGCGCCCGCGAGTAAGGAGTTTGCCTAGCCCCATGCAGGCCGCGTGCTCACATGAAATTTCTCCCCAGCCATGCATGCCCACATCACTTTTTTCATGCCTCTCTACGCGTCCGCGTGTGGCGCTTCCTTCGCCCATGCATGGCCACGGGTAAAGGTACTGCCTCTCCCCTTTAAAATTCCCACGATTCTTCATTTTTTTTATCTTTTGCTCCACTACCCCCACTCATCCTTTGCCCACATCGCACCCACGGCCACGCACCACTACTCACCACTAATTCTTCTTCTCTGACCACCACATTCTCTTTCTTCTTGAGTTTTTCTCTCTTCTCTCTCTATTTCTCTCTCTTTTTCATCATCTTTTTCCTCCTCTTTCTTTATTTTTCACGTTTTAACCATTACACACACCTCACTCACCCTTTCACTCAAAATTGTGCTGAATATTATTGGGTCCTTCATCTTCAAGTAAGTATACACTCTCTTCTTTGTTTAAATCCCATTTAATGGAATTTTGTGTTTAATTTTAGCTTGTTAAAATTGCATCATCTAGGTCATTTTCAACATGAGATTTATACTTCATGCTAATTTCTTTTTGCCAATATTTTTTGTATGTACCTAATATGCATGCCATAGCTGATGCATGACACTTTTGGTGGAAAAAGAACTTCATTAGGCTCTTCAATTTGACTCTCAAATATGCGCACACCACATGCTTGATAAAATATGTCAATGAATTTTACCTTTATTTTGACTTATTCATAACTCTTTTATGGATATAATTTTAATCGATATTCATGGTTTATTACCTTTCAATTTTTGTACATGCTCATTCCCATAACTTTGCATAACTTTATCAATGCAAATATGTGTCTCTCTTTTATTTTGGTTCCTTTCTCATTGTATTTTGGCATAACTCTTCGTTTTCACTCACGTTTGTTTCATATTGTGATTATCATCATATCATTTTCAATTAAGTACCTATTCATTCCTTTCTTCTTAGGGTAGTCTTGCTTAATGCATGATGTCTCATTGCTTATTATTTAATTCTTTGAATTCAGCTTGTCATGTTACACTCACATTTATATTTTATTTTTCAGTGGCACCTAAGAGAACCAAAAATCCTGATGTTGCAAGCTCTTCGGGTATCCATATTCCATCCTATATTGACAGAGCTAAGGTGGATAAATTTGACTATTTTAGTGCTTGCATGTATGTCCAACCAGCTTACTTGAGTCAATTTTTCCTCAACATCCCTGCTGGCAACTTATGGAGCGAGGTTCTTTCATTACTTCAGTGTATTGGGTGGAAAGAGTTTATAGATAAAAAAACTAAGGTTTACCCCAACATGGCATGGGATTTTCTATACTTCTTTGAGTGTTATTTTAAGGGGAACAGTGATAATGCAAGTACAGTTGGTTTCAAGTTTGGCAAAAGAGGATATTCACTAACCTTCAAACAATTTTCAGAATATCTAAGATTTATGTCGGATGCTCCTGTTGAATTGACCAATGTTTCTGTTGAGGATAATTGGGAGCAAATCCGAAATCCGCTATAACTTGAGCCATAGAGAGGAGGTAAATGCAAAGTTCATGCTTTAAGGGATCATACATTGAGGATAATTCATAGATTTTTAAAAAGAAGTGTCTACAACAATTTAAGGAATGCAAGTGCAGTAAATATTTCACAAACCATGATTCTTTGGTTTATGGTAGATGGCATCTTTATCAATGGAGCATTGATCATTGCAAATAAGATTCGAGAATTGCAGAAAATGCCTGATAATATCAATAGCATCTCCATTGCCTGGATTGCTATAGTTTTAGCAGCAGCAGTTGGTCATCCCACCATAGGCGATCCAATTGAGGGAGAATTACCATGCATTGATAATGTTATGCTCAAGAGAATGAAGATTCTCATTCCTAGGCCACGATGCTATTGGTCGACAAGCAAGGAATATTTGCGAGAAAATAACATTCAACTTGAGGAGCAACCCGATGAGCCTAATGAAAAGGCCGTTGTACAAGCCGACAATCAACCTGTAGATGAACCGGCAATGCCTGAATGGGAAGGCCCTTTTAATTAGTTAAGTAGTCGAATGGATGCTCAGCAAATTCGATTGGATTAAATGCAAGGAAGACTTGATACATTACAGGATACGATTTTGGATGTTAAGACGACTGTTAAGTCATTTGTGCATTAGTTTTGGAAGCAGTATCCACCACCTCCACCAGCATAGTTCTTCTTCATTTGTTGTGGATAGCAAAATTTTTGAGAGGGGGTAGAACATAACTTGTTTAGGGAAACCTTCTTCATTTATTTCATGAATCGATTTCTATTTTGATATGTTTGTGTGTTTGTGTTTTTATTTAAAGTTGATATTTTTGTGTTGTTTTTAGTTTGTAAAACTTATGTAGTTCAACTTTTTCATCTATTTTGCACAAGAACCTAGTTTGCCCAATTTTTCCTCAAAATTATGAACATATTGAACTTGAATATTAGAATATGCATGTTTAGAACCTTTACTTGGCAATAGAATAAATATGTTGTTTGATAAATCTTTAGATAGTTTAATCTTCAACTTGATAAATATCTGTTAGTTTCTCTTCTTTTAAAAGCACTTAAGACCAGTTTTTGAACTTAGAGAAAAATAATGCAATGAAATAGTGAAGGAATTTTAGAGCACTAGAACCTTCCTCATCAGCCTTCGAAGCATATAAGCAACTCAAACAACTTAGAATATGATCTAGGCAATAATTTTTATTGTTAAGCTTTCTAAAAAACCTTTTTCCTACCTTTATGAAAATTGTATTCTTTATAAGATAATTTGAGCCTAAAAAGGATATGCTTAATGCGTACCATCAATGATTTTTCTTGTTCCACTCAATTTTTAACCATATAACCTAAAAAGCTTTTATCTTACCATATGAAATTAGCCACTTTAGGATTAAATGGATTTATATGAAGTTAATATCGTGATGAGTGTAGTGAGAAAATTTTTGGCAGGAGTTATTGATGAAGTCAAGTGAAAAATTACCTTGTAACTACGTTGATATTGTTCAAATCTTTTGTTTTGCTAGCATCACGTGATGAAAAAAAATTGATGAAGAAAAGAGCTAGCATCCATGATAAAATTGTAAGTTTGGGGTAGTACAAGGAAGAAAAAGAATGATGACTTATAAAAGGGTATGACTTGGGTATATTTTCTCTCAAAAGAGTTTTTGATTAAGGAAGTTAAACAAGTTTGATTATGTTATTCATGGATTAAGTTAATGGGATTGTTAGTCTATTTTGTCTTAGAGTGCCCGTTCTTTTTGATTATCTTATGCCCATTCTTTGATAGCTATTACATTAGCCCCATTACAACCTTTCAAAAGATCTAAGTAATTTTGAGTTTGTTTTGAGTTGTTTAGCGGAGATTACCTTTAGGTTCTGGTGCTAAAGGAGAGGCTTATGGTGTTTCTAGAGTTTCAAGTACGAAACCATTTGTATGTATATGTATACATTCATTCTAAATTTCATTATGCTGTTGTATTGATGCTTTGATTTATAAAATACTTAAATTGATTTGGTCTTGCACACACTCAAGAAAATTAACTTATATTGTCTTGATTAAAGTTATTTTATTTAGAGATTATATTAAGAGGGATGAGCATAGATCAATTAACCGGTTCATTAATAATTTTTTTAAACCAGTCCATTACCATCGGTTAACCGCTATATCGATTTCGATTTTTAACTCGATTTTTTGGATCGGTTTATCGGTTAACCATTAAAAAATTTTAATATTTAAATTTATTAAATTATACAATTTATAATATTATTTTAATAGTTAAAAATGCTTTAAAAATGAAAAATACTAATTAAATACAATATCCATTAAAATAATCAAAATAAAAATAAAATTTCCATAATTAATTATAAAAATTAAAAATATTAAATATAAAACTAACAATAGAACGCTAATTATGCACATAATTTTAATATTTATTTACTAAAAATATATATTTTACAAAATTATATATCATAATATTTATAAATTACACAAAAATTGAAAAATATAAGTGTAAAATTTAAAATATAATTTATAAAATATATAAATATTCGGTTTCGGATCAGTTAACCGCCGGTTTTTAAAATAAAAACCATAAACCTAAAATTTTGGTTTGATTAACCTAAAAATCAGTTCGATTTCGGATCGATTTTTTGGTTAACCGAATTTTTGGTTAACCATGCTCATCCCTACTATTAAGGGATTTTGTTAAAATGTTGAGCTTGGTTATAAAATGTATAATTCTTTTATTCATGTTTGATTGTTTTGAAGAGTTAAATTGTTCTAATTTGCTCGAGGGCAAGCATAGTTTAAGTGTGGAGTATTTGATAAGTATGAATTATATAATGTTTTTAGTATATTCTTAAGTGTTTTAATTAGTTAATTTAGTTTAATTTTGGTTAATTTTTAGTTTAAATGATGATTTGTGTGTTTTAGGAGTTAATTTGAAGTTTTTGTATTTTTCATATTTAATTTACAAGAAGAATGGCTTAATTGTAAAAAGACAAGAAAATTTGGACCAAAATTGTGAAATAAGGAAATTCATGCAAGAAAAGATACATGAAGTCCAGTAGAAGCTCAAGTGGTCATGCATATGAAAGCCTATGTTCTTGCTTGGTTGTGCACTTCTAAATTCCTTCTTTAAGTGGCCATGTGACTTTATGCCTAAATTCATCAAGTAGCCATGCATTTGTGAGTTTTAAGAATGAGTGGCCGTGTGTTTTATGGACTAGACCTTCAAGTGGCCGTGTATATCTCCTGGGAAAGCCATGTACGGCAGTGTATGGAAAAATAAGAGAAGATAAGTGGTCGTGCACTTCCTTAGGAAAGAATGCACTGCAGTGCATCTAGCAAAGGTAAAATCTACTTAGCCATGCAATTTGAACTCCAATGCTGCGAAGGATTTCCCGATTAAGAAGAATTCTTTTCCTACTTTAATTTAGGAAGTTTAGAGAAGGATTCTATAACTTGTTTTGCCTATAAATAAAAGACTATAAAACACCAAAGAGGAGATCAATCATCAATTATCAAGAGCTAGGAGAATTTAATAGTTTTTAGTTTTTACATTGTTTCCTATTTTCTTTCTTTATTGTTTTCTTAAAGCTTTGTTTTAGTTTTTAAACATGAGTATTGAGTAGTTTTATTTAACTTTTGCTAAAGGATACTTGAATCCTTAACTCTTTATTGTTATGACTTAGTTTGTGTTTAATGTTTATGCAAGTTTGATTATTTCTAAGTTCTAAAGCACATTCTTATCATTATTTAGTTAAAGATTGGTTGTTAACTTGTTTGATTATTAGTTAATAATTGACTCTTGGTTTAATTATTGATATGCATGTTCTTAGGTTAGTTTACATATGTTGATGCATGATTATATTCTTCATTAGATATAATTGTGTGTTAATTAAGGTAAGTTAAGATTAAGAAAGGTGTAACTAGGAATAGATGAAAGTTGAATTTACTTGAAAATGAATTTAATAGACATCTAGGAGATTTAACTCGAATCTTTATGCTAAGTGTTGAATTGACATCTCAAGAAAGGGCATTTTGCGCTGCTTCATCTTCCATGCTTTAAGTTATTTAGTCCTTCATTAAATAGTGGAGCTACGTGGCCTATCCACAAAGAGGTGAGGAGTACTATAAATAGGCATATCTTTTCATTCTTTTCTTAAGTCTTTCTGAATTTTCTTCCTGAGATTATCTTCTTTTCCTTTTTTTATTTTCTTAAAGTTTCTTTATGAAGCCTTCTGACTGTTCTTTAATTTTCTTTTTTTTTCTCCTTTCCATTTTAGGAAGATGAATGAATCGCTAGATGCGCTCCTAGCAGTGCATGACTTGTTATGAAAATTCATGCATTTTCCACCTTCCTTTGCTGGTTCTTTCTTTCAACTTGGACTTCTTATGGTAGTAAATACATCCATGTATTTACTTCTCCATTTTTCTAATGCTACTCTGATGGAAGGACGTCATAGGATTAAAGGTGGTCTTGTTGCAGTAGGACTATCTTAACCTCTTTTCTCCTTGTATATCTCTTTTTTTCAAGCGAAAAAGTTGTTTACAATGTACTTTCGAATGGAAAGATCTTTATTATGTGCTTCTTTTCTGATCGTAAAAGTATTTTACCTTTGTATCTTGTGTTTTCATGAATTTCAAACTTGGTTATATAACTTTCTTTTTTCCTTTTGTTCCTCCACTTTATATACCAGTTAAAAACTGGAAAATTTTACTAAAAGCTGGAGTGTATGAAAATAGGGGATAATATAGCATTTTAACCTATCTTGTGAAGGCGTCATTTTATGAGTTTGCTCCAATCGAATTTAGTATGGCCATTTCCTCATTGCAAATAGGCTTAGCGATGGTTTTGCTTCGATTGAGCAATTTGTTATCTCTGCCGATGATTTTTGTGCCAGCTTGGTCATTCGATTACCTTCTTTTTATTTTTTAAAAAGGGTTTATACCCCTGTATTTCTTGTCGTTCAATAGATGCATTTTGATCGGGAAAGCTACCTCGATCGGCCAGTTGCTTAGATCTATATTCTTCTCTAATGTCGATAATCGACCTGAGGAATGATTTTCTATCAGTGCTTTTGACCCGTTTGACTATTGAATGTTTATTATATATTAGTTAACTCAGTTGCCCTTTGTTATGTTTTGACCGTGTCTTTTGAAAATCGTCGTCAATTAATTGCTCCTTTCCATTTTGATTTTTAAGCCTTTAAGTTCATCGCGTGTGTTCTCATTCTCTTATAGAGTCAGCCCCTAAAATCTTCACCTACCTATTCTCTTTTTAATTCCTTCAAATTTTCCCAATGAAGCTTCTTAATTGTCTCTTATCCCTCTGGATATTACCATTTTAAAGGGATGAATGAGTAGTTGGGTGATTCTTGATCATGGTATCATCTACTATGATAGGCGATGCACCTTTTTATTTCCCACTGCTTTCCTTATCCTTGTTTTGAGTCATGGCAGGTTTGCTTCTATTTTCCTGATTTCAAAGTGCCATAAGTGGAAGATGTCTGAGAAGTCTTGGAATTTGAGGGACGACGGTAGATAGTAACAAGTTCTTTGTAGATTTATATGAAATGTTTCTAGGAAAAACTTTAGTAAATTTCTTTTTGAATTCTTGTGCTTATCATCTTGTGATGTGTGTTAATGTATCAGTTGTCCTGTCTGGGAGAACATCAATTGAGCGAACTTAAGTAAATATTTTTCTTATTTATATTTTGACACATTTTCATCGATTTTTTATCAGAACAACTACATTTTTATCAATCTTTCGATCAGGATAACTACATTTTCATCTATCTTTCGATCGTGTAGCGTTAATTTTGGTTTCTTTTCTAAGAAAGAAATGTTGCTAAAGCCTTCTTTGCCTTTAATCTTTAAGACATTCTTCACTTTTAATCCTTTTGAAGGCGAAGGTCCACACTCCAATTATCTTCATCCATAAAATGTCTTTATTAGCTATTTCACTTGGGATCGAGTTCTTTACTTGAAAACTCATCAATCGGCAAATGGAGCACTTTACATCTTTTTCTCCTTTGATGTTTCCTCATCTCTTAGTATTGATAAGAGAAAGAGGATCGCTTTACAGTATCTTCCTACCCTTGTTGTGGTAATGCCCTTGTAATATCTCAAAGGCAAGATGTTTCATTTTCCTTTAGACTTGGGGCATGCTATTTCGTTCTTCTTTAAACTTCGCATTTCTTTTTTCAATTTAGCTTCCTCCTCTTGAAGCTTTGCTTCGATCAAGTAAGAGAGTGTAATCATTTAAGCTTTCCCTCTTCTTTCAATCTGATCGAATTAAACACTTCAATTTTCCTTTTCTTATTTCGTTAGAAATTGTTGGGAATAACTTTAGCCAGTTACTTATCCCAACTTTTTCTTTATGTGTTGCTTTCTTTCCTTGAAGCAACTGGGAGAGTGTTTCGCTTTGTTCCTTTTTCCCTTTTGCATTGTAAGGTACTATTTACGAGAGAAAGAGGATGCTCTGCCTAAAACTTTTCTTGCTCTTTTTGTTGGTTTCTCTAGAAATAAAAGAAGGGAACATCATTTACCCCTTCCCTTTATCTTTTCCAGTAGGCTAGTTCTGGGAGTCTCCTTTTGGACCCGACACGTAGCTTTTTGCTTTCTTTTAGCCTTGAATTTCATTTTTATCATCCTACGTTTCCCACATAGTCTCGGAGGCTTTCACAGGGTTGTTATTTGCTAACCTTCTTTCTACAATTTTGGGTTCATATTTTTCTGGGCACATAAGGAGCAAATGTTCTTGCTTATCCATCGTACTCTTAATGAAAGTAACAAATGATAAACCTCAAATTATCATACAAAAGGAATCGATCCCTGTGTGAGTAGGAGAGCGGAGTTGACGTGCTTTGGTGTATGGGTTTTGATCAGGACGAAGACATTGAGCCTTGCAAAAGGTGTTGGCCCAGTGTATTATGTACATTAGCACTTTAATGCTTAAGTTAGCTATTAGAAGAGAAAATTTTAGAGATAGAACACTTATATATTCCGTGTATTGTTCTATAGAGATAAACTTGCTATTTATAGTGTCCAAAGAGTATGAATAATATTTTGAATAGTTTATCTATTTTAGGTTGGTACGGCCTATTATATAGATAACGACGATTTGACAATGGCGTATGACAGATAGCCACATCGCATCGGGGAGAGGTCCCGTCCGATCAAACGACCTCGTTTCTCATGCACAGTCGGTTGGTTTTGGGAGGCCTCCATGGGCCTTTTGTTCTTTGGGCCTCTTAATGGCTTGGGCCTTTTGCTTTTCATGTAATGGCCTAAACGTCAGGTCATCCATGAATAGTATTTTTTGATAATGAATAGTGCATTCAGGCTGAAAAGTACACCCGAAGGTTAAAAATATTTTATTGGACCATCGAAAAATATGGATCACGGGTAGTTGGGGGTTAAAATTTAAAGTGAAATTGATATCAAATAGGTTTTCAAAAGTCAAAAACACAAAAAAATGAAGCGGTTCGATTTTATGTTAATTAGTGTGATCAAGATTTGACCAAGCCATTAAAAATAGCAAATGAAGTCTAAAAAATATCAAAAATTATAGATATACCAAAAATAATATGTAGATTATTTTGGCTGTAAAAATAAATTTTTTGATAACACCGGTATTTTTAAATCGGACAGATCTGATTGAACCGGACCAGTAATGGACTCCAATTGGGCTAAAATTTTGTGTATATCCTATTTTTGATGTGATAAGAATGATAAAATTAATTTTAAAGTAATTTGAATTTGAGAAGAGAGAAAACTGTAAGAAAATTATAAAACGGGCTTAATTTTGAATATTGGATCTTAAGTGAGTGGGCTTTGGTTGAACCAAGCCTAACCCACCCAAAGCCACTATAAAAAGGAGATAGGCAACAGTGAAAATCATGGCTTTCTTCTTCTTCCTTAGCTCATCTTTCTCTATAAGTGATCGAAACTCCTATTTTCTCTCTCTCTCAAAATTTCATTCAAAATTTTCACTACTTTTCTTTAGATCCAAGCATGAGAAATAATCTAATGCCTCTCTAGATCATCCTAGTAGCCTCAATCCTTTGATTTGAGAAAAGAAAGCAAGAGAAATCAAGTGGAAAAGGCTTAAGGGTCAAATTGAGGTATGTGTAATTCAAGGTTTTAATTTTGTTTAAGGGTACCTATAAGTACTTTTAGGTACCTATAGTCCATTTTTTTTAGGTCAAATTGAGCTAAAAACCTTAAAATCTTGGTGCTTCTTTAGATGTAGAATTCGGCCCCTTGTTGATGTCTTTGATGGTGGATGAATTTCTATGGTTTAAGGCATGAAAAAGGAAGCCTAAGGAAGATAAAACATAAGGAAAAGGTAAGTGACTATGAAACCTAACTATTTTCCTTGATTTAGTATAATTTTTCTTTAGGTAAATTATGAAAAATTATGAAATTGCATGTACAATTGAAACTGGATTTAGAATAATGCTATTGGACCTTAAATATGCCTAATTGTTACCTTAAATTGATTGAAATAATTTTGTAAGGTTGAGTTCTTCTAGTGGCCGAAATTTTACCTAAAGGGGAACAAGGTATATTTTGGTTATTTTTAATAATTTATGCCTTAAAATGATAATAAACATAAATAAACATGTCCATGAATTTTTAGAGAATTTATGAAAATTATTTAAATATTTTTGAAGTAAATAATTGATTATGTACAATGTAAGTTTGATAAATTATGGTGAAATAATTCATGAAATAAGTGAATATGACACCCATGAATTTTTGTAGAATTTATGGAATTTATTTGTATATTTTAGAGAAAATATTTGAATATGTACAAAATAAATGTGTTGAATTATTGAGTTATAATTCAAAATTTAAGTGAAAAATAATGAATTATATTGATATAATTTATAAAATACCCAAAGGTGATGAAAAGATTGACTAGCTAGTGTATTGAAATAAAAAGATAATAATAAGTATAATGTGTAAAGTGACCATGATGAATGATTGAGAAATAATTCGTAATTCGATAAGAAAATGGTCAATTATTGTAAAATCATTCACAAACCGTATAAAAGTATTGAAAACTCTGAATGATTGTATTACCGAATAGAAAAAATAAGAAAATTGTTAAAAGTCTAAAAAGTGAAATGAATTGTAAAGTGAAAATATTAAATTATTAAGAAATAATTCATACATCAGAGAGAAAGTGGTGAATTATGATGACATAATTCACAAACTGTATATAAAGTACCGAAAAAGTGATTGTCAGAACAATAGAAAATAAAAAGCTACTGAATAGTCAAAAGTACTGAAAAAGATTAACTGACAAAATGTATTGTTTTGAAAAAAAATTGAAACTGTTTAAAATCTAAAAAATATTTTGAAAGTAATTGCAATTGTTGAAAATTTGAAAATTATTTTGAAAGTAATTGATTTTGCCATTTGCAATAGTCAGGCAGTAAAAGTCTTGCTCAGGATATGATTGGCTAGCCATAAGGACACCCTATACCACAGTGCAAGTCATGACGACTTACTTTGCTATGGTAAGATCTCTTATCTCCATAGTATTTGTCTGTACTGATATCTATTCTATGAGACTTGATTCTTCGGAATGATTTCTCAATCTGTCTATATGTGGTCCTATGGGATCCACGTCCTAGATATCCTATCTGAAAAGTTTTATTGAGATTGTACGAGGGGTATACTAATAAGAATAAGTCAGAAATTCTAAAAAGAAGGCTAAAAGTGAAAGTCAAAAGTGAAAAAAAAGACTTAATTAACAGAAATAAAAAGTTTAGGGATAAAAATATAATTTTTTAAAAAAATGAACTTAATGAGCAAAAAAGATGAGAAAATGTTTTACAAGGGTAGAACGATAATTTAACGATCAAACAGCACAAAGATAAGCTTTTGTGAAGAAAAAAGACTAAAACGTAATTTTACATGAAAATGTCAAAATAAGGATCAATTGGTATATTGTATGCTAATTATTGCTTTAAAAATAAAATATTTGTAAAATAGTGTCAATATTGCAATTAAAAGTTTGAAATGGTAATACCGTAATTAACTTAGAAATTAAATACCAAAAATAAAATTTGCATAAAAAAATTCCAATAAGGACCGGACAGAAATTTTGTAAGCTAAAAGTCAAACGAAAAGTAAAAAAATGAGTCAACCAATGGCAATTTTGCAATTAAAATGTAAAAAATGGCAATTTTCTAATAAATGAATAAAAATGATATTTTTGTAATAAAATGAAGAATTAAAGACTTAATTGAAAAGTTTGCCAAAGTAATGATATTACTTGGCATTGAATGTTAAAAGCATTGATAATTATATTTTGATAAATAATTAATAAAGTCAATGCAAAAATAAATGAACTAATGGTAAAATTGTAATTATAGTATAAAAAAGGTATTTTTGTAAATAATTGAAAAGTTTAAGATCAAAGTGAAAGGTTTGCCAAAATTTAGTAATGATTTGAAAATACTGTTAAAAATGTTAAAAAGTATTTTTTTATAAGAAAAATATGATTTTTAGCATAATTAATGTAATTATGCTTATTTAAAAATTTTTCGATTTATAGTCACCACTGAGCATATTTAGTGCTCAGCACATAATGCTTATTGCGTGTAGGTTCTGAAAAATAGCTGGAGCATGGTACTCGGTGGAGCAAAGATTGAAGAGAAAAAGACAATTATAATTATTTTATGTTTTGGTATGTATATATTTAGATATTTAAAGTAAAGGACTGTACTGCATTTGATCAGTAAATTGTTGTGGCTATAATTAGGTGTTTTATCAGGAAATATTTTTGAATGGATATATTTGATATGTGAATGAATGTCTAAAATATGTATTTATATATGTTATAGACTACTGTGCCTCTGAAAGGTTGTGGCTTGTCTGTTTTTTAGGGGGTTAGTAAGTATATAGTCATTATATTGCCAAAATTTTTGGTAAAATGAATAGTATTTTTAGACAGTTTTAAGTCAATGACAAATTAGTTGTGAATTTGAATAATGATTAAGTATTAACGGTCAATGAATTTGGTTAAAAATTAGAAAAAAAAAATTGGCTTACCGCTTAATTCCGTATCTAAAAGACTATTACAGTAAGGGTGTTACATTTCAAGGTATTATCAATTAATTTATTGTAAATTTAATTGTGTTATTATGAAATTTATTTGTTTATTTTATGTAAATTATAATATTAATCCCAAAAAAGGCCCATTATTTAATTTATTGCTAAAGTAACAAAAATTAATATATTAAAAAAATGTTCGTATCGTTTGTAAATATTCGTATCGTTTGAAAAAAAAAATAGTGAAAAAAAGTGAATATTTTAAAATTAAAAAAATTGAATTTAAATAATTATAATAGTATGTTTTGAAATGATGTTAGTTTTGTCATGAAAAACATCTTATATATTTATTTCATTTGTATATTATGTGATAAATAAATATATTATATTTATGCAAAATTTGTTTGTTTTAAATATACAATTAATTAGTAATAATTTTATTTTATGTGCAAACGTAACATATTGCTAGTAGTTTTGCGCATAGGTTATTAAAAATATGGAACCATCCGGAGCTGGGCCATCAGGTTTTGAATGTTGATCTTAATGTGAGCTTGTCTGAATGAGATGTTGCACCATACAACATTTTATGGGCAGAGTGGTATTAGGGTACCACAGGATAATTTTTTTAATGAACTTTTTAGTGGTCCAACTATTGCAGACACTCAAGGTTTAACGGATCAACCACTGTATAGCGATGGATACAATGATCCAAAACCATACGGGATGGATCTCGATACCGCTAACCATAGTTTCACATCTTGTAATAAGGGATATTGAATATGTTGTATTGGTGTAATATTTGAATATATGGCCAGTTGCTTATTTTTTTATCTTATTTGAAATTTAGCTAATTTTCATTAGTATAAAAATTTGTTAAAATATAACATATTACTGAATATATGGCACAAATTAATAAATATAATAATTATTTATTGTCACACAACATATTACACAATATATTAAATTTATTAAAACATAGTATATCAATAAATACATGGTTCATAATTTCAATCATTAAAATATTGAGTGGATGGTTTAGCATCACTTTTACATTTTTTTTTACTATGTATAACATTCCCACATTTGTTGCAATGCTTTGCATGACCTCATTCACATCTGTCCATCTCATTGCGAATGCAAGTTGTTCTCAGTCAACCTTTTTTCCTCACTAATACTATATCGAGTTTAATTTTTGAACCGTAATACTGTGGCCAATATGCTTTATAGAACATAGGTTGAAATTCACCCTCATAGCATTTAAGTGACTTAGTAATACTATAACAGTTGTCGACAAATTAGAACATATCAATATTCCTGTTAATACATGTTGCAATAACATACGAACAAGGCATTTTAGTTCCTTGGAACTTACTGCACTCACACTCTCACTTTTCGAGGCTCAATGCATATGTGTTCGGCTCGACGTTGACCTATGGTGCTCTGCCAGCTATGACCTTGAATAATTTATAACTACTATCATAGCGGAAAATGATATGTCCTCTAGCTTTGTTAGCTCGTTTGTTTATAATTTTAATGCATTTAGGAGTGAAGCATAATCCTTATCCCATTTTAGTCAAGTAGAAACCCCTATGCAATAATATCATAGCAGTAATAATGACATCAATGGGAAGGGTGGGTTTGTTACTTATCATGTTCACTATGCAATTTCAAATCATATCCGAGCCTAATTATCTATGATCGAATGAAAGATTGCCACCTGGGTATGAATGTGGCCCCCTAAACCTTGTGATAGTCCAAAGTGGACTTTTTCTTTTCTTTATTGCCCTTAACCTCTATTTGCAATCACTTTCAAACTGTGCTCATCTAACAACCTAATAGTTTGGGTTCGATTTAACCACTTTGAAGTCAATATTTCTCACTATCGAGTATTTTTTTACATAACAATTGACTTCATCCTTGCTATTGAAAACCAAACCGATCGATAACTCAGACATGCCATTCCAAGTTTGAAAGTTAGCACCGGTCGATATATCAACTTGGGATGCTTCAAAGTCGATATCTGTATAATGCTTTGATGGAAACACAAAATTACCTTGGCTTGCCTCACAACTTGGGTGCATTGATGTTAATGGACTAGCATATTCTGTATTTTCAAACCCATCACCATCGCCAAATTTAGAGCTATCACTTCTTGCATCCGTATATGCATTATCTAATTATGGGTTGTCGTTAGGCGATAAGTAATCATTATTAACTGCAATATCTTTGAGATCATCCTCGTCACCCAAATTAATAGCAGATTCACCACCACAATCTGCACCAATGCTGTCAAAAATGCGATCTTCAAGTAAATCACTATATCTTCTACAGACAGTTTGTAAATGCTGACTAGGAGCAATATCCGCTATCTGGGACACAAAATGATGTTGATTTATATTTTGCATATGCAAAATTGAAATTCTGTGTCTGACATCTGGTATATGGAAAATTGAACTTCTCTATCTGACTTCTGGGATATGAAATACAAAATGTCATTAATTAGTGTGTTCAATACTTTGACTTTGCTCAACTGGTGTACCAATCGTAAAAGTTCTATCCATTGAATGATTTCTTGATCTAAATCCAAATATGGATTTACTTAAAAAATTACCAACCCTTCGACTCAATGACCACCTAGGTTGACTCGTACAAGCAATAGGAATCTAGCTTACTAAAGTGCATATATGACCGCACCCTGATTTGACATATGCCTCCTTTCCAATCAAGTCACCATCCCATCTACTGACATATTATCTTGGCTAACTAGGGCCAGTGTCTCTCCCAAATTGGAAAAATATTTCAATATCATGTCGACTTACAGACTACCTCAGCTGACTAGTACCAATATCATATATGTATAATTATTGAGGTGCCCTGGTGCTCTTCATTTGAAACCCTTCATTTGTAAGCTGATAACCTTAAGGATACATAGATGGATTAGATCCTGCAACACCCTCTGCAACTACAATTATTAATTTCGCCAAATTATAATATTCATATATCCTTAAATTGTCATATATTGCATCTGCATCATTGTCATCTACTAAATCCACCACCATCCAACATAACGATCATCCGTCATACAATGGACTCTTGTATATAATTCTAAAAATCAGGTTATTGATACCTAAGCCCATTTTAACGTTGATTTTAGGTTGCTATTCAGGAAGGGACAACTTATTTTTTAGTCTCAATCTCTTTGTGATGACATTCGGAGTAGTTATGTCGTATTCAAAGCTTGCTGCTAGGGGCAAGCAAAAAAAAAAAATATGGTTAACTGTAAAATTGATCTGAAATCGAATCGATTTTTACGGTTAACTGATCCGATAGACTCAGTTACAGTTTTAATTTTTACATTTTTTGTTAACGGTTATGGTTTAAATTTTTAAGTACCGGTTATATATATATTTATTTATTTATTTATTTATCTCTAAAATTTTTATAAAATAGTAATTAAAAATATATTTTTATTTTTATACCTTAATTTTTTATATTTTTCTATCAAATTTGTGTAATACTTTAAACTAAATTTATATCATGTCATTCTTTTTAATTATATAGTAATATTTATATATAATATCCGATTAACTTTTATATATATTATTTTTTATGATATATTGGTGTTATATTTTACTTAATAGTATTTAATTATATTTTTTTATATTTTAGAGTTTATGTTATGATATTTAATATTATCCAAAATTTTATATGATTTAAAATTAAATATATTAATTTTCAATAAATATCAAATCTATTTTATAATATTAGCTATTAGTTTATAGAACATGAATTTTGGCTAGTAAATTATGTTTCTTTAGTAATTTTTATATTAAATTATTTTATACATTTGAAATCGAATTTAATTTTGTCTAATTTTTTATATAATTTTATATTATAAATTTTAATGGTTAACCGATATATATTGGTTAATTAAACCGAAAAATCGAAATTGATTGACTGGTTAATCGAATATAATGAACTGATTAATGGTTAGTGATTTTAAAAAATCGATATTAATGTACTGGTTAATTTTTTTGCTTATGAACGGATTAACTGGTCTATGCTCATCCCTATCTGTCGCTTCATAACTTATTCATTCCTACTGGACTTACGTCTAATCGTTCAAAAGTAACTAACTTATTTTTTATGACTTAAATATTACTGAACTTATCATATTTTTGCATAAAAATCATATTGACCGGTTTCTAACAATTATTTTTGCTGAAATACTGATGTGGCATGCCACATCATATATCTGGACACAAGTAGCACGACTCGTTAGCAGTCATATTACCGGAAGAGGCCACGTGTATCCAGATATATGACGTGCTGTACTAACGTGTCATCTGATGTGGCCTTTTTCGGTGATGTGGTTGTTGACGTGTCGTATCATATATATCCAGATATATGACGTGACGTGCAACGTCAGCATTTCGATAAAAATTATCGCCGAAAATCGATCAAGATAATTTTTCTGCAAAAAGATGATAAGTGCAGTGATATTTAAGTTACGAAAAATAAGTCAGTTACTTTTGAATGATTAGGCATAAATACAATAATTATGTGTGAAATTGACTCAATATCAAACTTAATAATGAATCAAAATTAATTAATTCACATGTTGAGATGAGATTTAGGTAGAAATTAACTAATGAATTAATTAGGCATTTATAATTCATAATTAGGAATTTGAGACAGAAAGAGATATAAAGTGACATTAATTATCTTTTCAGATGTAGAAGGTTCGAGATTTATATAGCACTGTGAAATAAAACTGAAGAGAGACTACGGAAAGGATAGTTTATCAAAAGAAAAAAATAGGATTTAAATCCAAAACTTATTGCTAATTTATTAATGTTATATTATAAAAATTATAAAGCTCCAAAACTATATAAAAATGAAAAATAAAAAAATAAAAGTCGCACTTTAAGAGCTCCATGTTAATCCCTTATAGTTACTGTTAAAGCATTTCTTTTAATAAAAATATAGATGGATAGATTAATTAATATATATAGATTCCTTCATAAATTAATTAGACAGCTCAATTTTTTGTTTTCATTACCTTTACACAGTTTTATATTATAGTATTTACTATTTTTAAAAGAAAAAAAAAAAGAAAAAGAAAAATTATGAGCATCAGTACACGTACTTTTTATCTAATTTTTAAAAAGAAAAAAAATTGTTTAGAAAATTAAAAATAAAAAACAACAGTGAACGTGCAAAATTATGCACTTCAGCAAGAAATGCAATGTAAACTCTTTACTTTCTTTAATACAATGTTACTTCAGAATTTTCAAAAGTCCTGCGATGTTATCCCTCTATAACTCTATTAATGATATGTTAAAATTTACCAATTTCCGTCCCATTGACCTTAACATTTATTTTTGCTAAAAATACAATATAACTCTTACTTTATTTTTAGTATAAAGTTACTTCTAAATTTTTAAAATTTGAGCAATATTATTCATAGAATGTATATGGTGCGTACAACTATTTAGTTCATATTCATACTGATATAACAAATATTATAATAATTAAATTTATTTTATTAATAATAAAATATTTAATTTAATTTATTAACTAATTGTTATCTTAATTTTGTGCATTAAAATATTTAATACAAATAGTTATGAAATTAAATTTATATAATAAATATAGAATATAAATTATAAAATATATTTACATATAAATTATTAGTATCATATAAAATAATTAATAAATATTAGTTTTTCAGTATAATTGCATTTCAGAATAGTTCGCTACAATTAATATAATTTTTGGTTCAATTTTAAACAAAATATCTAGATCCTTCAAATGCAACGGTATAATTTGATTTGTTTCTAGTTAAAAAAATCAATGTTACAATTTGAATTTGAATCTTTTTATTCGATATTTCGGTTCGATACAGAAAGTTTTAGATTCGTGTACACTACTATGTCCGTATATTGACAATATATTAAGGTAAATCAATTTTATCTTTTAATCTCAACATTTGGTAACCCATTAATAAATAACATATAAAAAAACCACTAATAATTGGGTTAATAGCCGGCGCTAAATAAAAAGTGCGAAAAGTCTCAAATTATATTAATGTTAATGACATTTTTGTGACTAGGCATTATGTATTTCTTGTAACTCAAACAAAATAAATTATAAATAAAATATGATGTAACCTATATATGTCCGATGCATGGCAGAAAGAGAAATAAATGACAAAAATATCTATCTAAATTAAATTGTCTCCAATTTAATCCTAATTAATAAAAAAAATGAAAGTAATTAGTTTGTTTTAGTGAATAGTTTTGATTTTTCTATCAACGGACTAGAGACAAAAAAAATCATCTAATATTTAGAAATTAAAATATTAAATCCTTCATTTCTCAAAAAATAATTCTAATTCTATCTAATCTCTTTTAATGAAAAAATTATTACTAAAATTTTGAATTCTTTATATTGTTTTATCAAACAAATTAGAATATCTCCAATAGCAAGCTTAGAAGCATAATTGAGAGTATTTGATGAGAGTTTTTAGTCGAAAGTTTCGATTTTTGTATGTGAGATATTTTATCGAATAAGGTTTGCGTATTTGGAATACTTAGAAGAGAGCAAATAATGAAATTCTAGTTAATGATGGTGCAAAATTGGAGTCGAGCCACATTGTACGTGTACTTGAATAATGATTTACATGATGGTAGAAAAATAGGTCAGCTTTGCCAGACCCTTAATAATAAAATAACATTACTCAAATTTTAAAAATTTAACAGTAATATTGCACTGAAATAAAGTAAAAAAAAAAGGACCGTATTACATTTTTGGCAACACTGGAGGGACAATCTTATACCTCTTGCCAAACATTAAACTTTTGGAATTCTTATTCTCCTTTATGACTTGACACGCTCGTAGGGTGAGTAAAAAAAATAATTAATCATAAAATTGATTCGAAATCGTATTAATATTTTAATTAATCAATTTCATAGATTTAATTACGATTTTTTAATATTTATATTTTTAATTTTTTATTATAATTTCAGTGTTTGGATACCGGTTAACCTATATATATATATATATATATATATATATATATATATATATATATATATATATATATATATATATATATATACCTTAAAAATTTTTCTTTTTTTCTATTTCTTTTCAAAATTTACATAAAATAATACTTTAAAATATATTTAAATTATATTTTTATTTTTATATTTATATTTTTTTATATTTTTCAATAAAATTTATATAATATTTTAAAATAAATTTATATTATGTTATTTTTTTTAATTATATAGTAATATTTATATATAATAACTGATTCACTTTTATATTTTTTTTATCAGATATTGATATTTATATTTCAACATTTAATATTATTCAAAATTTTATATGACTTAAAATCAAGTATGTTAACTTTCAATAAATATTAAATCTATTTTATAATATTAGCTATTATGTTATTGAACATAAATTTTGGCTAGTAAGTTATTTTTGTTTTGTGATTTTTTTAATTACTTTTCACGTTTGAAATTGAATTGAATTTTATCTATTTTTTAATAATTTTATGTTATAAATTTTAATAGTTAACAAAAAAAATATTAATTAACCAAATCGAAAATATCACAATTGAAGGATCGGTTAATTAAATATAACGGATTGATTAATGATTAGTACTTTTAAAAAATTAATGTTAATGGACTGATTAATTTTTTTACTTAATTGTCAAAACTCACCACTACTCGCCAATATTGTTAGTTACTATTTTAACCTCTTTTTTCCAATCGTTCATGGCAATAGTAACCCTCAAACCATCCATAGAAAATTTTAGTGTTAATTATTTACATATCACAAAAGCATAGAAATAACAAATATTTTGCAAAAAAAAATTGTAACCATAAAATTATTAGAATTTTTATTAATATTATAAAAAGTAATTTTAATTAAACCATACAATTTTTGGCACCAATTAATCAATTAGAGGACGCAACGTCAGTGCCACATGATCTACAATTGTATGAATTGGTGCCAAAAATTATAAAATCCAATCAAAATTGTTTTTTTTTTTAATATTTACAAAAACTTTAATGATTTTATGGTTACAAAAATATTTTTCGTGACCACAACATCATCACTCTTATACTTTGATGACCAAAAAAGTAAATTTCAAGAAAACTTTTAATATGTTAGGATTACATATTAAAAATTACAGGAATAGAAAATTTGTCTATAAAATATTAAAAATTATGCTAATTTATCTTTAATTTTTTTAAATGCCTCTAAAATATTAAAAATGGTACAAATATACTCTTATAAAGGCATATATGGATAATGGACAGCTTTTAATACTTTGAATGTGCATGTAGACTTTTTTATTGACGGAAAATATGAAAAAATGGTCCATATCTACCGTTAAAGTGTTTAAAAATTATTCATATTCGTCACTCAAAAAATAGATCAATGATAAATATGTGCAATGTTCAATATACTAAAGGCATTTTAAAAGTAACATTTTATCATTTCAATACTTTAAAAGGTAAATTTATCTTTATCCTATAATTTTATATCCTAGGTTTTTGAACCTTCCAATTCTTTCAAGAATAATTTAGCCCAGAATATGATTTAACTGCACCATCCGACTTATTTGAGTTATCCAATATATTTTGATCAATATTTTTTTATTAAACTATTTTATGTATCACATTATTATATAAAATTATTAATTTTATTAAAAAAATAGATCAAACAAGTTGATTCTCGTTTAGATTACATGTGACTTATCTGGGCCCAATAGGCATTTCCATTTTACTCAATCTAGTTCTCTCCCTCCTCTCTCTCTCAAAATCACATGTCCCTTCTACTTTCGCAGCCTGTAACGCCCTAAAACAACTACCGGCATGAATAGCACTTTTATGATGGTGAATAGTGATACCAACAATGAATAATACTATACCGAATCTACCGAGATCCAGAAAAATTTTATTTTTGCTATTAGAAAATACAATTTATGGCGAATCTAGTAGTATAATTTGAGCTAAAATTGAGATTAAATAACCTTCGTAAGTCAAAAATAAGAATAAGTTAAGGGATCGAAATGTATCAAACTAAATTTGACCGACTTGAAAATATTCCACATACTTTCAAAAATTATTTCAATTATATGGAATATCTTAGAATAATAAATATTAATTTATAGAAATAAAAAATAAAAATTTGAACACTTTTAAAATTTAGAACTTTCGGACCGATCGAAAATATTTTGGTGTCCTAAAACCTATCAAAATGAATTCCGATTGACTAAAAATTGTAAAAACATCTTAATTTTAATATTTATAATAATTTTGGTGGAAAAATAAAATAAGGATGGATAAACCAATGAGAAATGAAAAAATTCATAGTACAAAAAATTTATCTTTTTGAATCAAAACTTATATTAAAAAATCCATAGTACAAAAAATTTAGGGTTTATTAGATACATTTGAATAATCGCTAAAACAAAAATAAAAGGGAAGAATAGCTAAATGAAAAAGATAGGAAAGAATCATAGCAATAAAGACAAGAAAAAATCACATGATCGATTAATGAAATTTCCTCCTTTCAATTTAGGTATAAAAAAAAAATTCTTTTGCTAAATAAAATTCTAGATTTAATTTTATGCACATTAGTTTGATAGACTTATATATACCAAAATATACCCACTAGTATATAAAATGGATTGTTAAAGTTCTCTCCTTTCAATTTGGTATTGCTTTTGATATACAAAGTTTCATATTCATTTTTATATACTTAAGTTTGGTATAGTTATGTATATCAAGGTATACCCAATGATATACCGAATTAAATTGTTAAAATTTCTCCTTCCAATTGGGTATATCTATGCATACCAATGTATACCCTTTAAATTTAAGTATCTATTTTTTTTAATAGTCTCAATTACTTGAATGCATAAGGGATATAATGTGAAATCTGATTCTCTTTCCTTTAAGTTCAAATAAAATTTCATATTATTTTTACCATCAATTTCCAATGGTAGATACCATTCTCATTGATGAGCCACATATCATTCACACTATTTGGGCCTACGGCTTATTTCACTAAAAAGCCCAATTCCCCTAAACTTATACTGTATGAAATTTCTGCAGACTTGGGCTTCAAAGCAACACGTAATTATGCTTCCTTTCAGATGTAACTAAAAGTTAATTGCATCATGTTTACATCCTTAACATCAAAATTAATTGAAAATATATAATATAACTTCAAATTATATATCGACATCAACAGAAATAAACTATACATTCTGAAATGAAAATCCCAACCTCCTTTCTTTCATCTAAAAACAAATCTCTCCTACTTCAATATTAACCTTAAATTTATTGTGCAGCTTGAAAACAAAAGAAATATTTGAAATCCTAAAAATAGTGTTGATTTTGGTTTGGGTTTAAAATCTAACAACTTTTTATCCAATTCATATATGTCCAAATAAAGTGATTTAAATTCGAAACTGAACTCGAATAGAATCTGAATGATCGAAAAATTTAGAGTTGAATTTAATTTGAATCCAAAATCTGGAAGATTTGACTCAAAAAATCCAAAACCCATCCGAACTGATTTGTGCTCCGATTTTTTCAATTAAATCTTATTTTATATTATATTTATTTATAAATTATAATTTATTGTATATATGAAAAATAAGCAAAAAGTAAAATGAGAACCGGCCGAAATTCCATACATGGTCGTTTTGGTTAGTAAATAAATATATATAAACTAGTTTATAGCCTATTTTAAAATTCAGACCATTAATATCAATTTTTCAAAATAAAAATTCAAGTTCAATTCACTAACAACTAGTTAACTGCTAAATAGAGTCAGTTAACCACTAATCATTGGTTAACTATTAAAAAATTAAAACATATACAATTATCCCCTATTTTATAAAAAAAATGCATGCATCCTTAAAATTAAAATTTTAGAAATTTTAAATATAAAAATACAGATAAAAATATAAATCATTAAAATTTAATGTTAATATAATAAAAGTATATATATATATATATATATATATATATATATATATATATATATATATATATATCAAAACATAAAAATCTGTATTCAAGTCCAATTGAATCGGATAATCGAACAAGCTGATTTAAGCTCAATTTTTTGGTTAATTGATTTTTTGGCTTTTTTGTCGAGTTTTATATAAATGTATGAAGTAGGGTATTTATCAATGTTATTAAAATCGGACCAGATAAAGAATTGGCGAGCTAGAGTTCGTGGTTCGACTGGTTCAACCGGGTTCAACCGGATTTTTTTCTATTTTTAAAATATTATAAATTATTATAATTTTATAAATACTATTGTATAAAAATTAAAAAAATAACCATCAAATATTAATATATGTCACAAATATCCTCATAATAATTTACAAAACATAATTTAAATTTTATTATTACAAGTAATTAATTATAAATTTTTGAATATTATATATTAGAAACATAAAAATACAATCATATTATGAAAAAAAATTCCTTTTTAGATAGAGTACTAATGAAGTAAATACAGAAAATATTAACCTTGCATATATGAATATAATTATATTTAATTACAATAAATTCAAATAGATAATAAGTATATTAAATTATTAAGTGACATTTTTAGAATTTAAAATACTAATTTTTTCAAAAAAATAAATTATGAAAATTTCATATATATATATATATATATATATATATATATATATATATATATATATATATATATATATAATTACAATGAACCAAATAGATAATAAGTATATTAAATTATTAAGTGATATCTTAAACTTTAAAATACTATTTTTTTAAATAAATAAATAATAAAAATTTAATATATATATATATACACACAAATATTTGATTACAATGAATACAAATAATTTTTTACAATTTTTAGCCAAAAACCCGATTTTTCGGTTCAATCCGATTTTTTTCGGTCCAATTCGGTTTTTTGCCAATTCGATTTTGTACAGTTGAACCAACCGATTAACCTATCGGTTTGCGGTTAAACCGTTTCAACCGACAGATCCGGTCCGGTTTTAATAACCATGGTATTTATATTTATATTTGATTAAAGAAATAAAGATTAGTGAGAATTTTATTAAAGATTAAAGGCTATTAATATCTATTATTAATATGAAAAAACCTATTCACATTGTTTACACTAATTAAAAAGGGAGTTGAATGCCAACTATAAAATAGTATGAGATCACTTAAATATAACCATACAAAATGTAATATGATATGCTAATTCTACAATTGTACACGTTCAATGAAATTAATATATTATAAGGCCTGCAAATGAGTCAATATGGATCGATTAAACCGAATTAGATCATAAATAAATCACATTCTAAACACATCATTATATGCGGATTCAATTAAATTAAATTTTAAACAAATTAAACAGATTGTAAGTCAATTCATGGATTGATCCAAATCGATCAAGTCAACCCGTTTGTTTTTGGCTGCAAGTTTTTGTTTGTTTTCTTTCTCTTCATTAACTAAAGACATATTTCTTATAGTATTAATATTAACAAAATTATTCTTAAATTTATTTTTAAATAAATGATTATTGTATAAAATTATCATTTCTGTACATAACTTGCAAAAACATTGTTTCATACGTTTCCATTCCCAATTCTTTTGATAAAAGACTTAAAATTTATTTACCATTATACGATATTTAATTACCTAAAAAAATAGACTTTAACATAGAACCAAATAGAATACAAAAAAACAAAGCACTAATATTTGTATTAAAATAAAAAATTTATTATAATATTTGCTATTGATGTAAAAAAAATATTAAAAAAGTTATGAATATAATTAGCTTTATACAATAAAAATTTAAATATTTTTATATTTTATTTAATATGTTTTTCATATTTTTAATTATATGGAATATTTTTCATTTATAATTTATTTTAATTATTATAATAAAGTTTTTAATTTGATTTCATAAATTTTTGGATAAAAATATATAACTATATATTTATTAAAAGTAATTGTAATCTAATTAAATAAAAGTAGCAAAATTGGAAAAAAATATCGATTTTATTAAGTTATTAATAATAAGAGAAACTTATTTTTATTAATTTCTAAATGGTAGTTTGTTACATATCTTAATGGTCTGATCAATGAAATCAAATAATGCAGATGTCGTGAGTATTTTTACACATAAGTATATTCACTATCATACTCTTTAAAGTTTTAGCTAGATTAAATATGCAAAAATAAAAAAAAAAAGAAAAAATTCAATTTTTTAAATAAAAAATTTTTATTTGTGTTACTTTTAAGTAAAATATTGATGGGATATTTTTTAATAACATTTTTTTTAAAAAAATTTATAAAATTGGGATTTATTATAAAATAATTAAGAATTTAGGGTGAAGTACAAAATCGTTGTGTCGGGTGTTGATTTCAGACATATAACTCACAGAAAAATTTTAATTTTTTCTTTGACACCAATATCTACTGTTGCATCAAGTAGCGATTTCAGATATGTCAGTCTATGTCAAATTTTAATATTAAAATAATAAATAATATTCAAAATCAATATTAGTTGTCACTTTTCGCCGGTGTATATATATCCCTTTGTAAATTTGTAGGTGGTGCAAGTTCAAATCGCACAAGCAACTTTTATTTATTTGTTTATTTTATTTAGATTTTAGGTATTATTAAGTATAGGAAAAATACATTAAGTTATATATACTATTCTAACGGTAAAAGTGAGTTTAAAACTAAAAAACACAAGTTCAAATCCCATCATCTTTTTTTTTTCTTTTTTTTTTCTAGCAAATATATATATATATATATATATATATATATATATATATATATATATATATATATATATATAATTCTAGCAAATTTATATTTTATCTATTATATGAAATAAACAATAAAAATGACCTATTGTTCTAGTGCCAAACGTGTATTCATTAACTTCTGCTCGATGCGGTTCAAATCTCACAATCAACTTTTTTCTTTTTTCTTTAACTATATTTTTTTATTATTTAATTAGAATTAACTAATATTTTCATTATTTTTATAATTTATTTAATTAAAATTAATTAATATTTTCATCTTTTCAACAGTAACACTTTTTTGGTGGGTTTTCCTATTTTTTTATATTTCATTTAATTAAAAATTATAATTAATTTTTTTAAAGTTATAACTAAAAATGCTGTTAGATAATTAGATCAATCAATATTTGACTCGATATGTAAGTTCAATGCACATGACATGTCTGTAATGATTATTTTTTTTATTATCATATTTTTTAAATAGATATTAACTAATTCTAATAAAATAAAAAATAAAAATAATTGTAATTAAATAATAAAAAAATATACTTTAAAAAATGGAGAAGAGCTAGTGGTGGAATTTGAGCTCGAACCACCCACAAATTAATAAAATATAATCGTGCCACTAACAAATTTATAAATACACTTTTATCACTGGGATAATAAATATTCTAATTAGAATTATTTTTTTCTATTGTTAAAATTTTTTAAAATTGATATTAATTAATTTTAATTAAATAATAAAAGAATACAGATAATTCTATTTAAATAATGAAAAAATACTTAAAAAAAAAGAAAAGGAATTCGTTGCAGGATTTGAACCCGTGCCACCTAAATTAATCAATACACTTTTACCATTGTTACAATAGGTATTATAATTAAATGATAAAAAAATATACTTTGAAAAAATGAAAAAGAGTCGGTGGCAAGATTTGCATTTTGCCATTATAACATGTATAATTTTATATTTATTTCTAATACTTAATAATATCTAAAATCTAGATATAATAAATAAAGCCTACCGGCACAACTTATATATTCACAAAGAGATATATACCAACTGAATCAAAAATGATAACTTATATATGTTTTGAATATTATTTATTATTTTAATATTAAAATTTGATACAAACCGACTCTTTTGAAATTGCTACTTCACGCAACAATTTCATATTTTAAAACCATTTTGTTAGGTATTGATTTAAAAAAAATTAAACTTTTTCGATAGATCTTATGTCTGAAATTTTTATCTAACGTAACAGTTTTGTATTTCACTCTAAATTCGTAATTATTTTTTGATAAATTTTAATTTTGTAATTTTTTTAAAAATATTATTAAAAAAATATCCTAATATTGATGGAAGGGTGTAATTTATGAATTTGTTACTGTTTAAACTTTTGATTAGAGTTTAAATTGTAAATTGCTTTAAATATTAGAATTTTTTTCAGTTATTTAAATATTATTTATTATCAAAGAAGCGGAGGAGGAGGTAGGCCAGCAACTTCCTTGAGAAGTACGCCGAGCGTCGGTGACATGGAACTGTCGGTAACTTCCGCAACTAAAACAAAGTTTGTCCATTTTTATGCTTTGGGAGCTGCGAGTTGGAGTCAACATTATCATTATCACATATCCACACTGCACATAGGGAATAACAACTTTTTTTTTTTAAATTAAAAAAATAACTATCTAATGTATAAAGTTTAATGTTGCAATTAAAGGCCACGATCTTTTATCCAATTGAATTTGTTGATTAAAAATATGACGTAAATTTGGTATGTCAATCATCTATAATCTAATTCATCTAGGATCACTTTGGCAAAACTCTGCCAAACTCATGAAAATAATTTATTCAATGGATAAAAATTATATTTTAAAAAAATTACCTTAAAAAGTAGGTAACTATAATGATAGGTAAATTTCAATTTAAATTAAAAAATCGAATTAAATCGATCGATTTTTTTAATATAATTTAAATTTTTCAGTTTTTTTATTTTGAATTTTATAAAAATTTAATTTTTTGATTCGGTTCAATTTTTGAAGAAAAAAATTGTAAAAAAATCGAACCGAACCGCAATTTTATATAATTATATAATTTTTAAAATTTTTTAATTGAATAATTATTTTATACATGTAAATTATCTTATTTTGAGTTGTAAATTATATAAGTATATTTATCAATTATTAATATCTATTTTTTAGGTGATAATTTGAAATTTTGACGATTAAATTGAAAATCGATTAAATAAAAAAAAATTTAACGATTTTGTTGTATTATTTATTATATATTTTGAAATTGTATCTTTAATTTAAATTTTTATTTTGTACAATTTAGATATTTTTATTTTAGTATATTTTGATTAATAATTTTATATAATTTTTAGATACAAATTTTTTATTTTTTTAAAAAATAGTTTTAATTTTTGATTTTTCGGTTAACCGAACCAAACTGATCGAAAAGTTTGGTTTAGTTTGGATTCGGTTATTCTATAAATTCAATTCGAATTTGTTGATTAAAATCTTCAAAGTTTGATTTTCGATTATTTCAATTTGGTTCGATTAAATCGTTGCACGCTTCTAGTAACTGTTTGGTAAATAAAAGTCACAATGAATTATAAATTAAAAAGCAGTTTACCGATTGTTTGATTAATAATTCGATTAGAAATGACTTTTTAGAATAAAAGAAAGGACAATATAATTTTAATATATTATGTTCAATATCTTACTAGAAAATAATAATTATTCCCACTTATTTGCATTTTTTTACTCCACTAAACTATTAAAAATATATAATTAAATAAAAAATAAATATAACATAAAAATAAAAAAATATGTATGTTGATTTCATAATTTGTCACACATTATTTTTTTATAATTCTAAATTATTAAACTAAATTCTTTTTTCTACTAAACTAAAGGCAATTTGATCACGTATAAAATCTATTTCTATACTTCTATTACTCATATAATTTTCTGAATGTGAAGTATGCTCGATATCTTCAAAATTATTAAGCGGCACAAAATTCGAGTCTTCATTAAGTCTCATAAAAGCTGGATCACTTGAAGAATGCCTTCGAATATAGTTATGTAGTGCCATTGTTGCAACCACAATATTTATTTGAGTTTTAAATGGAAATGAAGGCATGTCACGTAAAATTTTTCACCTATATTTCCAAACTTCGAATGTTCTTTCCATGCAACTTTTAAGCGATGAATGAGCACTGTTAAAGATTTCTTGATATCACTTTGCAGGTTCATCATGCTGAAAATCAGGAAGATGATATCTTACCCCTTTGTAAGGTCGTAGATATTGTCTCATTTGTGGATATCCTGCATCCACCAAATAATATTTGCCTATATTTAAAAAAACAAAAGTATTAGTTATATAGAACTCATGAAGACATAACCTTCCCTTTTTGACTTCTGCTAAAAAATATAGGAAGCAAAATAATAAAGTTCACTACCAATAACAATATCAGGCAAAGACTTTATATCATCCATAACTTTTGTCATACTAGCTCCTGGCAAGTATGTTCTTTTAGAAGTCAAACTACTTCTACTTTCAACACTAGCCACTAATCTCGATATATCTTCTCTTAATTTAGCTGCACTTCTTAGACTTCTTCTACCTTTTCTTCCTCTCTTATCTATTTTTGCTTGCGAACTACATCCAATATCTCCTTTTTGCTTGTTCTTTATCGTTCCTCCATCAATTGATATGTCATCAAGATTTGTAATATTTGGTGAGCCATTACCACTAGCCATGAATTCATCTAAGCTTTGATCAAAATCCTCCTCTATTGACTCATCAATATCTTCTAATGATATAGGTCTACTTTTAGATGCATCAATATCAACATTAATATTTTGTGTCTCTATCATTGATGAATGTATCCAAGCAAATTCTCCCGTAGCAACAGTATCTCCATACATTATGTCTAACCTTTCTTCAAATTCAGGTTTAAAACCTACACTTCAAAACTTTGCAGCTCCATGCAAAACCTATAACATATCATATTTCAAAATTTAACATACATGAATAATGAATTTGTTAATTATAGAATTATTATTAATTTAAAACTAACCTTAATTTTCTCATCCCACCATTTAGAAGTAGCATTAATAGTTTGCTTATTTTCGTCCCATCCTAATCTCGTTTTCTTTCCTTTCAAATCTTTTCAAATCGTTCAATCTCTTTTCATAACATCCCACTTATTCTTTAATTGAATTTTATCATAATCATAGCCACTTTCTCTATAAAAATTTGTTCTAACATATTTCCATCCTTCTTTGGTAAAATGAGTTTCACTTTACAAACCTTTATAAATAGCTTGGATACATATGTCATAATATAATAGGATCATATTATCATTCCATACAGTTTTTGTTGTCTTTTTCTTCTGTTCTTGAACATATTGAATTTGCGACATCTATGATAATTATATTTTAATTAATATATAGTATATGAATATTAAATAATTCTACCAATATTAAATCTAATAATAATAAATGTAGAAAATATACTTTCTACCAATTTAATTAATGTCAAACTTCATAAAGACTGCAGAAAGGAACATTTTATAGAAATTATCAGGTAATCATCCTTGTACCCAAGGATAAAAGTAAAAAAAGAGGTGGCATACTTTCTATACTCAAACTCATTTTGCAAGTATGAATCAATATTCTAGATTAGAAATTACCAGGTAACCATTCATGCACTACAAAAAAATACAGAATAGCGATGAAAATTAGCGAGGCCAATAAAATTTGTTGCTAAATGCACCATTTAGCGACAACATTGCGACGAAAAATGATTTTTATCGCAAATATTGTTAGGGGCTAGTGGGAAAATAGATTTTGTGATAATTTAGCGATAAATAATTTATATTGTAGCTAATTTTTAGCACCAAAATTTTGGCTCAAAAAATAGAGATGACTTTGCGAGCACAAAACCCTCGCTAAATCTTAATTCATGGCTAAAATAATTTATGAACCATTTAGCGAGAACAAATCCCTCGCTAACGGTCAAATAGTTTTGCATTTGATATATGAAGGATTTGGCGAGGACATTATCCTCACTAATTTTGCTAGGAATAAAATCCTAGCTAAATTGGCGAGGACAATTCCCTTGCCAAATGGTGAATCACATGCCATTTGGTTTACGAAGTATTTGGCAAGGACAAAAGGATACCGACGCAGGCGTATAGGAATCTAGTATTGGCCTTTCTCCTCAAGGACAAGATAGTTTGGGGCTTTCAAGCTGGCTCTTTCTGACATGGACGTAGGGAAGAGTACAACATGGAAGGCTGCGACGAAACATAGTATTTACACCTACATGAAAGGGGCTTTGAGTCACGTTTATTTAATAGGCCCTTTCGAGCTAACTTAACTGCCTTACTAATAAAGGGAAAGAAGAACGAAGATTAAGACTTAAACGCAGCAGAGCAGAGAGACTTGAAGCTTGCTTCCTTCCTAGCTGAGGAAAAAACTAATTTTGCTAGGACTAAAATCCTCGCTAAATTGGCGAGGACAATTCCCTCGCCAAACTGTGATTCACATGCAATTTGGTTTACGAAGACAATGTCCTCGCTAATTTTGCTAAGACTAAAATCCTCGCTAAATTGATGAGGACAATTTCCTTGCCAAACCATGAATCACATGCCATTTGATTTACGAAGGATTTGGCGAGGACATTATCCTCGCTAATTTTGTTAGGACTAAAATCCTCGCTAAATTGGTGAAGACAATTCCCTTGCCAAACCATAAATCATATGCCATTTGGTTTATGAAGGATTTGACAACGACGTTGTCCTCGCTAAATTGGCGAGGATAATTTTCTCACCAAATCGTGAATCACATGCCATTTGGTTTATGAAGGATTTGGCATCCTCGCTAATTTTGCTAGGACTAAAATTCTTGCTAAATTGGCGAGGACAATTCCCTTGCCAAACCGTAAATCACATGCCATTTGATTTATGAAGGACAACGTCCTCGTTAATTTTGCTAGGACTAAAATTCTTGCTAAATTGGCGAGGACAATTCCCTCGCCAAACCATAAATCACATGCCATTTGATTTATGAAGGATTTGGCGATGATGTTGTCCTCACTAATTTTGTTAGGACTAAAAATCCTCGCTAAATGTGAATCACATGCCATTTAGTTTATGAAGGATTAACGTCCTCGTTAATTTTGCTAGGACTAAAATCCTCGCTAACTTGGTGAGGACAATTCCCTCGCCAAACCGTGAATCACATGCCATTTGGTTTATGAAGGATTTGACGATGACAAATTTTGCTAGGACTAAAATCCTTGCTAAATTGGCGAGGACAATTCCCTCGCCAAACTGTGAATCACATGCCATTTGGTTTATGAAGGAATGTCCTCGCTAATTTTGCTAGGACTAAATTCCTAGCTAAATTGGCGAGGACAATTCCATCACAAAAATTAAATAAACTATATTATTATTAATTAAATTAAATTAAATTATTATTTTTATATTTAATAATATTAATTATATAATAAAAACTTAGATGAACTAAATTATTGTTATTGAAATTAACTAAATTAAATTAAATTATTATATTTATATTCATTTATTAATATTAATTCTTATTAATTATATAATAAAAGAAATAAATTTTGAGAATATAATTTAGCTTGGATTACCGTCCTCGCTAATTTAGCTTGGATTCTGGTCCTCGCCAATGGTTTATAAAGTGGTATGAGTTTTAACCATTTAGTGAGAAAATAGCCCTCGCTAATTTAGCTTGGAATGTAGTCCTCACTAATTTAGCGAGGATATATCTCTCGCTGATACTTAATTCATGTTGCATTAGCTTGGACTATCATCCTCACCAATTTAGCGAGAAAATATCTCTCGCTATTCCTTCGCTGACATTTAGCTACAAATGAAGTCCTTGCTAATTTAATTAAACATCTAACGAGAAAAAAATTCATGCTAATTTTAGCTAGGTAATTAACACTAGCTAATCATATGAAATGCTAATTCTATTTTAGCGGGATCAGTAGGTGCCAATAAAATGAAAAATTAAAGTGGTGTGAATTTCAAAAATTTAAAATTAACCTTTCTCCCTCAAAATGCCCAATCCAAACCAAAAACCCGAAAGCTCTTTTAGTATCATAATCTACATTAGATTTAGGATCCTCCTCTCTCAACAGTTGTGCGGTTTGTGCTGATTCCCTGGAATGGGTGGCTTATGGAGCTTGTAGGCATAGGGAGGTCTGCTCAATCTGCGTGGTTCCCTTGCATTTCATCTGCGGTCAGTTGCATTTGCAACACAGAGTCTGCCGCCGTTTTTGTCACTAAGGTTTGGGTATGCGTTTTGTCGATCCAAAAAAAACATCTCGGCTGTTCAAAAGGTCATCTGAAACCCTCAAGACCCAAGAGCAGTTCTCTATGGTTATCTCTTCACTGAAGTCTGGCATAGTGACTTTAATAAAAAATATGAATGGCAATCATGTTGCACAGCGTTGCTTATAGTATTTGGCTCCTAAATACAGTGAGGTAAGAAAATCTGATCAGCTGATTTAATGTTACTAGTGCATTGGATCCTTTTTTTGTTTCAAATTTCTCAGATATTCAATTTCTCATTCATTTCATTTGAAACACTTAAAAACTAGTAAACATAAAGGAGCAAGGTTGGATTAAGGCCTTATTTCAATCTTGTTTAGCAAAATGTATAGAGAATGGTAACAGGGTAGAAGGTGGAGTGCAGGAGGTGGCAAAAGTTCTGTGGGTTTGTGATTGTTAAAAATTGTTAATGATTCATTTTGCAGTTCCTTTTGAAGCTGCGACCGCCAACTATGTTGAGCTGGCTGCTGATCGCCATGGCTATTGTGTACTCTAAAAATGCCTTAGCCATTCTGAGGGACAACAAACACAGCGCCTAATCTGTGAGATCACATCAAATGCTTTAATTCTTTCACAAGATCCATTTGGGTATAACTCTTTGTCCATTTATTTTTTTTGCATTTTCTTCTGAGCTTATTGATAAAAGAAAAGACTGCATATTTTTTTTTTCAACTGTTTAACTATTACGTGAAGATGATGTTTTATCAGTTTTAAGGTGCAGATAAGACCTTCTGAATGAAAGAAATATAGTTATATAGCTGACTATGAAGAATGATAAAAATGTTGAAAAAGCTGAAGCAAGTGAACCATGGATTTGCTTTATATGCTTATTCATAATGTTTCAACTAATGGAACTGAAAATATGTTATATGCTTTCTCCATAATGTTTCATATATTGTAGACACCAGCAGAGGATTGTCAACTTATAAAGGCGGTCTAGAACTTGAGAGGTCAGTAACTCATCATATAGTTTAAATATATGAGAATTGGTTTTTGAATTGCTGGGGATTGCTGGATATAGTTTAATAGTTTAAATATATAACTTGACTGCTGAGTTTAATGGTTACTGCTAATGTTTTGTATGATCTGTAAGGAACTTAATGCATCATAAATGAGATTGGTAAATTTACTAAGATTTGTTGATGTTACAATTTCCTAGAACTTCAGGCTGTAATGAAATTTTACAGTTCTAGTAAAAGGAAGCTGCGAGGTCACTGTTGGTTTCATCTTTTGCCGGCTTGCTATTTTTGGGATGAGGCTTTAGTTTATCTCATGTATTTGATTATTAAAATCTCTATATACATGTGGTTTTTCTAGTATCCTTTTATTCTCCTATAATTAATTCTGTTGCATTTGATCCTCCTGCACCTGTATCTATGAGTGTTTTTTTGTTCCTTCCGTTAATTGTCTTTTTTATACTGTGCTTAAATCTAATCGTAATGAACTTGTTTTCATCCAATTTCTAAGTGAACTTGTTTTCATCCAATCTCTAGTATCTACTGCTTTGTTATTTCTCAAATTCTTCCCATCTTTAATAGTTCAAAAAAGCTAGTAAATGATATCCATTAAAAAATAAGAGAAAAGAAAACTGTAGCCTACTAATATCTTTTGTTTTTGTATTACCGATTATGCTTATTTGGTTCTTGGGTTTGTTTCTGATATTTGTTAGGCGTGATTTGCATAATATTTCCCCAACCTTAAAGGAGGTTGCTGGTGCCATCGGTGACGTGAGTTTCTTGTTTTATTTTGAATGAATTTAATTATTGAAGCTAGAAAAATGTTAGTTTATATTTATTGGCAGCTAGCTGAATGAGCACTATTGATATTTCTTAACCCAAAACACTACTCAGACTCGAGCAAGCTTTAAATTTATTTGGTGGTTAAATTTAATTTATTGAAGTGATTTTGAACAGGACTCTTTTACACGATGTTTCAAGTCTAATCCTCCAGAACCGATATTTGTTTCCCTTGTTGTGTTGTGGGGTGGAGATACGAGTGGTTATCTTTAAGTATCAACACTCTTCACCTGACATACCACCTTTTGGATTGGGTTTATTTCTTGGAAAATAGCTGCACATTCGGAATTACATTTAGTTGTTGCGGTGCTTTCTGATTGATTTGCTTGAGAAATTCATAAATTGATAGCTTTTTAATATTATCATAAACTGTGTGATAACATAACCTGAAATTTTTTTAGGTATACATGAAATTCAATTTAAGTTTAAGTGTTGTCTATTAAAAATAAATAAATAGAAGTTGTCTTATTATTCTATTAAATGTATAGTGGCTTTGGAAGGTTTCTTCAATTGTGTTTTATTCAATCATTATATCTTTGAATTCTCAATTGGATTATATCATTGCCATTATCAATATCGAATTAATTTAATTTAATATTTATTTTAATCTTTGTTTAAAACCTAGTTCTTATTTTTCTAGTCTTGCATCAATTTATAACTAAATATTACTAATTATAATATGTATGATAACCTTTGTTTGCCCTGGCTTTTAATAGTGTTGGAAGCAATCATGCACCCAGAAAAACCATTTACCTTTATAATATATTATTTAATATATAACTTTTTATTTATTTTCTTTTTATTGCCACAATTTCTTTTTCTAATGTCCAAATTGCCTAATGATGACAAAGAGAGACTAATTACATTTGTTTTAAAGTTAGACAATAAACACTTGATCGATTATGGTTTAGTTTAAATTGAACCAAAAGGCTTGTTTAATTTTTTTTTTCTAAAAGCATATAGTATAATTTATCAATGTGCTTTTTATATTCTTTCTGAATTTAAATTTAAATATTTGCTATATTTACTTAAAAAAACTATTACGCTTAATTATATTTGTAAAGGTTTGATGCAGGTACCTTTGAGAGTTTGAGGTGCTGTTTATTCAGTTAGCAATAAAGATCCGAAGTTTTCTTTGCCTACATGTGGCTGTGAGTATCTAAACAGACTTGGCGCCATTCTAGAACTACAAAGGTATGCATCACTCTCCCTTTCAAATTCCTTTTAGAATCTAAGCTTGTAATCTGCTAGCAGAGAAGTAGAGTAAATTGGCTATATTCATGCTTTTACTCAGTTTTCATTGTGAATGTTGATGTTGTTGTGAGGTTTATTTCCTCCTAAGGAATTCAAAAATTTTTGCTGCTTAACTTTAGGTGTTTTAACAAATTGGCCCCTACAATATTAAACTGACTTGATAATAAAGCCAGTTGAGAGTTGAGACATGGCATGCATTGGAACGTGGACATTTAGGGGGGAACTTATGTGCAACTTTTCCTAATTGTTAGCTAGAATCCTCGCGAAGTCATAGTGTTATTTCATTGAGCATCATTGAATCTTTCTACTGCTCATTTCTTTAATTTTGTTACTTTGTACAGGCCTTGCTTAGTGCTATAATAAAGCGCATATGAGGATTTGTCAAATTAAGAATAACTTTAGGCTATAATAAACATTTTATGAACTGTTTATGACTTTTCATTGTTACTGTTATATATGCATGTATCATTTTAGATATATTATTAGCAATTTTATATACTTGTAAATAACAATTTATTCATTAATATATATATATATATATATATATATATATATATATATATATATATATATATATATATATATATATTTATATTAAATATTGAGTAAATATAAATTTGTTATTTTTTAGTTTATTGTTTAAATAATAAAATTTTCATATTAAATTAATAAAAATAAGTTTATATCAACATTTAGCGAAGATAAATCTCATGATAAATCTCATATTTGTAACAAAAGTCATCCTAATTGAATTTAGCGAGGATATAAGTCCTTGTTAATTTTAGATCCTCGCTAATTTTGTGAGGATTTAGTCATCGCTATCTTTTGCGAGAATTAGTCCTCGCAAAATTAGAAAATTAGCGAGGGCTAATTCCTTGCAAAAATTAGCAAGGACTTTAAATTCAGTTAGGATGACTTTTGTTACAAAATTATTTTTCTCGCTAAACTGATTTAGCGACGAAAAATCATCATAAAAGTCCTCGCTATTTGTGTTTTTCTTGTAGTCATGTAGACTAGTAAAAAGAGCTGGCATGAAACTTATATATTCAAAGTCCAATTTCATATTGTAGTATCCCTCATATCCAATCAATCACCTAGAATTATTTAATTCAGTATAAAATGAAGTACAATACTATTTCTACTAATAGCTTAGGAGAATATGCGATTACAAGCCTTAAAGTATTGCATAGAAAATGCAAATTTACCAAAAACATCCAAAGAAATTTTAAATATATTATTCAGGGAAAACAAAGAAAAAGCTTAATTAAAATATGAAGTAGAAAAAAGGAAATGGAGATATGCATAAAGAAACAGTCTAAAAGTTTAGGATATTGACCTTTTCAGGAAACAGAAAAGCATACTTTATTAAGATTATTATTATTATTATTATTTTACAGGATATGTAATTTGACATAACTAGCTTTAAGATTTGGTGCCGTTTGAAACCAACTTTTTAGGGGTCGAAAATTTCCTTGTATGCAGTATTAGACATCAATTGTTTTCTAAGTGTTAACCTAAAATTTAGACTTCTCGTATATTTAACTACAAATGTGAATTTTTTTAATAGTTTTGAGCTAAAACGTTGTGTTCCCTTTCTTCATTCAAATTTCAATAAGTTTGGTACTAATCATAAATAATATTGAAATAATTTCCATTGATGCAATATAATAATCATAATAAAGTGCACAATTGTTAATTATTATAAGCACATGTTCACTCTTAATTTACACATTACAGGTCACAAAACAAACAGTGCAAATTGTTTTAAAAATCAGCTGCCACACAAAGAAACAAAAGAAGTGCTTTAAAAAAAAAAATCAAACCTGCTGCCACACAAAAGGTCTAAAATACAAAGAAAGAATTGTTATAATTACTTCTATTAAAAAGAAAAATAAACAAACAACCAAATAAAAAAAATAGTGCCATACAAAAGTCACAAGTACAATGAAAGAAAAATTTTAATAATTATTTCCATTGACAAAAAAATAAAAGAATAAGATCAGACCTTGAATGCTGCCTCGCAAATACAAAGAAGATGAGACCTTAAGCAATACGGATTAATATAATGTTATCCTTTTAACTTTCAATGATTTTGAGTGATAAAAAGAGAAGAAAGAAGAAAACAAATGGAATTCTTTTTACGTTAGATTATTTTGGGTGATAGGAAAAAAAATCTTTTATATTAGGTATATTTGTAATTATAAAATAAAATATAGGGTATTTTTGTCTAAAAGGAATTTTAAATCAGCTTCTTTGAAAAGTTATAATTTAGCTTTTTTAACAAGCTTCAATTTCTAACTTTTTTTAATAGAAGATTTTTTCACTTTTCACAAAATTGATTTGTTAAAAATCAGCATTTACCAAACACAGTTTTTTATTCCATAATTAGCTTTTTATTAAATAACTAGCTTTTTACTTCTTGAAAAGCAATGCCAACCAGCAGCCGATCGGGATTGATTGGCCATTCGATCAATGAGGTCTAGACATCCTAGGACCATTTTTTCTAAGGCAAAAGGAAAATGAAATTCCTTATTATAACCATCGATCACTTTTTCAAATGAATCGAGACAGAGCCTCTAGTGACAATCACGATAGAGAGGGTTAGCAATTTTGCCTAGAAGGACATTATTTGAAGGTATATATTACCTAATGTCTTTAATATAGATAATGGCAAGCAATTCGACAACTTCATCTTTAGAAACTTTTGTCGAGACCTCAACATCAGCCTCAAGTTCACCTCAGTCACCCACCCATAAAGCAATGGAATGATCGAGGTCTCCAATCGAACAATCCTGGAAGGGCTAAAGAAATGGCCGGGTGAGGCAAAAGGTAACTAGATTGAAGAATTCCAAAATGTCCTATGGTCTAACAGAACTTCTTCAAGAGCTGGCACTCATCAAATGCCATTTTCTCTTATCTATGGATCCGAGGCAATGATACCTGTAGAAATTGGCCTCCCATCCTATCGATCCATATTTTATTTCAATCGGATGAACATCCAGGAAAGATGCCAAGATCTAGACCTGATAAAAGAGATGAGAGAAGATGCCTATGCCAAAATCGTCTCCTATAAATAAAGGGTTGCCAGATACCACAACACGAAAGTGAGGCTAAAAACCTTCAATGTGGGTGATCTAGTGCTTAGAAAGGCGGACATAGGTGCAGGGAATGCCAGAGTCGGGAAACTAATGCCAAATTGGGAAGGGCCTTATGAAATCTCTAAGATTTTAAGCTCCAGTACATATAAACTTAGAACCCTAGAAGGGTCGGACGTCCCCAGAAGCTGGAATATCGAAGTACTCAAGAAATACCATTTGTAACTTTGTATCAGAAACTGAATTCAATAAATGAAGATTTTTTCTTCCATCTCCATGAAAGGGATATTTGGTATAACTTATTCGCTAGGCTCGATGCTCATCCTGAGCCGAAAATGCAAAAGTTGGAGTCCATTTATTTACAGGTCAAGTTCGTTCGCTAGGTTCAATGTTAATCCCAAACAAAAAATGTGAGATGCATCCATTTAATTTCCACCGATTCATCTGCTAGGTTCGACGTCAATTTCGAACCAAAAATACGGGGGTCAATATATGAAACTGCTTGCCAATATTTCAAGTAAATGCAAGACCAAAAGGTCACTCTCTATGCTTGATATTACTTCGGCCAACCGAACACGATTTTCGATCGGATAATACCCCAAGTAAATGCGAGGCTAAAAGATCATTTGATATGCTTAACATTCATACGACCGACTGATCACGAGGTTCAATTGGATAATGCTTAAATCATAACTCACGGCAAATGTTCTAGGAGTTATTGATTGCAAAGCTTACAAAACTTCTTTAAATTTAGGAAGTATCTTTATATTACATTAAGGAAATATCTTTATATTGCATTCGGGAAGTATCTTTATATTACGTTAAAATGGTTTATCGAGAAGCCATACTTGGAATGAAATTGCATTGTATTAGAATAAGAAGTCATAAATTGAAGGAAATTTATATTGCATTCAAATGATAAATTGTATAAGTTACAAAAATATCACAAACTTTACAAAAAAGAAAAAAAAGAAAAGAAAAACCTAAATTTCTATATCTACAATTTCTATAATGGCAGGGGCCTCGGTTGGATCGGTGGCAGGCTCTGCATCTGGCTAGCAGCAGGCTCTACCTTTATCTCGGTAGGAGGCTCAAAGGACTCGATGGGTACTTTAGAAACAGGCTCTGTTGGCAAGGATGAAGTATCTACAGGCTCAGTCGATACGTTAGGATGAGGCTAGGATGATGGTGGGTCTCCAATTGCTATTCCCTTGGTCACCCCTCTTTGAGGAACCCCCTATTCGTCATTGTTAGAAGGAGGATCGGGCATACTTCTTAGATCCTCCATCCAGTCGAGTTTAGCTTCAGGAAAGCACTTCTCGGCCACATAGATCAACCAAGTCAGTAGCCCCCCTTGGGCCTCTTCCAATTGATCTAGAAGCTTCTCTTTTTGGAAGGCAAGTTCCTCCTTAAGCTTCTCACCCCATGCCACCTCCTTCTTCGCCAAAGCAGCCTGTAAGGAATCCCGTTCGGTTCTAAGCAGGTCATGCTCTAACAAAGCTTTGTCCCTATCAGTGTTGACCTTGGCACACTCATCTGAAAGGAGTTTGCACTCAGCACCTAGCTTGGGTGCCTCATTTTTAAATCTTTTACATTGGGCGCTATCGGCAGTCAGGAGCACAACGTCTCCCTTTAGATGGTCAACCTCACTCTACTGAGCTTTCGAGTTTTGGGCATGCCGAGCGACCTTCTTCTTTATCTTCTTCACCTTCAACCTAAAAAGGAGGGACTCCTTGTTGGCTGCACCATAGTTAGCATTTGCCTCCCTTCGCTGCTGGATGACATCCTCCCATTTTGATCTTAAGAAGGCTACCATACCGTGTAAATGCAAGCCTTTTCAGCTAAAAGGAAAAAAGTAAAAAGAAAAGGAAAGTTAGTTGGAGAAAAGAAGAAGCATAAGTCAGATCTATTGAAAGAAGCATATATCTAGCCTTGTGCAAACCATGGCGTACATTAAGTTAACAACTAAAGATGCATAAGGCACATTCTTCATTTCTTTTTTTCTCACTTAAAGGACATTGTTTAGAGCTCAACTTGAAGTGACTTGCAAGTATAGAGCGAACTAGTTTTGCTTTGCTTATGTTGAACATATCAAGAACTTTATGATAAGTGGTAAAAATTACACATTTATACTTGACTTTTACATGTTTTTAGACTCTAATCTTTAGTAAATTTGGGAAGTTTTCACTTTTTTTTTACTTTGACCTTTATAGGATTGAATTAACAAAAAAGAAGCATTTTGTGGCAGTTGGAGTTGATTTGAATTAGTAAAAAAATCTGTATAAATCTGGATGTTAGCCTTGGCTAGGGCCAAGAGACAAGCGGTTGCTTTAGCCTTGCCCAAAGCTAACAAAATGTTGACTGGATAGAGTGTAGCAAATTGGTTTTATGCGCATAAGTTGCCTAGTTGCTAACCATGCTCCAATTGACCTTTGAGGATTTTCAACCTATATTTTAGGGATTAAGAGGAGCTAGTTTTAGAAAGCTTAATTAGTTTTAAACAATATTTTGAAAATCGACTCGGATGTCGACTTGGCCAGCCAACTGGATCATGAATCAACTGATTCGATCGGGTCGACTTGAAATTTTTAATATTTTTTTGAAAATATAATTATTTATAAAATTAAAAATGTGGTATGTAAAAATACATTTAAAAACCTATTAGTTACCAAATATCAATATAAAAATATTAATTTTAAATCCAACAAAGTTTATAAATATAAAAATCAAATAAATTATCCTAAATCGTAAATATCTAGATAAATTCATATAATATAAAAAAAAGCATTCAAATAAATTCATTTAACATGATGAACAAACATAATTAATCATCAATCTTCATCTTCATCTTCATCTTCATCTCCATCTCCATCTCCATCTCCTCCTACTCGTTAGTTAGATTCAATTACATCATGCTTTATAATATTTAAAATTTTAAAATAAATATAAAATTATATATAACTACACACAGTTTTTAATATTTTAAACTAAATCCATATTATATATATTGTGTAGAAATATAATTAATTGATGAATTTTAACTTAATTTAGAATGTTAAAGATAAAGATATATATGTTATAAATATAACTTGCTGCATTGGATATATTACAAAAATTGTAAGGTATAAACAACGAAAATAAGGATAACATATAAAATCATATATGCATATAGTTTAATGAAAAGAAATATATATAAATCTATTGATAATAATTGTTTAAATCTAAAATTAATTTAACAACTCATCAAAAAAAATATTTTAATTTCATTAAGTGTAATTATATACACTTCAAAAAGTTAATACATGAAAGGCTGCAAAATACATGTAGGGCAAATAGATCCTTAACTAACTAACAACAAAGTACTCATAGATGGATGCAATCAAATTTGATTTAGTAATAGTAATCAAATAAATCCTTAACTAATAACACAAAATTACTCACCACATTGACTCTTATTTATCATCTACTTCAATTCAATATGAAAGATAAATAGTACTAGCTAGGCTAGGATATAAAAGGCCTTTAAGGACAAAATAGGCTGCCATTGGTTTCCCAGAATAGTAAAATTCAAAATTTTCTTAAAAAATTTAATGAATTATTCAAGACCATCTGCTTTCTCCTTGCTTTTAGACTGGGATAGGTCTTACAATTGAAATGATGAACAACCAAAAACAATGGGGAGAATAGAGAGCTAGACTTTTAATGGGTATGTATCACCAAGAATTAAAGATAATACAATAGAGAAAATAGGTTATAATGATTTTATGACATGAGTGAAAGAAATGGCAACCTTAGAGAATGAAACACAAGCTAATATGTAGCCTATTGTGTGAAACAATGCTGGTCCAAGTAGAATAACAATAAATGGCTTTGAGATCTTCTAGCAAGGTTGAAGCTTTGATGACCATAATATCAACTTCCATGCAGACCCAACAAATAGCTTAAAGGAAGCAACAAACCATGGAAATTGAAACACATTCAAAGCTTTCTTACATTAAACCCTCATCCACCTGAAATGACCCCATCACCAGATCCACCTCCTTCAGCCACCGCTCTACCAACCCCCAACCCACCGGCACCATCTTTCTCCCTTTAATTACGTGAAATGAACGGAGGTAGAGAAGCAAATGAAGGGAATTTTAGGGATTTATAACAAAACTCATATTTTGGAAGTTAAACTGGTCTAATCCAATTAAACCCCGAGTCCCGATCCAACCTAAAATTTTTCTATTCAATCCGAGTTTTTTCTATTTTTAGTTTTATGTTGAATCAACCTAGTTTTTAATCAAAATTATGGTATAACCGATTCAATCATCCAAGTCAAACCAAGTTTCAAAATATTGGTTTTAAATATTTTTAATTATTTTTCTAGTTTAGTTAGGATTAGATTTACTTTCTTTAATTTTTAGGAATTTAATTAGAAGATTTTTCATCTAGCTTTAAATTATTATTTTGTGATTTGTTCATAGCCATGAGTGTAATGACTATACTAGATAATCCTAATTATTGTTACTAATTACATTCATTAATTCTATCAATGCTATGACTTATCTGTTAATGATGCATATATAAACATACATACATACATTCTATGCCCATCATGCATGATTATGTACTTATACTTTCACTTGCTGTAGAGTATTCTTAACATAACTTTATAATTACATGCCTTTATACATATATAAATGCCTTAGATGTAACCAAAAGAGATACAAAAATCAATCTCAAACATTTATGCTACTTCTAATCTTGTGTTGACTTGTGAGATTGTTGGCTTTGTCCCTGAACACACGATCTACTTTGCAAACCTACACGGATAAACACCCGTGCTAAGCTATAAAGCTTAGCGGGGAACAACTAATAACATGCAGATGACTACTTACAGTCTCTATTTCCAATCATTCAATAATGATAGAAATACAAAGCCTTACAAGATTAATCAAGATATAACAGTATCATATAATCAGAACAATAACATACTTTATAATGTATTTTCATAAATGGCCTGCTTACAATTCCCTGTGGGTGTGGATAACGGGTGCAATGGATACCCGAAGGTATCAAAACAGAAGGATACCCGTAGGTATCTAAACAGAAGGATACACGTAGGTATCCGAACAGAAGTCTCATGTAGAGACAAACAGAAGACTCATAAGAGTCAAACAGAAGCAGCTGCGATAACCCTATAGGCATGCCTATCTATCCACTACCAAGTCTTTAAGTGCAGGCCTAATTCGATTACTTTTCATATTATGTGACATTGCATCAACAGATACCATTATAGCATTAATAAATGCAAGAAAATTTTACTATCATTTATTACTATTCTGTATTGTCGAAATAATCATTTATTTGTATTACAAGGGAATAACGCTTATATAAACTCATTTAAAGTAATAAAACATACCTTTTTGTTATTAGCGAATCTGGTACTTAAAGAGATGTCTTACTGTAACTTGTAATTCAGGATGATTTGTAAGCTTAGAAGGGTTTAGGCAAATTTTAAATCCCAATTGAAGTCAAAAAAACATACAAACATAAAGGCATATTGTCGCGCTCGCGACGAATGTCGCGGCCGCCGCGACAATCGCGCTCGCGACAGAGAACAATGGCCTAAATAAGCATTTCTTGATGTCGCGCTCGCGGCATAAGTCGCGCTCGCGACATAAAACGATGGGGCAACCGCCTTATAGTGATTATTGTTCAAAAATCCTGTAAATTAATGTAAAAACTCAGATTGCATCTTAATTTCGACATACCAAATGGATTTTTCAGAAACCACTATCTTCTACAAAGTTTTAGGTTTACAATTCTAGTTTTCAAAACACTAAAAATCTCCTCAATAGGACCTGTAAAACTCCAGTTATTCAATAAAAACCACAGACTGTTCACAAAGGCAGAAATCATAACCAAAATCAGATTTCAATACCGATTTTCACTATCATGCAGTGAAAATCAAATTTCAGTTTCTTCTAACAAAATCAAGACATGCAAGTCTAATTTCAATAGCAACTGGAATTTCATCATTTGAGCAACTATATCTCAAGATATGAGCAAAAGTGTACAGACTAGTCAAATGATCTTTAAAAACAGATTTTCATGCTTCCAACCAAAACTCACATACTTCCAACTTTAAACCCTTTCTAAGCTTTAAATCATCCATAACACACATGAGAGAGGCACTCAAAATCTCTCTCATGACAAATCAAGATAGATATAAATACACATACAAAATTCTAAGTTCCCATACCTTGTTATAACTCTTCCTTTCTCTTCAACCTTGAAGAGTCTCCTTCCCCTTTCTTTTACTTGTTTCTCCTTCTAAAACACATAAAACACTTCTATGAAAACCTAACAAGCTATACAAAGAATCACTTACATTAAAGGAGAAGCAAGTTACCTTAACCCCCAAAAACCAAGTAAACCTTTACTTCTTTCTCAAAAATTCCAAGAAATCTAGAGAGAGAGAGGATGAGAGAGAGTTTAGGGTTTAGGAGATAGAGAAGATGAAGATGGAGAGTGAAGACCATGAGTTGGCCGGCCCTCCTTCATCACAAATATCTACCTCACTTTAATTTCCAATTGGTCCAAATGTCAAGTTTAAGTCAAAGTTGTCTCAACTTTCCTTTATTTCTAATAATGCCCCAAAACTTACTATTTTGCTTTTCAATTAAGTCCTTCAATACATACATACACACAATTAAACATGGACACTAATAATTAATTAGTGTTAATTCTTCTAGGGTACACTGAGGGGCATTACAATGAGTGGCTAAATGCTTTATTTCGGTTAAAGGTTAATTCAATGGTAGGATTCAATCAATTACTATGAGATCATTTATGCTTTAAATTTCTCTTTATTTTTTTTATATCGTTCATATTATTTACTGTAATTTAGAAAAAAAAACCCATCTCTATTGTTTTTATTATTTGTTCAATAAGAACTTGTTGTTTATTGAATTAAATAACATACAATTAATTTGTTTATAACTATGAGTGGCTAAATGCTTTATTTTGGTTAAAGATTAATTCAAGGGCTAGATTCAACTAATTTTTGTGAGATCGTTTGTGCTTTAAATTTCTCTTTATTTTTTCTATAGTGTTTATGTTATTTACTATAATTTAGAGAAATTCCATCTACATTCTTATTTATTATTTGTGCAATAAGAGCTTGTTGTTCATTGAATTAAATAACATACAATTAATTGAAGAAAGCAAATTCGTAATTGTTTGGTAAAATCAATAATAAGTAGTAATTAGTATAACAACATCGAAAATGATTGTTATATTAAGTAAATGCATGATTTATTTTGAATCAATCTTGCTTGTAGTTGGTTAGTTTAGATCGGGTCTTTCTAATTCATAAAGTTGTCAATAAATTGAAAATTTTCTCTTGTAACGGGCTATTTATTGGTTAAGGATTAATTATAGTCTTATTTGATTAGCCTATTAATATGGAAAAATTTGTTGGAAGTGTAAAGCCAATAACTATAATTAGTTCGTTACATGATTTTAGAGTTATTATTTCATCCATAACCAATAAATTGAATCCTGCGCCATAGATTCCTTTAACTATAATTTCTCATCTATTGGTTTTATTTTAATTAATTTTTTGCATCTTTAATTGATTATTTTAATTCAACCATTTTAATATTTAGTTTATAAAATTCCTCCATTTATTTTAATTTGTTAAAATTTTGATTATCTCAAATTAAATTAGTACTAATCTCTAAGCATTCGACCCTTACTCATCCTAATTTATTTTTGGTTATAAAAAGTTAGCAATTATTTTTGGTGGCTTTGACACCCAGCACTTTCTCAATATAACTCTCTTGGGAAAGCCATAATTTTCTTATGTTTCTATCCAAAGTGATCTTCATGCCAATAATCTATTTAGCATGTTCTAAGTTTTTCATTACAAAAGACTTGCCAAGCTCTTTCTTCAAAGAATCGATTTTGCTAGCATCATGACCAACGATTAATATATTATCCATATTGAGCAATAAGATGATGAAATCACCATTACAAAATTTCTTTATGAACACATAAAGATTATAATTATTTTATCCATACCCCATATCTACCATGAAATATTCAAATTTCTTATACCCCCACCTTGGTGCTTGCTTCAATCAATACAAGCTTTTCTTCAACTTGCATACTAGAATCTCCTTGGCTTTAGCTTTAAAGCCATCTAGTTGATCCATATAAAATTCCTCTTTCAAGTTACAATAGAGGAAAGTAATCTTCACATCAAGTTGTTCTCCAAGTTCAAGCTAATTGCTAAACCTAGGATAACTCTAATAGAAGGAATTTTTACCATAGGTGAGAAAATCTATTCAACATCAATTCCTTTCTTTTTCCTAAAACCCTTTATAACCAACCCGACCTTTTATCTTAGTTATGAACTATTATTTTTGGCCTTCAACCTAAAAAACCATTTGTTCTTTAATGCTTTCTTTCCTTTAAGAAGCTTTACCAACTCATATATGTGGTTTTTATACAAGGATTTCATTTTTTTGTATAACATTTAACCACTCACTTTTCTAACTTCATGTTATAACTTCTTCATAACTTTTAGGTTCTCCTTGTTAATGAGCATCACATATTCATAAGGAGTGTATCTCTTGGAATGTAATATATTCCTTGTACATCTTTTGAAATTAACTTCAGCTAGTTGTGAAAAAGAAGACTATCCATCATGCTCTTTCTTAGCCTCATTTGTTTCATTGGCATCATTAGGAATGGAATCATCTTTATCCCCAGCTTCTTGTTCATCTCTGTAACCTTTCTTAGAGCTAAAAGATTTTGAAGTAAAGTCTAGTATATTTTCTTTAGTAGGTTTAGGCTTATCAATATATTTAATAGTTTGATCTTCAAAAAACATGTAAGGCCCTAAATCCTACCTTATTAGGAATACTAAATATTCATAGGAGTATATACGGTGAATAATAAGAGTTATGTAAGTTAGCGACCAGTTCAGGATATAGATGGAAATTATGTAAAAGTTCGGACTAATTTGGTAAATTGTCTATTTTGGGATATACAAATATAATTGCATGTAACATAAGGAAAAATATATCACTAAAGTTAATTTTACATGTAAAAGGTGATTAAAAATGACTTAGGGTATGAAATAGAAATTAACCAAGGATTAAAAAACTTTGACCAAGGATTAAAATCTTCTAAAAGTTTTGCATGAAAAAATGATAAATATTAAGAGGGAGAGAGAGAGAGAGAGGAGGCTGGCCCTTTTGGGATGAAAAATCTACAGATTTTTAACTTTAATTTCTCTTATAAATTTATTCAAATAAAATATGCTCCTTTGAGGTATAAGTAAAGTAAGGAAGTTAGTAAGGTTCAAGCAATAAGTAAGAAAATTTTATATATTTAAATGCAGAAAAATGATTTCTCCTCATCCTCTAATTCATCTAGCCTATAAATTTGGGTATTTATTTTGTGTGTCTTGATCTAGGAATGTGTTTTATGATCTATTTGAATAAAAGGTGATGGAAAAAGGAAAGAAAAAAGCTTGAAGCAAAAATTTATAAGTTTTAAAGAGGTATGGGAGTAATTTAATTTCTCTATACATTTTCATTAGATATAATTAAAAGAAAATGATATATTAATGCCATAAATGATACGAGGATGTAATTTATATGTCTACATATGTAATAAAGAGGAGTTAATGGAGAAAAATATTAGTTTGATGAATTCTAGTGCAGAATCTATAAGACTTATAAAGAATATTTTGGATATATCTTGAGTTGCAGTTTCGTAAATTAAATGGAACCAATGGAAAATTAAATTACAAAGATATACCCATTATTCATATAGCGATACCAAAACCTGATTCTTGCTCTAATTATCTCAAATTTTGGGTAGAAGTAAGACTAGGCTTGCTGTCCTATCTTTTGGAGAAGTTTCTAGTATTTTAGGGATAACTCTTGATAGAAAGGTCAAAATTATTTAATTTTTATTGCTATAAAAACTAGAAATATAGAAAAACAATTATCTAGAAGGAAGTTTTTCCTAAAACCTATGTTTTCTATGACAAAATTATTACACAAGTTGAACTTAAAAACCTGTCTAGTGAAAATATGGGGGTTTAAACATCAACTCAGTTGGATTGGGACTAATCTAATCAGGCTTTCTCTTGAATAGTCTATAATGCACCCAATTCAATTGGATTGAGTTTCAATCTAGCCATATACCGTGCATTCTGTCCCTAAAGTTGCCAAACATCACTCAAAAGATACTGAACGTCTTTTGAACCTTTTTGGACATTAATAGAACTTTGTGAGCTCATCTAAAAAAGTGTAGTGAGACTCATTATGTGTGAAGTTTGCATATACCACATTGGAGTCATTTATGAATCATTAGGAAATATAATTTAAGGTATATTAGAATGAAATTATACATAATAAATGTTTTCTAATGATAATGTTATCCAAATTGAGAAAGTTCACATTGGGCTATTTGGTGTATTTTTGAAATTCATTCCCATTCATACTTGAATAGGTTTAATGTGTGTGTGTGTGTGTGTAAGTAATAATAATGATTAAATGATTTGGTGCATTACAAATGCATGGAATTATATTTTAATAAAAGTATAATATTCTGAAATGACTACTGCAATTGATTAACACGAGTTATGCTTTCTGAAATATAATATCTGCTTCTATGATTTTGCCTACTAAAGTCTAAGTTGTGGGTATAGGCATGCCTAAAAATAAGATTTGTAGCTGCTTTTGTGACATTTTGATGTCTTCTGTTCGGTCCTATGGCTCTTTTGATCTTGATTTGATTTTAAGACAATGTCTCTTCTGTTTGATGTCCATGGTACCTTTTATTTAAATTATAGTACCTGCATCTTATGACAATAACATGCAACTTAACTATGTTTTGTATTTGCTCTATTCTTTTATGACCTGTTAAGGATTTGCTTAGATTTTAATTATGTCAAGAAAGATTCGAGTAATTATTGTGGTTCAAATCATACTCCGATGGACTATATGGATTATGTATTCAAGCACTTAATGTTTCTTAAGTTATTTACACTTAACATTTTTTAAGTTATTTCATATATTTAATATTATGTTGTACTTATAAAATATGTTATGTTCTGTTGTATCTTATTGTATGTAATTACTTGGTGACTACTATGAGTAGTCACCATTAGGTGTAGTCTTAGCACATATTAAGCTTTATGGTTAGCACGATGGCTTTTTATCCGTACAGGTGTCAAACTTATTTGTAGCAGAGGCTAGAAGCAGGACAATTGTAAGCAATGAACATAAAAGTTAGGATCAAGTGTTAAATTGTTTATTCATGTACCCAATAAGTGTAATTTATAAAGAATTCTTTTTAGATCTAGGCATATGTATAAGTTAAATTTGTAAAGATCTATTATAAGTATAATTCATAAACATAACATCTAGAAGAAGAAATTATGTTACTATTATTAAATATTATGAGATCTAGCTAGTAGTTAGTATAAATATAATTCTGGATAATCACGTGATACCTTTTACGATAATTGCCTAATTTTGGGTACCCTTAAATTCTCTTTGGGGGGGGGGGTATTAGGGTGTGACAGAACACATTTCTACTTCTAATAGCTTTCTTGTAAACAAGACCCTATAATTTTACCCAAACTCTTTATGTGCATATTTTAAGAATATACACTTTTTAGCCTTTGCATCAAACTTGGACCTCTCATCTTTTGGAATGTGAACAAATGCCCTATAACTAAACATCTGCAAATAATCGTAGGAAACATCTTTCCCTATCTATATTCTTTTTGGAATATCTTCATTAAGAGGAATCGATGGAGAAATGTTGATTAAGTGAACAACAGTTCTCATTGTTACACCCTAAAAAATTTAGAAAGTTTCGCATACAAGAGAATACACTGGATCCTCTCCATAATGGTTCTATTGAGGTGTTTTTGAAATTGTTTTCTCTTAATAAATTCCATACTTCTTACATGTTGGCTGTCCTATTTCTGTAATTAATTGTTTATAATTAAGAGTAGAGTGGTATTTTTCAGTATAGGTTAACTATATAGGTTCTCTATATAAAAATCTATTTGTATTATTATTTTTTATGTGATGAGATAATAGAAAAAATATCTTTTCACAAAAATCTTCATGGTATCAAGCCACTGTCATTTTGAAGGTTGAGATTACTCCCATTTGCAGTTGGTTATTTTCGCTAGTTATTTTTCGGCAAGTATGAATGGTTGCATTTTGGCCTTTATCTTTTGACATCACCCCTATCGGAGGGAAGCCCAGGTGATTTTTGACAAGTACCCAGGTTTTTGGCATCATCGAACTCCGCGAGTGGGCACATATGCCGCGTTTTTATTTTAACTATACATCCACTTATCGATGCGTGAGGGGTGTGTCACCTCTTTCAGCCACATTTTGTCATCAATTCTTTTTTTGTTCATCTTGTCGGCCTTCATCTACTCCAATGAACTAATTTTTGGTGACTTTTGACATCTTTGATTTTTGGGTCCCATGTGACAGGTTCTATTATACTTGTTTTTAGGTTGTTTCTCTACTATTGGGGTTGGTTTTTTACTATTTTTGGGTGTTTCTTGCCTTTTAATTTTTATCTTGCCATTATGTCAGATACTGTAATGACTTAAATATTGGGTTAGTCATGAATAGTATTTTTCGACAGTAAATAGTATTTTCGTGCTGAAAAATATCCCAAAAGCGAAAAATATTTTATTTGAATATCGGAAAGTATTAGTCATGAGTAGTTCAGGGTTGAAATTTGAAGTGAATTTGAGATCAAATAGGCTTCCAAAAGTTAAAAGTACGAAAAAAAGAGCAATTAGGATTTTAGGGTAACTATTTGATCAAGATTTGATCGGGCCGTTAAAAATAGCAAATGAAGTCTAAAAATTATTAAAAATTTTAGTTAAACCTAAAATAATGTGTAGATTTTTTTGGTAATAAAACATAAAATTTTTGGTAATACTAGTAATTTTATCGGATCAATTTAGTTGAATTGAATAGGAAACGGACTTCGATTAGGCTTAAGTTTTGGATATAACCTATTTTTGTTGTGATAAAAATGATGAAATTAGTTTTGAAGTAGTTTGGAGTTAGAAAGTGGGAGAAATAAATTAGAATCGATTATCAGGTTATTATTAGGCTTTGGTTAAATGGGTTTAGGCTCATTAGTTTGGCCCAAGCCTAAGTCACCAAAGAGGTATAAATAGGGTAAAAAATTTGATAAATCCAGCAGCTTTCACTGGCTCATTCTCCCCTTCTCCTAGTCGAACCACCATAGCCATTGTTTTCACCCATTTTTCAAGTTTTTCTTTCAATTTCTCCCAAATTTCAAGCCCTAAAATTGATCTCTAGCCTCTCTAGTTGGTTTATTAAACCTATATTCATTGATTAAAGGAAGTAAATCAAGGAAAAACAAGGGTTAAAGCTTTAGGTATTAAATTGAGGTAAGGAAATTTCTTAGTTTTAATTTGATTCTATGGTGCCTATTACTAATATTAGGTGCCTAGAGTTCATATTTGCTATTATTTTGAGTATTTAAGATCAAAATCTTAAGATTTAGTTTAATGTAAATTTTGGCCATTGAAGGATTTCAAGAAGAAGAACATATTTTCAAGGCCAAAGGCAAAGAAAAGGAAGTCTAGGCAAGGAAACGCATAAGAAAAAGGTTAATGGCTAAATAATCCTTTAATTTTCCTATTAATTATATGATTTTTCTTTAGGTTTATTAAGAAAAATTTAATTGGCTGGCCATAGGAATATCTATACCGTGATGCAAGTCATGATGACTTGTTTTGCTATGGTAGAATCTTTAATTTTCATAGTATCTGTCATACATACTATCATATGTTTTGTAAGAAATGATCTTTTGGAATCATTTCTCAGTCTGCTGTGGCCCTGTGGGATCCATATCCGTATATTCGGTCTGAGAGTTTTTGCCAGATCTATACTAGGGGCATAATGATAAGAAAATATTAAAAGTGTAAAAAGAAAGCTAAAGTTGAAGATAAAAGTGAAAAATGACCAAAAAATGAAAAGAAATAAAAAGTATAGGGGTAAAATGGTAATTTTTACAAATGATAGGTTTAATAAGTAAAAGTGATAAGAAAATAATTAATAAAGGTAAATGGTAATTTAGTCAACAAATAGTCAAAGAAATAAACTTTTGTAAAGTTAAAGGACTAAAATATAATTTTACATGAAAAAGTCAAAACAAGGTTTAATTGGAAAATTGTAAGCCTATTAATAGTATAAAAGGAGAAATAAGAAAAGAAATGACATTTTGGTAAATAATGAATAAAAGGGTATTTTTGTAATAAATTGAAAGTTTAGGGACTAAATTGAAAGGTTATGTAAAGTTTTGATATTAAATGGAAAAATCAATTTATAGTATTGTACCATGCTTTTGGATAAGGAAATTTGATAAATTTAGTCTAATTTAGCATAATTAGAAAATTATGTATGTTAGAAAAATAATATGATTGTTAGTCACCACTGGATATGTTTAATGCTCAGTATGTAGGATTTACTACAGCAGGTACTGAGGATTTGGAGCAATAAAGTACATAAGGATGAAGGATATCGGAAGAAAATAGAATTACTAGTTTTGAATTTGGCATGTGTATATTAGTTATGGTTGTATTATGAATTGTTTTGTAAAGGAATGATTTTGTATATTTGTAAGTATATGTTAGACTATATATTTTTGTATTAAAAGCGAAGTTATGATGTGTGGAGAATGTATGGATGAATGACTTATTCTATTATGCCTTTAAGAGGCTGTGTATGTTATCTGTTTTTCAAGGGGCTAGTTAAAAATATTGCCAGTATATTGCCAAATTTTTGAAAAAATAAATAGTAAAATTGGACAGTTATAGGTCAGTGGCAAATAGAAGTTATGTTTTGAATAGTGGAGTTAGTAACCCTAAGAAAAAAAATTTCGACCAATTGTATAAGTCGGTAAGACTGTTACAGTAAAGTTATTACCTTTTGTGGTATCATAGCAATGGTTTAGGCAGTTCTAAGATCGGAGTGGGACTAAGTGAATGATTTGTCTTTATATACATGGCAAATGTTAGTAAAAAGGTTATTTTGAAATCTAATGTGTACTTGCTTCTTTCTGTTTTATAGTGAAAAGATGTGTTCCGATCGTGATAGACAGGTGGGGGAATGGAGAGAGTGAGGCATCAATAGGTACTAGACAGCAGGAGCCTCCTTAGCAGCAGGCTTTCTTTCCAGCAGTGCCACCTCCGCCCCTACAGCTGGACTTCCTTAACCTTATGGTCGACTATATTCAGCAGCGGTTGCAAGCAGGTTAGGCTCAATCCTCGTAGACAGCTGCTCAGGTTCAGCCAGATCCACCTAGAAGAAAACCCATTTTGGAGCAGCTAAAGAGCTTTGGGGTTGAAGATTTTTTTGAAAGAGGTCCTCTGACACCAGCTCAGGCAGAAGACTAGTTATTTAAAATAAAAAGAGTATTTGAAATTACAAATAGTTTAGCAGAGGAGAAGCTGGAGGGCATAGTGGCATTGCTACAGGGACCAATATTTGTTTGGTGGAACTCTATCAGGAGACATACCCCAGTGGATTAGTTGATTTGGGGATTCTTTGTGACTTAGTTTGAGCTTAAGTATATTGGGTCTGAGTATAAATTGTCAATGCAGGATGCCTTTTGGAGACTTAGACAAGGAAATAAGTCAATGGTAGAGTATGAGCACGAGTTTGAGTGCCTACCTTGATGAGAGTCAGTTTACACATGTAAAGCTACGATAGAGATTTGAGAGAGGACTGTATACTAAGCTCAGACAGATAATAGGGACCTAGCAATACCCTACCTTGAGAGCTATGGTTGAGGCAGCCATTAAATTGGAGACCATCCAAGCTGAGCAGGTTGAAAGACAGTCATGGTTCCAGCAAAAGAGAAAGCAGGGACAGTCCAGTGGAAAGAGAGCTCAGGGTAAGAAGGCAAAGGGATCCTCAACACTTCAGGGCAGGAGGTCGAGGTCAGGGCGGTGTATCACGTGACAGAGCTCTAGCTACTTTAGTAGCCAATATCCCTCGAGATAGAAACAGTGGGATAGCTGCAGCCTGTGACCATTATGGTAAATTCTATCATAGGGAGTGTAGATTTTTGACTGGAGCATGCTTTAGGTGTAGGTCCAGAGATCACTAGATCAGAGATTGTCCAGCATTACAGACTACTTCAGCTGCTTCTCTAGCATCAGGTACTGAGTCCTCTGCACTGAGAGGTCATGGTAGGGGAGCTGTCCATATCACTTCAGCTTCTAGGCCAGTTGGGCAGTCATCGCAAGGACAGAGGCGAGCAGTAGGCCAGACATATGCTGTTAAAGCTAGAGAAAAGGAGTGTAATGTCCCAAGGGATATATCAGTACTTAATTGTAAATGTGTTAAGGATTTGATCAGAATTAATGTAAATGTTAGGGGTAATTTTATAAAATTATTAATTTAAGGGCACATATGCATTGTTAGAAAAGTAGTAGGGCTTGATTGGAAATTTTAAATTGTCTTTATGTCAAATGTGAGAATTGAGGGGAGATGAGGGACAAAAATGAACTTTGTCAAGATTTTTGTGAGCCACCAATAGGAATGAAAAAAATGGAAGGTTGGAAAGGAAATAAGAAAATTTGGGTTTTCTTTGAGTTGGCCAGCCATATTTGGCCACAAAATAAACACAAAGTTCTTGTTTATCTTTCTTGGTTTTTCATCTTCTTTCCTTCTCAAGCCTACATGGATGTTGCTCCAAGTAGAGAAATGATTGTAGATGGTAGAGATGAAGAGCAAGAGTAAAGAAGAGAAGATAAGAAGGAAGAATGAAAAAGTTCAAGCTTAATAGAGGTATAAGAGTTATATTATTGCTCTATGTGTTTGTAGTGGAAATAAATTGTTATATGTGTCTTAGATGATCTATAGTCGATGTTTGAGTGAATAATTGAATGTATAGTGCATGTGAAAGAGAATTTGTGCCTTAGAAAGAGATAAGGTGAAAATTTGTTCAAGGTTCACTTGAACCTATTTCAGTGTAAAGTTCATAACTATTTTTTTAAATGTTTGATTTATGTGAATCCAGTTTGATATGAAATTTAAGACATAGATCTACAACTTTGTAGAAGCAACCAAGATCTAAATCTATCCCTAGTGTATTTGAAAATGAGCTTGAAATGGATAGACCCCTGCTGTCTATCATTGAGGAACTGTCTGTAATGTTTTAGTTATATCTTGAGCTTTAGAAGTCATAATTGAGTTATTTTTTATGTTTTAGAAACTAGAGACATAGTGGAACAACTTTTTAAACTAACACTTTCCCTGAAAATGACGTTTTATAGGTCAAAAAGGGCATAAAAATCGAGCCTAGAAATCTATCTTTGAGCGGTTTGGGCCTCACAGTTACTAGGTCTTTGGTAGTAACCGTGAGCTACCCCAGTTTTCAATCCAGACCCTAAAAAAACCTACTTCACGGTTAATAAGCTTTTCATAGTAACCGTGACCCCCTTTAAAAAGTATAGACCACAGTTATTACTCATCCGGTAATGATCGTAAGGTAGTTGGCATTCAGTCCAGAGCCGAAGTGCAACCTATGTCACGGTTACTATGAATTGGATAGTAACCATGACCCTTATTGAATGTCTTTGCTCACGGTTACCATGATTTTGGTAGCAACTGTGACCTCTATTTCATGTTTGAGCCACGATTACTAGGATTTTGATAGTAACCGTGACCCTGCCCTGCCTTTCTTGAACTTGATTCTAAAATCTCAAATTGTTATTAAAGCATGTTTAAGCCTTCCTAAATGCTTTGAGATTGTTTTAAGTGTAAAAATAAGAGTAATAAGCAATATAAATGAGTGTAAAACCTAATGAATTAGTGAAATAAAGTTAAAGATTAAGCCTTAAAACATAAGAATTTGTATAAGAAAAGAATGAGAGTGAACATGATAAATGGTAATCATAATGTTATAAGTTGCATGACAAATGATAATTATGTTAATGTTAATTTTTAAGTGTATTTGAAGTTTGAATAATTATAAATTGTTTAGTGATTTTGTTGCATGCTCTATTTGATGTGTTATCTCTATAAATCTAAATGTATCAAGTGTGATAATATAGAGTGATTAAATACTATTTGTAAGCCTGAATTTTACATAGTAGTGGATAGATAGGCATGCCTATAAAGGGGGTAGTGATCACAGCTGCAAGTGTTGTCACCAAAATGTGACTAGTGTAGTGACTGATACCTTTTGGTATCTAGTGAACCGAGACTTTTATGTCTCTAGTGTTTGATACTGCTCGTCAGTATCTAGTGTTTGTACCTGTATTCACCTTTATAAGAATTTAGGCATTGAAAGTGATTTGATTGATGAATAATGATAAGTGACCAATAGTTTAAGTGTTATAGTGCCTCATGATAATGTTAGTGCTTTTCAGTGAATATTGAAGTGTAAGTGAAAAAAAATTGTATTGTGATTATTATTGAGTGTACAATTGCTATTAAGTGTGATTAATGCATGTACTGAATAAGAGTGACATGTTATTATGTTATATGCATTGCCATGTTATATTATTGTATTTGAGACTTCGATAAGAAGTCAATTGTACTGTTTACTCCCCACTGAGCCATTGCTCAGCACGAGTGTTTTCTCGTGTAGGTACTCAGGTGTGAGAAAGTACTTTTGCTAGAGTCAACATCTGCAGGCCACTAGAAGGAAAGTGAGTGAGGGCTAATTCTAATAATGTGTTATTTATTCGTAAATGTATAATGTGTAAAAGATTTGAAATACATGTAACGAACTAAGTTGTAATTGTAATTTAAGTATATTATATGTATTTTTATGCAAGTAATTTAATGGAATAATAAGTATATAAAATGGTAATAAGATCGGGAGTTACAAAGAGAATGCTCCAGATGTGATAGTAGGTAAATTCCTCCTATTATCTTATTTAGTTTATGCTTTGATTGATCCTAGTTCAACTCATTCCTATATTAGTACTGCTTTAGTTTGGGATAAAGGGATGAAAGATGCATGCTTGGACTAGGATATCTTGGTGAGTAATCATCTGGAGCATAGTGTAGTGGTGAATAAAGTGTACAAATAGTATCCTGTTAGTGCCCAGGGACATGTATTCTTAGAAAATTTGATTGAGTTACCCTTTCACGAGTTTGATGTGATATTGGGGATAGATTGGTTATCTGATCACCAAGAGACCATTGATTGCAAAAAGAAAAGGATCACTTTAAAGCTTGAAGATGGTCGAGAGATCACAATGGTAGGTGTGAGAACTGATTTCTTATCTAATGTGATATCTGCTACTGCTGCTAAGAGATTAATCAGGAAAGGATGCATAGCTTATATGCAGTAGAGGAAAAGAAAGACAGTACAAAGGTGTCAGAAGTGCCTATTATTAGCGAGTTTCTTGATATTTTCCTTAAGGGGTTGCTAGGCTTACCTTTTGATGGGGAGATAGAATTCTCTATTGATGTTGCTCCAGGCATTGCACTAATCTCCATTACTCCTTATAGAATGGCACCTACAGAGTTGAAAGAATTGAAGATTTAGCTACAAGAACTGCTTGACAAGGGATTCATCAGGTCCAGTGCTTCTCCCTGTGAAGCACCAGTCCCGATTGTCAAAAAGAAAGATGGGACAGTCAGGTTGTGTATTGATTATAGACAGTTGAATAAAGTTGCCATAAAGAATAAATACTCCCTTCCTCGCATTGAAGATTTATTTGATCAGCTGAAAAGAGCAGGTGTATTTTTCAAAATTAACTTGAGATCAGGCTACTACCAGATATGAGTAAAAGCTACAGATGTGCCTAAAACTACTTTTCTCACTAGGTATGCCCATTATGAGTTTTTGGTCATGCCATTTGGGCTTACAAATGCACTGATCGCCTTCACGGATTTAATGAATAAGGTTTTCCATCCCTATCTGGATCAGTTCGTGGTGCTTTTTATCGATGATATTTAGGTGTATTTCAAGACACCAGAGAAACATGATAAGCATCTGAAAATTATTCTGCAAATCTGAGAGAAAAGCAACTATATGCCAAATTTAGCAAATGTGACTTTTGGCTAAATGAAGGATCTTACTTAGGTCATATGATTTCTGCAGAAGGCATTAAGATGAATCCTTCAAAGAATGATGCAATTCTTCAGTGGACGCCACCTAAAAATGTGACTGAAGTGAGGAGTTTTCTGGGATTAGTCGGATACTACAGGAGATTCATAAAAGGCTTCTCCACTATTGCAATTCTACTGAATCGACTGCTATAGAAGCATACCAAGTTTGAATGGACTAATAGATGTCGAGAATGTTTTGAGAAACTTAAAAATATGCTGACAAAAGCTCCTATTCTTACGCAATCCGAGGTAGGTAGGGATTTTGTGATCTACAGTGACGCCTCCAGAAATGGTTTAGTCTGTGTTCTGATGCAGGAAGGCAAAGTGATTGCTTATGCCTCCCGACAGCACAAGATTCATAAGAAGAACTATCCTACTTATGATTTGGAGCTAGCAACCATTATTTTTGCATTGAAGATTTGGAGACATTACCTGAAGATGCTATATTTACATAGATTATAAGAGCTTAAAGTATTTACTTACTTAGAGAGAGCTTAATCTCAGACCGAGATGCTGGTTGAAGTTGATTAAAGACTATGATTGCTTTATCGACTACCATCTAGGGAAAGCTAATGTGGTAGTTGATGCACTTAGTAGGAAATTCATGTCAGGTAATGTAAATGTTTTCAAATGAATCTGTATAAGTGATTGATAAGTGTAATTGACTAATAGTAATGTTTGCAGCTCTTCGGGCTATGAATGTTAATATGAGTCTGGCTCCAAATGGAGCTTTATTGGCTGAAATGTAGTTGAAACCAGACTTTATGCATCAAGTGAAAATGGCTCAAAAAGAAGATGATCGATTGAAAATAGTTATGAACAAGTTAAAGGATAGCAATGAGGGAGACTATTCTTTAAATGATGATGAAAACTTTTGCTAAAGGAAAAGACTCTATTTTTCGGATCAATAGGAACTGAAAAATAACATCTTTATTGAAGCACACTATAGTAGCTATGCCATGCATCCTGGAGTTAACAAGATGTACTAGGATTTAAAATCTTATTATTGGTGGCTAGGTATGAAGCAGGATATGATAAAATTTGTGAGCAAATATCTGATATGTCAACAAGTAAAGGTTGAGCACCAGGTTCCTTCAGGATTGCTTCATCCTATTTTGATACCAGAGTGAAAATGGGATAATATGACTATGGATTTTATCACAAGATTATCTATTACTTAAAGGAAGCATGATGCTATATGGGTAATTATTGATAGACTCATGAAATCTGCTCATTTCTTGCCAGTCCAAATGGATTATCCTTTAACCAGGTTGGCAAAAATCTACATTAATGAGATAGTAAGACTGCATGAAATGCCATCATCCATCATTTTTGATAGGGATCCTAGGTTTACTTCCCATTTATGGAAAAGTTTGCAAGAAGCTTTGGGTATAAGACTTCATTTTAGCATAACATTTCACGCTCAGACAGATGGCTAGTCAGAGCGGGTGATTTAGATTCTGAAAGATATGCTATGATGCTGTGTACTAGAGTTTGGTAGTAGTTGGGAAAAGTATCTGCCTCTTATAGAGTTTGCCAACAATAATAGCTACCAGTCCTGTATAAAGATGGCTCCTTTTGAGACTTTATATGGAAAAAAATACAGGACTCCTCTATGTTAGACCGAATTGAGTGATAAAAACTGGTCGAATCTGACTTAATTCATGATTCAGAAGAGAAGGTATAGATTATTAAAGATAGACTGAAAAATGCCATTGATCACCAGAAATCCTATTCAGATCTGAAGAGGAAAGATATAGAATTTTAGGTTGGAGAAAGAGTGTTCCTGAAAGTATCTCACTGGAAGAAAATTTTGAGATTTGGTAAGAAGGGCAAGCTAAGTTCGAGGTTTATTATCCCTTATGAGATACTTTAGTGAGTGGGTCCCGTAGCTTATTGATTGAAGCTGCCATCGAAGTTGGAAAAGATGTATGACGTGTTCCACTTGTCCATGCTCTGCATATACAGATCTAATCCTAGCCATGTGATCACACCAGAGGAAATACAAGTGTTAATTGATATGATGAATAAAGAAAGATCGATATGGATCCTAACTAGGGAAATTAAACAGCTTAGAAATAAATAGGTTCCACTAGTAAAGGTATTATGGCACCATCAGAATGTGGATGAAGTTATATGGGAACCAGAAGCAACAATGAAACAACAATATCATTTTTTATTTGAATTGGATAAATTTTGAGGATGAAATTTGTTTTAGTAGGGGAGAATTATAATGGCCTCAACGTCAGGTTAGCAGTGAATAATACTTTCCGATAGTGAATGGTATTTTTGGGCTAATAAATATCCTTGGAAGTGAAAAATATTTTATTTAACTATCGAGAAGTATTAGTCACGAGTAGTCCGAGGTTAAAATTTGAAGTGAATTTGAGGTCAAATAAACCATGCAACTTTACATTGCTTACCAATCAAATAATTAGGACAAGATTTTAAATGCATACTTGTCAAGGTAGGAGTTTCTTCCTAGTGAGAACACACCAAGTCCCTTTTCACTTAGGTGACCAAGCCTCTTATGCCATAGTTCTAATGAAGAACCTTCAACTACATTCACCTCTTTTTTTGTATATCTTGGCTTGCATGAAATAGAGAGTATCTTATCCCTTTCCTCTAGCCAACAAAAGATTGCCTTTGTTATCTTACAAGATATTCTATTAAAGGAACTTATACAACTATCATCATCACCAAGTATACCAATAGAGACTACATTGAACCGTATATCAGGAACACGCTTCACATTGTGAAGACAATTCTTGTACATTGTGTTTGTGCCCAAATACATCTTTCCTATGCCAACAATCTTGGATAAGCTTGCATTTGCCATTCTAACATCACCAAAATCACCACTAGTATAAGAAGTTAAAAATTCACATTTAGTGGAGATATATATGATATAAGGCTTTAGAATCAATGAACTAAGTAAAAGTATAGCCATCAAGGTATAAACAACTATCATTGGCATAAATGACAACATCACCATCAAATGCAATTGAAGTTGTGTGTTTGTATTGTAGCCAAAGTCTTCTTATTCATTTTTTCCATCCATTTTTAGTTTTATTTTTGGGTTTAACACCATCACCCTCAGGGGTTAGTTTTATTAATGGTCACTGAACTTATGACCAAATTACGTAATAATCATAAAGAAATTTTTTTTCATAAAAATAACTGAACTTTGTAAATTTATACAATAAAATTACTTTGATCGGATTATGACGAGGAAGTCGCCGGAAAATCCACATGTCATCATTTGGACTTTCCATGTCAACATGCCATGTGTCATACTGTGCTGACACGTAGACTTTCCGACGACTTTTTCGTCAGAATCCGGTCAAAATGATTTTATTGTATAAATTTACAAAATTCAGTGATTTTATGAAAAAAATTTTCTTTTATGATTATTGCGTAATTTGGTAACAAGTACAGTGATTATGGATAAAACTAATCCTCACCCTCATCCATGTCTTCGTAAATCGACAGTTGACCCGAAGCAAAAGTTCTCTCGGTCCAAAAGATCTTCCATTTTAAGGTTCCAAATATAATAGTTTGATGAAATTAATCTAAACATTGTGGCTAAATTTTATATTTCAATTTGCACAAATAAATAACCAAACCAAGGTTCTAATAGCAGTTGTTGGACAAGAAAAAAGGTGTACCTAATACAAGCAAATCGATAACACAAACTCATAGTAAACAACTACTAAATATCCTTTTTTTCTCTTACTGTGCAGAAAATTAAAACAAGCAAAATAAAAAAGCAAAACACACCAAAATTTTTAGGTGGAAAACTTTTTGATGTGAAGAGAAAAATCATGAACCTAATCCACTCAAATCTTCCAATTTCAGCTCAATAACTCAATACATCATTCCCCAAAGGTGGCTAACAACAAAACACAGGGAAAGATGGAAAGATCTCACCAAAATGGGTATGCAAGAAAGACCTAAAATTTGAAGCCTTTTATTGGTCAACACATTAAAAATGTAGAGCTTGGTAAGAAGAACAATATATTCGAAAATAATCAAAATCGAAGATGAAATGACAATATGATCTTGATAGATAGATTTCTCACCTTAAGACAAAAATTCCCTCTCATTTCTCTTGTTGTATTCTGCTTAGAATGAGATAATTACCAGGGAAGATTGATTATTCGTTTTTATTTTATTTTTTTTGACTTCTCAATTTTTTTTTTCTTTTTATTACAAGTGGATCCTAATCACTTGAGTAGGACACCACACAACACAATCACCTTAATGTAACATTTGAATCGTATAATAATGATACATATCTCACATGCATAGTGAGACTAGCTAAAATTGAAAAATAATTGATTGTTTTTATTATTTCTGACGGATTTGTTTCTCATTTTAATGTTTTTGTCATTAAATTATTAAATCAATACTTGAAATGTGCTATAGCCTATTTATATTTTCGACATATCCTTTAATCTACTATTAAAATGATTGGTATTATAACACGTTAATTCTGAAACTTATTAAATATTAATATATTATGCATAGTTATTAAAAATTTTATATTAGCTTGTTATAAAAATATAATACTTTTTATAATGATACAGATAATCATTATTTTACGAGTTAATTTTTAGATTGAATTAGGTCTAAGTTCATTCTATTTAGAACAACGAGTCTTATAACGTTGGACTATCCATCACCATCATGTGTCCAGTCCTACAAACTTCATAATGCATGTGGTCCATCTAATTTTTGGATTAAGCCAAGCTCTCATTTTATTCCACAATATCCTTTTTTTTTTTAATGAAAAGTTTAAGCAATATTACTTGAATTTAAGGTTAAAATCTCCAATTAGAGTCTTTCAATTCCTTTTATCAAATTTCTTTATATAAAAAAAATATCATGTCCACGCATGTTAGAAAAAGAAAAAATTGATTTTTTTTTTCTCACCCCATTATTATTGTTACATAGGGATATTTTTATATTTCGTTTAAAAAAAGTGAGATTAAATCATATTATTTCTTTCTCGACTTGGAAACTTTTGATCTGATACAAAAATTTTACCCGAATCTGACCCAATTCAAAATAAAATTTGAAATGATCCAAAAATTTTAAAATCAAGTCAATTCATAGGTAATCCGAAATAACTTGGAGTTGGAGGAGTTAGTTAAGGATCAACCTATTTGATCTTTTAATCCTTTTTCATTTTTCTATATTTATTCTCTTATTAATTATTATGACAATTTGGAGCTTAGAGTTAAAATTAATTATTTTCACCAAGAAATTAATTGACTAATTAAATTCTAAATAGATCATATATTAACGACTATTATAAATTTTATTATTCAACTTAATTTAAAATAGAAAAGAAAAATATATTTCATATTATGATGAAATTAAAAATTTAAATTTCCCATTATAAAAAGAATATTTTATGAAATTTTCGTTAATACTATTAATAAATTAACTTAACTTATTTTACTACTTTGCAAAAACTATCATAAAGGTCATAGATTTAGATTTAGAGTTCCTCATAATGAAACTTTAGCTTTTTTTTTTTTTTTTATCCTTTTATACAAGAGATGAAGACAATTAACTTTTCTTCGTTTTTCTTTTTAAATTAAGTGATGACTTTGCATCATTAAGTATAAAAAGAACATATTTTACAATTTTTATTTTACATCAAGGGACATGAATGTGAGTTAAAAAAAATTACTGACTTTACTCGATAAATATTTAAAAATATTATCTTATCCAAATATAAAATTGATGCAAAAAGCCGTTCAGTAACCCATAGCCAGATCTTTTAATTTTTTTTGCATTAATTATTTGAATTAATTTTCATTTTATTTCGAAAGAATTTATTATTATTACTTTTTAAATGAGAATAAAAATGATCAAATTTTATGATTACCTATTGAAATAACATTACAAATAGAGAAAATTGATTAAAAAAAATTCTAAACTAATTGAAATGATAATTGCCTATCAAAACTAATAGAAAATTTTTAATCAAATTGATAAAATATATTAATTTCATTCTCGATAACTACTTAAAAAAACTTAATCTACTAAATTATAAAATAAAATTTTACTAAAATGATGCAATTACTAATGCAACTTCATTTTTTTTTTCAAAAATAAATGAACATAATGCAATAGAATTTGAAATAAGAATAGAAAAGAGCAAAATGAGCATTATTAATAATAATAATAATAATAATAATAATAATAATAATAATAATAATAATAATAATATTATTATTATTATTATTATTATTATTATTATTATTATTATTATTATTATATAACCACTAAAAATAGTTGTAAAATTAAGTAAATCTATAATTTAAAAAAATAAATATTTTGAAAAGATAAAGCCTTTAGTATCAAATTCCTCTTTATTGTCGCCAACTTCAATAATCCCATTGTTTTTTTGGGACGAAAGTTTCTAACTGCAGTACTGAATTATTAGAGAATAAAATATTTTGGGCTAATTATTAAAAGATTATATCTCAAAGTTTAAATCGTTAATATTTCGATTATTTAGGGTTAATTTGTAGCTATTTCTTTAATTTAAGTTTTCAAAGTGGTAGTATAAATATTCTATTAACAAATGACATAAAAAAAAAAGATCTATTTTTATAGGCATATCGTGACTCTGCACGAGGCTACGTAGGTAGATACCTATTTCCCTATGGTATGGAACCCTAAAATTTTAATATTATCTGGAAAGAATGTTATTCGCGACTATGCCTTTTAGTATACTTCTATTTTTTTAACCTATCAATTGCACTTACACGTATTTTGGTGCATTCAATAATCTAAAGAATGGGTGAATGTGGTAGCGCATTACGAATCCAATAACAATCAATCGTAACAATTTTTAATATATATAAAAAATTATAAAATAAATATAAAAAATGAATAATTAATTTATAAAATTTTTTGAAAAGGATATTTCTAATGAAAGTGGGACATCAAAGCTAATTAAATAAAAAATTCAAGTAATGAGAAAGTCCTAATCTAACATAAATGCTATTAATAGATATATGAAAAATAGAAAATAGAAAAATAAAACACATTAATGCAATACAATACCCCTAAATTATATTATTAATCAATTATATCCACATAAATGCTAATAAATAAATTAGTGGACATGGGATATCGCTAATTATGTTAATATTCAGATAAATGCTAATAGAAAAACGAGTGGGCATGGAAAATAATATAATACCTTTTTTCGAGTTTTGTTGCTCATAGAAGGATTCTATTATATGTGAGGGCAGACCAACCTTCACTGAAATGACTACTTTTGATATGTACACCAGGGAAAGGGAGTTTGGCATATTCCTGATCTAGGACATGTGTAGTAAGACTAGATGACACTGTTCAACTCCTCTCTCTAGATTCCTTTGGCTTCCCATAGTCTCTTCTTCAAGCCTTCCTATTAGACACCTCAGTCACTCCATTACTTTGCAAATGGACTACTAAAATGAATCTCAGTTGTATCTTCAGATCGGCACAGAAATCTTGAAATACAAAATAATCAAACTGCTTACCATTATTAATGATAAATACTTTCGGGAGGCCATATTTATAAATAATTTCCTTTTAGGGAAAACTTTTGATTTGAGTTGTTGTGATCTTTGCCATAGGCTTTACTTCGATCCATTTAGAGAAGTGGTTTATTGCCATAACTAAAAACTTCATCTATCTTTTGCCCCATTGGAAAGGTTTTAGAATATCTAAGCCACACTGATTGAAGGGTTAAGACACTCCGATCGGTTATTGCTTTGATGCTGGTTGCCTAATTATCCTTTAGTGTATTTGACATTAAGGAAACTTTTTGCCATTCCTTGCACATCTTTGAAGATTATAGGCCAGAAGTACCTTATTTGCAAGACTTATCTATTTGCAGCTTTTGCTGCCTCATATGCTCCACATATACCCTCATGAATTTCTTTGAGCACGTAATCCTCTTCTTTTAAAGTAATACATTTCAACCATGGATGGCTGAAAGCTTTCTTGTATAATTTTTTATTGGTTAGGGAATAATTTAGAGATTTTCTAGCAATCTTTCTAGCATTTGCATCATCATCAAAGAGATAACTTGATCGTAGGTACTCACGATCAACGTCATCCATGTATCTTCTTCATCGATCTCTATTATCTCAGCTTTTTCAATGGTTGGGAATGACAATTCTTCAACCATAACATCTTCACTCTCAAAGCTCTAATAAGTTGCTGCCATTTTGGCAAGCAAGTTGGTTGCCTTTGTCTTATATTTGGGAACTTTTTAGATAGTTAAGGCTATTCCTATAGATTCTATTTCTTAAATTGCAATTTTGACCTTAGCTAAATACTTTTTCATACTCTCTTTTTTTGCTTCAAAAGTTCTTAAAACTTGACTCATGACCGATTGGAAATCACTATTATCCTCAATCCTTATAGTAATGCTTTGTATTTTGTAATATTTTTTTAGGCTCTAAAATTTAAGCGAATCACATATTTCACTTGGATGTTGAAATGACCAATTATAATGATTTCTGCTCCTCCCTTCAACTCATTTGAGGCACCATCAACTATCATTGCCTAGGTAATGCTTTCTAGCTTGAGGTTCTGCTTAACCTCTCGTATGAATTCGTCAATGAAATCCATTAAGGCTTGTACTTTAATGATTGATCGGCATGCCTATCTAATGCTGAATGATTTTAGCTTTATAGCCCAATCAATAAGTCTCCCTTATAGGTCAGGCCTCTTAAGTATCTTTCTAATTTGCTAGTCTAATCTCATAAAGATTGTGTGGGCTTTAAAGTACTACCTTAACTTGATTGTGTATATCATCAGTGCTATGATTAACTGCTTAGCTAGCCCCGTTTTGAGTTTTGACCCTTTCAAGACTTGAATTACATAATAGATTGATTTCTATTGGTTTTTTTCCTCCCTCATTAGAATAGTTGTAATTGCTTTACCCAATGTTGAATGGTAAAGGGTAAAGTTTCTTGCCTAGTAATAGCCAACTTAATATGGAAAACTCAAAGAGAAACTATTTTAATTCATCAAACACCTTTTGGCAAATTTCTCCCCATAAAAAATTCTCACTCTTTCTCAATGGTTTAAAAAATAGGATGCATTTGTTTGTTGAAGAGGAGATAAATATTCCAAAGTGATGAATCTCTTATTAAGCTTCAAAATTTCCTTTACATTTCTTGAGGGCTATATATCTAAAATGGCTTTAATTTTTTTTGGATTTACCTAGATTCTTTGTTAAGAGACCATAAACCATAAGAATTTTCCAGAGGAAATCGTGAAAGCATATTTCTTAGGGTTAAGCTTCATTTGGTACTGATTTAATGTTACAAACACCCTGGCTAGATCTACTACATGCTTCAATTTGCTCTTGCTCTTAACAATCATGATGTCAATATAAACCTTAAAATTGTGGTAATCTAATTGTTAAAAATCTTGTTCGTCAATCGTTGGTAAGTCACCTTTGCATTTTTCAACCCGCAGTGACTTTGTAGAAATATGTCCCCTCACTTGTAATAAATCTTGTGTTCTCTTGATCCAAAGGCCATATCAGAATCTGATGGTAGCCTATATAGGCATCAAAGAGGGAATAAATGGAATGATAGGTTTTAGCATCAATGAGCTGGTCAATGTTTAGCAAAAGATAGTTGTCCTTAGGGTATACTTTATTCAGATTAGTGAAGTCAATGCGAATCCTTAATGTCACAATTTTTTTCTTCACAAGTACTATGTTTGCTAACTAGTTCTGGTAGTGTATTTCCCTAAATGTGTTGACTTTAAAAAGTCCACCCACCTTTTTAGAAATGAACTTATTCTAGTTAGGGGCATGCTTCCTTAAATTTTGTTTTACTAATAAGAATCTTGGATACATACTAGAATTATGTGTGACGATTTTCAAGTCTATACTCGTGATATCCTTTAGTGATCAGATGAAAAAACTTATATTTATTATTAATACTTGGGAAACTTCTATTTTTATGCCTTCGTCAAGGTCTAATCCGATCAATACCTTTTTGCCTGGTGTTATCTCGCAGGCAACCAAGTCCTTAAGTCATATTTATGCTTTCCCCTTGTCTTTCTCCTTCACCGCCTCTGCAATATAAGATTGTTGTCCTTCTTTAATAATGGTTACATATGCTTCTCTTAAGACCTTTTGGTTTCCTTAGAGTATAACTGCTTTTTTTTTATTGGCACCTTCATTACCATATACATAATGCTTATAATAACATCTATTTAAAAAAGCATAGGTCTGCCAAAGATAACATTGTATGCGATAGGTGTGTCTATGATGGGAATTTATTTGAACCCTTAGTCTCATTAGACTGCGTATAGGATGAGTAGGGCATCGTTCCAAAGGGAACGGGGTAAATTTTATATTAATGTAACAACAAGTAAATGGATAGGTAACAATTTCAATTAAAATCATGCAATTAATGTAAATACTAAACTACTTAAAATATATTAAGTTAATTTTGGATAATAGATTACTTAAAAGATGGGATGGACACACATTATAACCAAATAAAAACAAGTTCATCTTTGAATTAATTAACAATTGTATGAATGATATGAATGGAGAATTTAGCCAAGATTCTTTAAAGCAATTCTCATTGTCAATAAAGAATGTTCTTACTTAGAGTCTATAAGCATTCTCATGTCATTATAGAGATAAATAAAAACTATGAAGTTCTATGCCAATTCTTTAACCCCTTAAAGTGAATTCCTTATCTCTAAGTGAATTCAATGCTTTAAGTAAATTCATTTAACTTTCCATCAAAGAATTCCAACTCTCATTGTGAATTAAATGACTAACATACTTAATATGGTGATCAAGTATACTAAGCAAATCAAAGCACTTAAACAAACTTAAATCATACTTCATACATAAATAAAATAAACATTCAATAGACAAAGATAAGTAGATGAATAACAACTTATATTAATTAGTTATAATGTACCAAAAGAACTTAGCCATAAACAAAATTACAATAAAGATGAAATAAGAGACAAGAAAACATCACTCCCCAGGGTTTACTTTCTATTTTGACCTTCTGATAAATCTCTTATTCCTTTGGCTTTGCTCTTTTGTCATCCTCTAAAACTAAGTAAAAATGAAATTGTCCAAAACAACTAAAATGTTCTTAAGAAAATAGTAAAAGAATTTGTTGATTTTTTTCCAATCCTTTAGGCAGAGTTTTTCTCCCATTTATATAGAGTCTAACTCTACAGATATGTCCCCTCAGAAACCACAAAAGGCTACTCTGAAAAGACATAATGTTTGGCTGAAAAATCGGGTGCAAAAGTCACGACGTTTAAGAAGCAGTTTCTTGTCCGACTCGTGAACACCCTCACGAGTCGTGATCTACTTCACCTAATTTTCTAGACTCGTGAGCCTCCTTCCGAGTCGTGATCTACTTCACGACTCGTGAACAAGATGTCGAGTCGTGAGCCTTTCTTCTCTACCTCACTTGTGAATCTCCAGTCCGTCTCGTGAATTCTTGTTCGAGTCGTGATCCACTTCACGACTCGTGATCTTCATCTTCGAATCTTCACCAGCTCTTCATTCTTTTTCACACTTCACCATCTTTAACCTAAAAACACACATAAACACATAAATTGAACATAAACACATAAAATACACATAATATTACATACTTAGTTACATAAATAAGAGAAAACACACACTAAAAGTAGACATATTATATGACATCAGTCTATGACCGTAAAGGTGCACTTTCAAGTATGCATAATGGCTTCATCCCTTAGGTTCATGAAAAGTTCGATAGAGCCTGCAACATAAATAATAACAGTTTGGCTTTAGTTTATTGATTGGCAGGTCCATATTCTTGTAAGCTTTTAGAGTCAATATGTTGACAACACTGCTATTATTCATGAGGATTCTTATCACTCGAAAATTATTGATTGTTGCTTATACTACCAGAGCATCCTTGTGATGGAATTTGATATCCCCTACATCTTTTAGCAATACAGTAATCGAAGGTAACTTCTTAGATTGCATTGCTTTCTTCATTTTGGGAAATTCCTCCATGAAGGATGATCCTCTAATTATTATGTTGATCACACCAATGTGCTACTATCGAACCACATCTTTTAGCTTTCGCCTATCTTATTCATAGGAATAAAGGCTTTTTGTCTAAGGCCTAACAAATCTCTTTAATAACCTTTTCTTAATTAGCTATTCTATCTCATACTTCAGAGCCTTGCAATCATTAGTGGTGTGGCCTACGTCTATGTGAAAGTCATAAAACTTGGACAAGTCTCTTCATGCAAATGTTCGATCTTATATTTTTATACGCCAGTTAACCTTGTTATGCTTCTTTTTAATCCACAACAATACATTGAAAGGAGAAAAATTAAGCATGGTAAAGATTTTAGTTAGAATATTGATATGGAGATCAATTTTTTCATGCTAAAATTCTTTAAGTTATCTTATACTCTTCAATGTGCTTATACTTTTTAAGCTTTTGTTCATATGACCTCCCTATCCTATAATGTCGTGATCGCTAAAGGAACCTAAGTGTCATTTATCTACCTTTAATACATTCTCCAATTGGATGAATTGATTCACTCTATCCATCATATCGATAAAGTTAGTTGGGATTTTAGTGGTCAAGGACTCAAACAATAGCAAATTACTCATACTCCTTGCTAGAGCTATTGTTGCAATTTTAGAGTGTAAATTCATGATCTCAAAGGCCAATGTATAGAATCTATCCATATAATCCATAAGGCTTTTATTAGGTTTATGTAATAGATTGCAAAGATTGTTTGCTATCTTTGATGTTCTTACTTGGACTATGTACTTGTTGGTGAATAAATCTTAGATTTGCTTAAAAGAGGAGATAGATCCTAGAGGGAGGCTAAGGAGCCAATCTAAGGCATCACTTGCCAACGTTGTAGGGAAAGCTTTACAAAAATTCTTATCATCAAAAAAATACATATGGATTTGAATGAGGTACCCTAATATGTGGCAAGTCGAGTCTATTTTTTTGATATACCTTGGCACCCTTATCTTTTTAAATATTTTTAGAAGCATAATCTCTCAAATTTCCAAAGAGAAAAGAGAAATGGTATTCCTATCAAACATGGGTTTCTTGGGATGACCCATTCCAAATTTCATAATGGTCTAAAGAAACCATTTTTCATCTTTATTCACCATATGCTCGGAGACTTGTTATTTTGTTCTTCACATTTTTTCCTTAGGTGTGCACATGAATGACATATTGTCTTCTACAGAGACTGGTGGGGAATGTGATGGCACATAGGTTCTATCATAAGTGTCATACTCATCATGTTAGGTGTAAGAGGGTAATGCCTTCTTTAATCGGGTGGCAAAATAGTTCTTCCCTTCTTCAATCACTATTCCTTTAACTCACGATCTTGATCTTTCTTCTTCCCCCCATTATGCTTTCTACTTTGTAATCCTTGGTTGGTAATTGAGGCATCTTATCTTTCTTCATTGAGTGTGTGATCTTGTCATGCAACTTGTGGCTAAAGCCTAACATGAGGGCCTTCAAGTCTTTGACTATTATGGGGGTGGAATCATCAAGCCAGTTGATAGAATCAAAGAGGCCTTCATCATTGAAGGCTAGTAAAAGATTTTTTGGAGTTTTTGTTAACTGCAAATTCGATCCTTCTGCTTTTTTCAAAGTGCCCTGAGCGTTGTGATTGGTTTGGGGAATCTTTCATCGTTTACTCTTAATAAAAATACCGAATGATAATTTCGAGAGGATTAAAATGAATTGACTTGGAAAAGTTTTGATTTGAGTAGATTGAAGTTTGGGTCTGTTAGGAAGGACCTGTAGAACATAAGAAAAATGCTTGTCCTTGGCTTACAGGAGATTAGCAATTTGAAACTTAAGATAACTACTTTAAAGAGAGAAATCTTAGAGAGAGAATCTCTAAAGAGAGTGCCAAAATGTCCTTTACCTATTGGAGTGAAGGGGCTATTTATAGTGCCTATAATTTAAGTATTGAAGTGGTGATAATTGAATGCTAATCATGGTTATATTGGCAATTTACAGAATTAGGTCTGCTGATGTGCCATCTTAGGCAAAGATAGGGACTAGGTGCACCAATTGGCACATGAAGGATTCTTGGTTTGGTGAGGTAGGTAATGGGCTTTAGGTTTGATCTAGATTCCAACTAGGTCTCAAGCATCTAAATAAAGGCCGACGAAAAGATAATATATAATGTATTATCAGGGTTGTTCACCCGATGATAAAAAAAACTACTACTAGATTTGAAGTGTTTCTTGTTAGTTCTTTAATTATTGGGTTTCATACAAATAGAGATCAATTACTCAATTCACTAAGGCCGAATATAAAGCTATAGAAACTATCACATCTAAGCTTATTTGGCTTCAATCCTTGCTGCAAAATATTAATTGGTTTACTGGTGGCTGAGCCATTCTAGATATTGCCTACTCAATTAATAAAGTATCTTAATACATGCAAAGTCCCACTAAAACTCATTAGAGTACATTAGAACAAAATATTGCATTACGTTAGCTTAACACCAAATCATGGCTGTTCCTACCCATGAAGTCTACACACTTGCTTTATAGTTTTAATGGTGTTGATTGGGGTTGTTCTCCCAATGACATAAATCTACTATTGAAAAGTTTTGAGAAGAAAACTTTGTTTTCATTGATCACCTATTTGGACTCTATATACATGAAAAAATATAAGTGATACAAAACTGTCTAACCTATTAAAATAAATTGACAGTGAAGAATAAGATAAATATACAAGTAAAGATAACTAGCCAAAGATAACTAATAACAAATTTAGTTACATAAGGATATACATCAGCCAATAACCAAAACAACATTCATGGCCACACAACCTTTGTCCCTTTGAGATATGCACATGCACGGCCACGCAAGCTTTGTCCTTTTGATATGTATAGCCATGCATGGCATGCATCGCCAAGCAGGCTTTGTCCATTTGAGATACACATCATGCATGGCCAAGCAAGCTTTGTCCATTTGAGATGCACGGATCTACATCAGCCAATACCCTCCCTCAAGTTGGAGTATGAGGATTACAAATGCCTAATTTGCAAAGAAGAAATTCAAACCGATCTCTGCCATATGCCTTGGTAAAAATGTATGCCAATTGCTCATTGCTTTGCACATACGATGTGGCAATTACATCTTTTTGTATTTCATCATGCACAAACTGATTGTCCATTTTTATATGTTTAGTGCATTCATGAAAAATAGGATTAACAGCGATATGCATTGCTACTTGACTGTTGCAAAATAATTTAATAGATCCTACATGATTTACTCCCAAAGAGAACAACAATCCCTTGAGCCATTTGATTTCACAAATGGTTGTAGCCATGTAACAATACTCTACTTCGACTGATGATATATAAAAAGTGTGTTGTTTCTTGGTCTTCCAGGAAATTGGTGATCCTTCCAGGAATATAAAATACCCTATGAGTGATCACCGAGTTAATGGACAACCTCCCCAATCTGAATCACAGTACGCTGTTAACTCAAGCTTAAAATCATTTTTAAGAAGAATTCCTTGCCCAGGACTTCCTTTCAAGTATCTAACAACACGCACATCTGCTTCCCAATGTTCTTTCCTTGATTGTTGCATAAACTATGCTAAAATATGAACACTATAGGATAAATCAGGTTTATTTAGAATTAAATAAATTAAGCATCCCACTAAGCGCCGAATTTTTTTAGGATCCTTCATCAATTCACCTTTGGTTAGTGCGAGATGATGAATCTGTTCCATGGGAAAATTCGACGGCTTAGCACCCAGCAAACCAGCTTCATTAATTATGTCCAACACATATTTTCATTGGCATAGAAAGATTCCTTCGTCATTTCTTTCTACATCAACACCCAAGAAATATTTCAAAACACCAAAATCCTTTATATGAAAGCATTGGCTCAAGTATGATTTAAATTTGTCAATTAATTGTGTTGAATCTCCAGCAATGATAAGATCATCAACGTAAACTAGCACAACCAAATGCATGTCACCTTGAGTCAAAGTAAATAATTAATAATCAGAATGAGACTAAGAAAGCCCATATCATTGCAATGCTTCATCCAATTATGTAAACTAACAACGAGGAACTTGTCTCAGTCCATAAAGAGACTCCTCAGCCAACACAATTTTTTGAGCTTTTGAGTGTGAAATCCAGGTGGCATTTTCATATAAGCTTTTTCAGTCAAGTCTCTATGAAGAAATGCATTATGAACATCCATTTATTGAAGTGCCCATCCTTTAGCTGCTGCAACGGAAAGGAATGTGCGCACTGTCACCATTTTTGCAATAGGAGTAAATGTCTCATTATATTATATTCCTTTCACTTGATTGTTGCCAAGAAACCCTAGACGTGCCTTGTATCTCTTAACTGTTCCATTATAATTATACTTAATTTTGTACACCCATTTGCTTTCGATGGCTTTCTTCCCTTGTGGTAGATCGACTGGAGTCCAAGTCCCATTCTTTTTAAGTGCATCAATCTCTTTTTTCATAGCTTCTCTCCATTTAACATCCTTTACTGCTTGATGATAAAATTTAGGCTCTATGCTTGTTGTTATGGCTGCCAAGAAAACTTGATGTTATGGTGAAAAATTTATATAATTCATATATTTAGCTAAGTCATAGGACATACCTAAGAATGGAACTGGTTTGGATGAACTTGTAGAGGGGCTAATATGTTAAGCCGTATATGTCACAAAATCCTTTAGCCGTGTAGAAACTTTTTTTGAGCAAAGTCAACGCCTAAGTTCTATCAATCCTTCTACATTCTCTAACCTGGGTTCTAATGTTGTATCTCCCTCCCTCACTTTAGTAATATCATCTTTAACATGTGTTAAGTGTTCATTATATTCTCCAACTTGGGCAATTTGGCCAGCTTTTTTTTCTTCTTTCTCACTTTCAGCTTTCTCTTTAAAGCATTCATTCACTTGAACTTGCTTAAAATTGAGATTGTGCTTGCCAATTTGTATATTATCAGCTGCATATGGAAACTCATCTTCACAAAACATGACATCTCTAGATACTAAATATTTTCTTGTATCCAAATCAAACAATCACCAACCTTTCTGGCCAAAAAGATATCCTATAAAGATACATCGATGACTCCTACTAGCAAATTTATCTTTTTCTCGATTCAAGTTCTTTGCATAGCACAAGCATCCAAATGTACGAATGTAGTTATAGGTAAGAGATTTGCCATATAAAAGTTTATAAGGCATTTTCCCTTCTAGTAGTTGAGAAAGAGTTCGGTTGATTAGATAACCAGCAGTCAACATATATTCACCTCAAATTTCAATAAGCAGATTAGCTTAAAATCTTAAAGCTCTAGCCACATTAAGAATGTGACGATGTTTCCTTTCCATTCGCCCATTCTGTTGTGGAGTTCCCACACACGAAGTTTGATGAATTATCCCATTTTCTAAAAAATAGCTTCTCAAACCTACAAACTCAGTGCCATTATCGCTTCTAATTATTTTAACATTCTTATCAAATTGCCTTTTAACCATGGCGATATAATCTTGCAAAATTTGTCCTACTTCAGTTTTATCTATCATCGAGTATATCCACACACATCTTGAAAAATCATCAACAATTGTAAGAAAGTAGGATGTATTACATGAACTAGGGACTCTATATGGTCCCCATAGATCACAATGAATCAGTTTAAAAAATTCATTAGCTTTACCTTCACTAGAACAAAAAACTTCTCTAGTTTGTTTAGCTTTGAAGCAAGCATCACAAGTTTTATTTGAACCTAGCTAATTTCTGATTCCAGGAATTAAACCTACTATTTTTAAAGATGGATGTTCCATCCTCTCGTGCCAAAGATCATGCAAATCTAATGTCCTAACTTTGAATACTTGAATTGGTGACTTCTTCTTGAAGTAGTATAGTCCTTGCATCGTTCACCCACTCTAGTCACCATTCTCGAAGTACGGTCCTATATTAAACAAAGCTTATTAGTGAATAATACATTACAATTCAATTTATTGAGTAATTGTGAAACATAAATCAAATTGCAATTTAATCTTGGAGCATGAAGAACTTTTTCTAATTGTATGTGCTTTCCCATACAAATCGATCCTTCTTGCAATGCTAGCACTTGATTTCCATTAGGTAAGCCAATTGGGCAACCTAATATCTTCTTCAAATTAGTTAAACATCTTGAGTTTCCTATCATATGTTGTGTAGCTCCGAAGTCAATTATCCAATCACAATTTTCCTTACCAGTCATCTTTTCCTCACTTCCTAATTTGCATATGTTTAACAAACTCAGAACTGCCATCCACTGTTCACTTAAAAAATCTCCAGGAGTTGTAAAACCTTTTGTTTCCTCAGAAAATTGCCTAATTACTTGAGCAGCATTGATTCATGCTCCACTATTTCCTCTTTCTAAAGTTTTTCCATGTCCTCTATCTCTACTTTATCGTCTTCTACCTCAACTAGATGTTTTAGGTCGATCACCCCACCAATCAGGATACCCAATCAATTAAAAACATCCTTCAGCATCATGCCCTTCTCGGTTGCAATGTTTTCAAACAACATTTTTATATTTTGTTCCAGTATTGGTTTGAGCCACAAAGCTAGCAGCCTCTCCATTGTCCTCTTTACTTCTTGAAATACTCCGAACCCTTTCCTCCTAACACATCAATGAATTCACCTTACTCACACTAGGCAATGGAGTAGTACTCAAGATATTCGATCAAACTATTTTGTATGTATCATCTAACCTTATCAGAAATTGATGAAGTTTTTCTTCTTTTCGTTTCTTGGTTAATTCAACTGCAATATTGCACCTATAACCTCCACACTTACACGTAGAAATGACATCATAATTTGGTAATTCTTCCCATAATTTCTTTAATTTTGCATAGTAATTCATGAGTGAAATTCCTTGTTGTTTGTAATTAGCAAGTTTTATTTTCAGCTGCTACACTCGCGTACAATCAATTACCAAAAAATAATTTTTAATGTCTTCCCACAAATCTTTTGCAATCTCCATATGTGTCAAAGTACATATCACCGTTGGCTCAATTGTGTTCAATATCCATGACACAAGCATGAAATTTACAGTCTACCAATCATCTAATTCATTTGAATCCTCTTTGGGTTCCTTCACAGTTCCATCGATAAAACCAAATTTCTTATTGGCTAGCAATGCAGTTCAAATTGCCCGAGTCCATTCATCATAGTTGTCTTCTCTTAATTGCACCTGAGTGATTATATTTTCAAGATTATCACTTGCAGACAAGGTGTATGGTGACATTGTCACTAGTTTCTTTCCCTCATCTCCTATTTTTTTAGCTAACAGAGTTAACTTGTCTTTGATACCATGAAAAGTTTTGAGAAGAAAACTCTATTTTCATTGATCACCCATTTGGACTCTATATATATGAAAAAGATAAGTGATATAGATCGCCTAACCTATCAAAACAAATTGATAGCTAAGAATAAGATAAATATACAAGTAAAGATAACTAGCTAAAGATAACTAATAACCAATTTAGTTACATAAGGATATACATAAACCAATAACCAAAATAGCATGCACGGCCATCCAAGCTTTGTCCCTTTGAGACACTACAAGAAAGTCTGAAAATAGCAATGGAATTGATTCTGTTGCTAATTCAACAATGAAATTTAATTTTCATTGCTAAATTTGGTTGAATTATTTATGTTTAGCAATGAAATAAAAAATGATGGTATTCCATTGCTAAAAAAAGAGGAAAATTTTAGCGCCAAAATATAGCCACGAAAAACAGCAATGGAAATCTATGACCATTGCTAAATATGGCGGCATTAGATGGCAAAAACATTTTGGAACGAAATTTAGCAAAGGAAACTTAATTTTGTTGCTATTTTAGCAACGGAAATTTAAGTCCGTTGCTATTTAGCAACCGAATTAATATTCCATTGGTATTGTGGTCCCAAAAATGTGAAAAAAATTTGATCCAAAAATAGCAATGAAAATTAAATTCCATTGCTATTTTAGCAACGAAAACAGAAATTTAATTTAATTTTGCACCTTTTTTTAATTACATTGCAATGATATAGGGTGCCATATAGATGGGTTAATTGCTACAGTTGCATGTACCTATATTCTTTAAGAAGGACCAGTTACTGAAAGGGCTGCTGATGTCATTGCTGCAGCAAATACAGCTGCTGAAGTTGCCTTAAGGCTTGTAAAGCTAGGGAAGAAGGTATTATAGATCTTTGGAAATAATTTTCTTTGTGTATATATTTATTGGATCTTGAATATTTACCTTTTGAGAATTTGAAGTACATGTAACTTTGCCGGGGTAATTAATTACTTGTTGATTTCCTTTTTTCCTTATTACCAATATTTTTTAGCCATACTGTGATTCTTGGGTTTTTATGTCTTATATAGATTCTATCTATTGCCAGTATGTCCTAATATTTTCACAATTATGTGCTTAAAGTGTGTAGTGTTTTAAGCTTTTGAATGTGTACACTCAAGTCAATTCACTGCTTTTATATGGCTTTTATAGTGGGGTTCTTTGAGTGAAAAAGGAGTATGTTAGTCTGACCAAGATTATCTCTATATGATGAAAACTATAATGAGCTTAGGATTAAGCTCTGATAAAGGTTGTATTATTAGTCATAGTTACACTGATGGAGATCATCAATGCTTCCTTATTTCCAGCTTTTCTGACCATTAATCCTTCATTCACAATCATTGATTTTTTTGGCCATTGATCTTTGATATGCAGATTGAACCACATGACTACATGGCAAGGCAGGCTCTTTAAATGACAGAACAGCAGGTAACAATGCAAGTTGAAAAGCTTGTTGCTTATTTATTGCTTCATGTGTACAATATGCTGGAGATTATTATGTAGAAGTTTTTCTATATGGTTTGTATAACAGTTTTTATATCTTTCCTTGTAAATTTCCTTTTGAACTAAAACTAAAAACTTACAAGTGTTCAGTTTAGAATTTTCTACAATGGTGGTGCTCTTTTATATATGAAAATTTGATTGACAATTATGAAATGCTTATTTGATGTTCTCGAATGCAATTTTATATACTATGCACTGTATTATCTAAACATAAAAAAGAGGATTTCTATAATCTAGTTCTGTTTATGATGCTTTATGTTACTGCTCATGACTCATGTAGTAGGCACCTTGAATTATACCTGTTTTGCATTGATGACTCTTGGTTTCATTAATTCTTATTAGATTCTTCAATTGATTAATCAGCAAGTTGGTGATATTTTTGACATGAAGTATACTGATATGGAAGTGTGGAAATAGTCTACCTATATGGATTAGGCAGCTTTCAATTAGTTTTGCTACACCATTATATATATATATATATATATATATATATATATATATATATATATATATATATATATATATATATATATATATTACTGTTGTTGTAGATAAAAGAGATGATATTGGAAAACTTAACTCCAATAAGTTCCAGTCGATCTTTGATGAAGTCGAAAGTTTACACCACAAAGGTATTTTGTACAAATTGGCAGGATTTTTTTATTTATTGACTTAATTCTTAATCTTGCTTACATTGATGTACCAAGTTAATTTATTATTTTCCTCTGTGGACACCATAATTATTCTGGAGATATCCTATTACTAGGTTTTATGTTGGATTTAATTGTCATTCATGATGTATTGCTGGAGCTCCATTTGAGGAATGTATTTGATTGCTTCAAATTGGTTATATGCTTGGGTGTGGTGAGCTCAAATATCTTAGGGAATCTTACCAGATTATCATAGACTTGGCTGGTTTTCTGGATACTCAGTATTAATAGCTTATTGGTTTTGTGCATGAAAGCATGAGATTTAGCATGCATTTGTACTTATTCCTTTGCCCTTTTTGTATCTCATGGACATGATAGAAGATTTAGCTGCATAATTTGTTTTTAGAAAAGCAATATATATTTTAGGTGTTCCTTTAATTGTTCATGGACACTAAGGTGTATTACAATTGGCATAGTGGTTTGAATCTTTATTCAATTCTTCAACTTCTTATCTTAAACCTTTGTTTGTTATGTAATATCTTGATGAGTTATTCTTGACATTTTTAAATGGCTGCCTTTGATGTTAGCATTCTTGGTGCCATTCAAGCATCAATGTTGTCCCACGTCCCTTTCTGCATGCAATGGGTGTCTGTGACTTGCTTTTTACAGTCTATGTAGTTTTTTTGGTTTAATATACTGTTTGTACTTCTTTAGCACTTTTCTATTGTTTGTATAGTTGTTTCTTCCTCTCTAAGATCATGCATTTGATTGTGAGATTTCCAGTTTCCTTGGTAACATGGGTCTCATAGTTTTCCTAAGTCACATACAAGGTCTAATTTATAAAATGCAATTCATAAGGAGATATCAAATCTTTTAAATTTAAATGAAACATGCAAGTACTGATTAGGTATGGAAAATTTTCAAATACTGCCCTGCTCTTAGACTTTGGGTTTTCACTTCTTTACAACATTAATGATCAGATTAGATTGGATTTGAATTTGAAACCCTGTTCGATTGTATTGTCATGTGATGACTTCCATATGATTTAGATGCTTTTGCTTGATTTTGAATATTCACAAGAGTAAATTATTTGCATCAACTCTAAAAGCTGTCCAAGGGTCCATTTGGCGGCACTTTTACTTTTGTTTTTTGAGTAATAGAAAAACATAAGTTGTCAAGGCTTTTGAATAGATGTTTGGAAAATATTTTCCTAAAATAAATTCTTATTTCATAAGAGTTTGTATCAGTTTGGATTAGATATGCCTGAAGCCATTATAATTTAGGTAATGATTATTTTACTGTTTTTATTATTTAATAATAATATTATATCACATTTTTCATTAAAATAAATTAAAATATTACATCTAAATAAATATAATAAATTACACAATATAATATATTAAAATTGTGTCTTTAAATATAAAAGCTTTAACTCTATTAGTTAATCGATAAACAAAATAATAATAATTTACCATTATAAGACTCTTTAAAAAATAAAAAAATCTTTGGGACATGCATGAAATTTATACCTTGTTATATATACATATGAGGATCAAAATGGCATTTTGAAATATTCATTAAAAGAAAGAGTTGCTTCCCTTGTTTTTATTAGATTCTCTTCCAAGAGAAGTCAGTTTATCTTGGCTTCTTCCGCAAAAGCTTCCCATAAGTAAAAACACTCTTTAAAAATTTTGCCAAATAGTCCAAAAGTAGCTTATATGGGCTAAATGTCACTTTTGGCTTCCACCAAACAGGGCCTAAATATTTCAATGAATATTAATTTGTGTAAATTATATAAGAGTATAATTGTTGTCAATTCTCTCTCTCTCTCTCTCTATATATATATATATATATATATATATGTATATATATATATATATATATATACATATATATTCAGAAGTTTAACACTTCTTTTAAATTCTTCACTTAATTAATAATATCTTGGTACATGATGTGAAATACTAGAATATTTTGTTGGTCTTTTTTATTTTTTTGGACTTGTGCCTGTAGTTTGGTTTGTTGCAAAATTCTGTCTCTATGTACCAATTTTATTGCTAATCTTGAAATAGACAGCTGCTGTATTGTGGGGATGAAGTATGGGATTCTATAATTAAAGTGTTTCTTACTCTCCAAATTGCTTGTAGTTTTGGTTTGTTACAAAATCCTATCTCTATGTTCCTATTAGTAACATGTTACAAGCTGCTCATTAATTGTTCAAATAAGAAAAAAACAATTTACAAGTGGATTATTTCTCTCATTGAATGGATTAAATCCTAGCCTTTCACATTTTTCCATAAGGAATTTTTATTGTAATTGGATTTCTAAGAGAATATGGGGCTGGATTTCTCTCTCTCAACATTTTTGGGGCAGATTATCAGCTTAATGGAAATCCTATTCTAGGTTCACTTTGTTTCACATCAAAATTCTAATGCAGTTGCTTCCTTTTCTAATCTGATGAGTTAGGTGGATTAAATTTCCTTTTTTATGCAATTTGTTCATGAGTTGGTTCCTTTTAAGATTTTCTGGTGTCTTATGTATAAAATGGTGGCTTGTTTTGCTTTTTCCTTTTGCAGAGAGAATAAAAATTTGACTGGTACTGCAAGATATGCTAGCATGAATACTCATAGCATTGCTATATTATGAGTAAATTTTTCTTATTCTTGAACTACATTTGTTTAATTTTCCTAAAACTCTCTAAATTAATGAATGGCCAATAGAAATGCCATCTACATCTTGTAAATAGATTATTAACGATTTCATATTGATTTATTTAAGTAAAATTTAAATTTACATGTTTTGTGGTTTACTCACAGTGTAAAATTTAGACACTAATGTTATAGCTATTTCAGCCACATCCCTTCTGCATTTGGCATAAGTTGAATTTGGCTATTTGTCTGAACTGGTGACTTATTAAGCATTTGGTTATTTTGAGAAAACCCTTGCAAAACGGTGTATTATTTATTTTCCACTGAAAAAATATATTTCTATTCTTGTAAATAACAGAACTTGCTGAATAGTGGGTTGCTCAGTAGGTTGTTGATCTCTTTCTCAATTAAAAATGGGTCGAAAAGCTGCTAAAAAACTCATGAAGCACTAGAAAATACTTAAGAGGAGATAATGTAAAGAGCTGATTTCATAAAGTCGCATTTTTCTATTTTATTTCCCTCTATATGTATTTACGTTAATCTCTCATTTGTAGGAAGAATGATGATAAAAGGTTATTAATTAATGTAAGTTACTATAATATATATATAGTTTTGGGATTTTGAAATTTTATGTATCTTAATTTCTAACAAACACATAGCAATATGTTCAAAATAGTTGGTTTAATTTGTTTTTGCTTCCTACAAAGTTGCTAGGTTTTTATGATTCACCGATCATTCCGCTATTTTTATTGTAATAACTAAAAAAATGTAATAATTTTTTGCGACGGAATGACGATGGATGTTACCGTTGTAAATTTTTTTATCCATGCTAAAAATAGCAACGGAAATTCCTATCCGTTGCTAAAAATAGCAACGGATATTGTAATTCCGTTGCTAAAATTACCAATGAAATATGTTTTTCATTGCTAAAGTTGACCAATTCATCGAAACTTGCTTTGGTTGAATTTAGCAACGAAATTCATTTTTTGTTGCTAAATTTAGCAACGGAACTATATTTCCATTGCTAAAGTTAGCAACTGCCAGATTAGCAATCAAAATTTCCGTTGCTATTTTTCGTTGTTAAATTGCAATTTTCTTGTAGTGAGATATGCCATACATGGCCACACAAGCTTTGTCCCTATGAGATGTACAGCCGTGCTTGCCAAGCAAGCTTTGTCCATTTGAGATGCACAGCCGTGCATGCCAATAAGGCTTTGTCCATTTGAGATGCACGGCTGTGCATCTCAAGCTTTACATCAGCCAATAGATTTGCAGTTTTTCTTGGGAATTCCTTGATATCTTGTGCTTCATGCAAATTGAATATAAATTATCGCTTCCACAATTTCTTTATCAACATAGTGAAATGTTGATAAAAGATTGAGTTCAGAAGGAAGGTTTAAGTCAGAAAAGGTGAAACTCGGAGCTCAAAAAAATCTAAAGAGATAAAATGATTAAATTAAGCGAGCGACAGTTTAAGCAAGTGATAACCTAATATGTCAGTCACTCAATTGCATTCAAGGAGAATATTGAACATAAATATACAGAAAGTTTAAGTAAACAAATAAGGGCTTATAGGTAACCTAACTCACAATGGAGTGAAATTCACAGTACATGAATCCACTGTACCAAATAAAATGTTGAGGATGGGCAATGATCTTTTTTTTTTATCGTTATAGGTTTTTTTAAGGATCGAATTTGAAACTTTAGCGTTCAAATTTTCCATCATTAAGGAGCTTCTTCTTCTTCTTCTTCTTTTTTTAAATTTCTGAAAATGACGATTCACTAAGTCACTTAATTTTATGCATTCAATATTTTTATCCTTGTACTATCATAGCCCTCTGAATCAATGAAAGATCTCAAGAGCATATGTGGATATTGGCTCATCCTGTTGTAAATTGTAACCAATCAGCATTAACCTTATCTTCCATCGTCTGGGTTTTGGGGAAGGCACACATAGTCCATGATTACTTTACATAGTGTTCTTAATTTAAACCTTATAAATGTAGAAAAACTATGGTTTGCCTTCTCTTAGGAAGCAAATCATAAATCATGGGCGTTTTTGGAGCTACAATTTCAAAATTACTTAGTATCGTGCACACAGCTATTAAAAAAATGTGCATAATAATTTATATATATTATATAAAATAAAAAGTATACCTAAATGTTGGTTCTAATATAATAGAAGGTTTCAAATTGAAGTTGTTAATTAATCTTCTTTCAGAAATACAAAGAGATAATTGATTATTGCCACAAATATTGTCTATATATTAATTAATAGGTCTATACACTAAAAGCAATCAAAAGTTATTAGGTTGACACAAATATCGTTATTTTTAAATTTAAATAAAGAAACCTCAAATAAAGCAAGAATAATGCAGAGTAAAATAATAGGTAGAGGTGTAAGGTACTTGTGGCTTTTCAGTTTTGATAGGGGTAAAGAAATGTTAATTAATAAAGTAGAAAATACATATATATATGTGGGCGAGGCATATGGCATTATATGCATGCCTATATTAACTACAACAGATATAAATTAAACATAAAAATAATGTTGCTTATTTAAAGTGCATGTGCATACTTTGCACACTCTGACTCTGTAAATCGACACGATCAAAGTTGTTATATTTATGTGACGAACTTGATTACATATAATCATTTTCTAATATATATACTCACTCGAGGAAAATACATTTTACATTTTAATAATATTTTATCAAGCTATCACATTTTTGTTTAAGAATGTTTTGAATTTAGATAATAAAATAGTAATTTTGTTTTATTAAATTTTCAAAAAATGAAAAGAAAGGCATTCGATGATTGTCAAAATAATAATACGAGTATATGAATTTTATATATTTATTATAAACATGGTGGTTAGGGGTGTTCATCGGGCGGGTTCGAGTGAACCCGACCTAAATCTGAATTTTCCCTTATATTCCAACCAACCTTACCCTACGAATATTTCGGGCCCCTACCCGAATAACCCGCACAATTTCGGGTCCCATCCGAATAACCCGATTATCAAAACACTGCATTTTGGAAGGAAAATATTTATTTTTCGGATTGTTCGGGTTAATGAGGGTTTAACCGACCCAAACCCGAATAATTTCAAAATTACTAACCGTACCCGACCCTAATAACCCTATCTGAATTTCTTGTTCGGTGCGGGTTGTTCGGGTAGGGTTGGGTTTTGAACACCCCTAATAGTGGTCATTCCCAGGAAACGTGATGGTGATTCTAAAGAATGAAGAGGTGACCCCATGCACTATGGAATTATCTGCATAAACTTTTAGAGCGGAGAGAAAGAGAATCTTTTGTGGGACTAATGACAAAATATTTTGCTTGTTGTTGCTTTGCTTGCCAATGTTATTAAAATCATAAAGAATTGGCAATGTTGGAGGTTTTTGGTTCGATCGATTTAACCAGATTCAACCAAAATTTTTTCTATTTTTAAAATATTATCAATTATTCTAATTTTATAAATACTATTATATAAAAATTAAAAAAAATATTCATCAAACTTTAAATATATATCACAAATATCCTAATAATAAGTTATAAAACTTAGTTTCAATTTTATTATTACAAGTGATTAATTATTAATTTTTTAATATCATATGTTAGAAACATAAAAATACAATCATATAATGAAAAGAAATTCATATTTAGATGGAGTACTAATGAAGCAATATAAAACATTAACCTTGCATATATGAATATAATTATAATAAATTCAAATAGATAATAAATATATTAAATTATTACGTGACATATTTAGAATTTAAAATACTATTTTTTTCATATATATATATATATTTGATTACAATGAACCAAATAGATAATAAGTATATTAAATTATTAAGTAATATATTTAGAATTTAAAATACTAAATTTTTCAAATAAATAAATAATGAATATATATATATATGTATATGTGTGTGTGTGTGTGAAAATATACAAAAAAAAATATGATTTTTTACACTTTTTAGCCAAAAATCCGGTTTTGTTCCATTCTCTGATTTTTTTTGGGTTCAATCCGATTTTAAGTAGTTAAATCCATCGGTTGGCCTACTGGGTCATGGTTCAACCGGTCGGTCCAATCCAATTTTAATAAAATTGTTGTTTTCTCTCTTTCTTATCCTAGTTTATAGTTCGGGCATCATACCTAGCTAGTTAGATGTGAATAAGAAATTTTTTATTTTTTAATAAATGTGAAGAAGTTGTTTGATGTAGGAAGTCGGCCAAAAGCCCTAAGGGACATAAATTTATACGTATTTTGTAACCAGTACGATGGCAATACATGAAAGATCATGTGAATGGCTTGTGGCTGAGGTCTGATCGGGTGGATTGGATCTCAGTCGAATGTAAGTTTTCAAAAGAATAAACTTCACAACTCAATCTAGAGGTTTTTGAAATTTAACCTCTAATATCTAAGTTAGTTATGAAAAATAAAAAGTAAAAATAAAGAGTAAAAGATACATCAAGTTTGGGACTTAGGCCTTTGTATAAGATTCAATATCATTTTTTTTGATAAATTAGGAATAAATATTAAAGGATGAAGTGATAATGCTTCATTTATCTCGGCCCACTATATTAGGCCTAAGGGCTAGAAAGCAAGCTAGCCTATGGTCAGCCAACCTGTCAACTTGTCTTAAAATATTAATTTGATCGGACTACTGACACCTCTAGCGATGCCCAACCAGCCATGTCTTTAACGTACGCCCCTTCTCTGTCCTTTCAGCCACCAATGACTCCAGCCTACTAGGCTATACTTAAATACCTAAGGTACCTATCACTCATCCCCTTCTATAAATAGCGCAATTCTTGAAAGCTCTAAGTAATGCTATTTTGAGACCTTTCCTTTTTACATTTTCTCTTTTTTAAGTCTTACTAACTTAGATAATGCTTATCCCTATCCAACCAAATACTCTTTCTTTCTTGGAGGTCTCATTTGGTTATGTAATCCAATCAGCTCACACCATATCTTACATGAGCTCTCTTTATATATTTTAAAAAATATCATTTGATGCTTTCATTGAGAGCAATGGAAGATTTATGCGTACAATCTAGACACTCTATATCCAAAGCTGATGATCACTCTTATGATGATAGCAGAAGACCTAAGTTTGTTGTAGAGGGGAATTGAATGTGTTTAACAAAGAATTCATAGCTTAACCTGATTCCAACTATAATGACCATACTAGTTTATCCGAATTCCTGTTACTTATTTTAATATATTTAATAAATAATACATATAATAATAATGATATGTTCATCTGTTATATAATTGGTTATACTTTAACTTTCTAATTCATTTATTAGAACCAGTTATGTAAGGCTATACTTTGTTGCATCATAATCATATTTTGAGTTATTATTTACAGAACATGTTTATTACATTGCTTTTATAAAATTTACACAAATCAAAAGGTAAAACAATAGTACAATTCATATATCCTAACTTCTCTTCCTAGCTGGTGTTGGCTTTATCCCTAAAGCAATGACCTACCTTAAACCTACACGGATAAACATCCGTGTTAAGCTATAAAGCTTAGTGGGGAACAATAAATATATATATAACCACTTACAGTGGTCATTTTCAAGCACACGATAAGCAATATTAATAACAATATATTACAATCATATTAATCCATATGCAAGGATCATAATATCAATGCCATATATCATATGAAAATTTATAACATTACTACATAATGATAAATCATAATGAACTAATCAAGTCTTTACCAACACTACATATACTGTTCATTTATTCTATAAAATGCTTGCTAAAGTACTGTGGATGTGGATAACGGGTGATACTGTACTGTAGTACCTAAAGGTACGAAAGGATATCCAAAGGTATCAACCTACAGACCTAGATGGCCCGAATCATATGGACCTACACGAGATCGAATCATAGGGATCTATACAAGGTCGAACATATAGCAGTTGCGACTGTAACTCTATAGGCATGCCTATCTATCCACAGTCAAATTCTCTATGCAGGTAAATAATCATATCTCATATGTCATTAGTTTATGCTTATGTATTCTACTATAAAGTGGATTAATTCATAATAATTGACTGGTGTCTAGTAAGTGTACTAGATCGGCTAGTAATATAGGAAAATATAGATTAATATCCTAAATATCGTACCCAAGGGAACATGGGTTGCTAAGAAGAATATCTATGTATGAATTAAATTAATCTGAGATTATTTCTCAAATATTTTTGAATTAAAGGTAAAAATTAAACTAAATAAACAATTAAACAAGATAAAAACTAAAATTAAACTATCATGAATTAAAAACAAAATAATAAATGAAATTCTCTTTTGTTAAAGGAACCATCCACCTTAACTTTCATTGTAATGACTTAATTTCAATAGGAACACCAGTGATTATGGAAAAACTAGTAATAAAGCCAAATATCTTTATGTAGAAATATCATTATTAGTATTAAACTCATAGACAAATCTAATACTTAGCATGAAAATCTAGTTTAACTCCCTAAATATTCATTGAACTCTTTTGCAAGTAAATTCAATTCCAATTTATTCTTAATTCCTTCTCTCTTATTATTAATCAATAATTTCAATACATAATTATCTCAAAACTAGAAAACAATCATGCATTGATACTATAGAATTAATCCAAGAACATGCAAATCATTAATTATGTCTAAACCAATTTTTAGTCATTGAACCAATAAACCAATAATTAATCTTAACACAATCAAAGATAAGAATATGTTTAAAATCGAGAAATAATTGATTGATATTAAAATTTAAGCTCAAAGTAAAGTCATAACAATGAAAATATAAGATTTCAAATATCCATTAGCAAAAGAAGAAAAACTACTTCATTAACATATTGAAAATTAAAACAAAACTAAAGAGAAGAATCAAAAATAAAGAGTTACATAAACTCCCTTAATTAGCTTATACAGAAAAACCATGGAAACTTTTCAAGTCCTGAGTTTTGTTCTTCACAACTAATGAAAAAAATAAAGAACGTAAAACTAAAACTAACTAAAGAAATTGGACTACTTGATTTGATGATTGATTTTGGTGTTTGAGTTATCTATTTATAGCCAAAAATATGATATAGTGGCCTTCTAAACTTCCTTAATTAGAATAGGAAAAGACTTCTTCTTAAACTGAAAAATCCTTCAAATCATCGGACTTCCTGCGCTTGGCCACTCAAATTCCTCTTTTATCTTATGCATTGATGTACATTCTTCTCCAAGGGAGTGCATGGCCACTTAAGTTTCACTGCCTTCCAGTGCATGGGCACAACTAAAGTGCACGGCCACTTGAGATTTAAGCCTTTCAAGTGCACGGCTAATCAATGATGAAACTAGTTTGACTCGTGCGGCCGTTCAATACTTTAAAAAATTTTCATGCACGGTCATTTATTGCTTCACTAGACTTCACATAAAATTCTCTAGCATAAAGTTTCCAATTTCACAGTTTTGGCATAGAATTTCTTATCTTTTGCTATTAAGCCCTTTTTCTTGCAATTTAACCCTGAAAAATACAAAAACTTATAATTAGCTCATAAAAAACAAATTTAAACATTTAAAGTAAATTTCAACCAAATTAAAGCTAAAATTAACTTACTTAAACACCTAAAAACATACTAAAAATATCATAGAAATCATAATTATCAAATATCCTACACTTAGACTTTGCTCGCCCCCGAGCAAATTAGAACAATCCAACTTCTTAAAATAATCAAACTCAAATAAAAAATTATGCATTTCAAAACCAAGTTTAGCAACTAACAAAAGCACTCAATAAAATTTCAACTAAAATAAATTCAAACAAGACAAAAAGAGTTTGTTTCCTTACGTGTGTGCAAGAGAAAATCATTTTAAAATCAAAACACCAATGTAAATTCATAATCAAGCTTAGAATGATTGTACACACATATATATACAAATGGTTTCGCACTTGAAACTCTAGATACACCATAGGCCTCTCCTTTAGCACCAGAACCCGAAGGTCATCTCTGCTAAACAACTCAAAAATAAAACTTAGAATCACTTAGGTCTTTTAAAGGTTATAATGGGGTTAAGGTATTGGTTATCAAAGAATGAAAAAAGATAATAAAAAAGAATAGCCACTCTAAGATAGAATAGACTAATAATTTGAACTTTTTATCCCATTAACTTAAATAATAAATAACTAAACATGCTTAACCTTTCACAATTCAAAGCTCTTATGAGAGAAAACTATTGAAAATCTTCTCAATTTCACAATTCATACCCTTTTTAGATGTCACAATTACTTTCTCTTGTAACTATCCCACACTTAAGATTAATTTTTCCATACTTGCTAGCTTTATTTTTAATACTTTTTTCTCCTTTTTCTTTTCTTTTCTTTTTTTTTTTAAATTTTTTTACTAGCTTTGCTGTTGGCAATACAATAATAACATTGGTAATTACAAGGTAATAGTTCACTATTTACTTGACTTTAACAATAGCCATTGATAATAAGATAAAAAAATATTTTATTACACCCATCACTATACACAATTTCTTCTAATCCATCCAATCCTAGAGTGGCCAATTCTAAAAGGGAAGACAAAAGCTTTTAGGCTATATGGTAAAATAAATGAGTGTAACAAGAAAAATAAATATGGCATGCATTAAGCATACCTTATTAGGCTCAAAAATGGCTAATCAAAGGACAAATAAGCATATAGGTAGGAAAAATAAGTTAAGATATGGCTCAATAAGAAAAATATTGCCTAGATCACTTTCTAGCTTGTTTTGAGTTGTTTTTATGCTTTGAAGGGTGATGAGGAAGGTTTTAGTGTTCTTAAATTCTTTACTCAACTATTTCAATACATTATTTTTCTTTAAATTCAAAAACTGGTCTTAAGTGCTCAAAAAGATAGAAACTAACAATTATAAGCCGATTTGAATACTTAAACTAGCTAAAAATTCATTAAACACCATGCTTGTTCTAATACTAAACAAGAACTTTAAACTTGCACATTCTAAATTAAAGTTCAAAATGTTCAATTTTTGAGAAAAACAACTAGAGCGAACTAAACTAAATGTATAATATATGATAAATGAATTAAACCTACTTAACTATCATGCAAAATAAAAAATAAACATGCAAACTAAAAACAAAACTAAACAACAAAAATATAAACAAATCGACTAAAACAACATAACTAACACAATTGATAAGTAAGAAAATGAGCAAGGTAAGAGAACTCATTTAATTTGATCTTTAATTTCTAGCTCAGCTGAGCTCTATCCCCCTCTTTAAAATATTGATGTCCTCAGCAAAGTATGAAAAATTTTAGCTCACTACTTAACTTTTTGAGAAATAAGTTAGTACTCAAGAGAAATGTACGCTAAAGCACACTACACCTAGAACCATAATCAAGCCTAAAAATAAAGCATGAGACCAATGGAATTGAGTTAACAAGCAAAAACACCTTTAAAATCAATATAGTGTAATAAATAAGACTTAATAATCATGGTAACTAAATGAAGAAATGCAACTAGGCGATACTTGCTTAAGTGCTCAATTCATAATATCCATATGTTGCATAATCTCAAGTGTAAAGATAATTGGTGATGGTTAGGCTTAAATAAAAGGAAGATAAAGATTTTAATTGGTCATGGTAAGCACAAAATAAAATAAGCTAATTATAAATACATTCGTAACCTATATCAAGCCAACAATAAAGTTCAATTCCAAATAATAGGTTGTTAAGAGTAATGGAATGCAGGTGAACATAACTCAATTCAAAATGAAACTCTAAGCAAACCTATATTTAAGAATAATAAAATCACACTATTTATGCATATTAATCTCAGCAAGCAAATTAAAGTTTTGAGCAAATCAAAAACTAATGAAAATTGCCCCTAAAACTTCAAACTGAAAATTGAAAGCTTAAACATCATTTTTAAGGTCCGAAATAAGCTATTACATAGGGCATGAATGTCCATCTCGAAATGAGCTTTCTAAAAATATATTGTAATAGTCAATCGGACATCTGCAGCAAAAGTTATGATCAAAATAGTCACAGCCGTAATAAAAACTTTAAACAAGTGAAAATATGTAGGTGCTTTATAACTACAATCAAAATTTGAGTTACTTAAGCATAAGTGTGTGCTTGAGTGAGTATTTTGGTGCTTGAGAGTGATAAATTATGTGGTTAAGTGATAGAGTGGATGTGAGTACGGGTGAGTGACAAATAAAGAAGGCAAGAAGCAAATATAGAAGAAAGAAGACATAAATAGCGTAGGGAGAGAATGCACGGCTGCACATGGGCAAGGGAAAAGCCTTGCATGGCCGCGTATATGGGAGAGAGGATCATTGTACGCCAGCACACGTAGGGAAGAAAACATTTGCATGCCAGCGCATAGGAGAATGGACAACTGTATTCCAGCGCAAAAAAAGGAGGAAAGGCGCACGCGGGAGCGTAGGCAGGGCAGCCTATTCACATATAGGCGCACGATCGAGGCACAAGGGCTGGTGCGCGGGCACTCAAGGATGCTAGCATGCAGGCACACAAGCATGAAGGCACATGTGAGTGCGAGGGCAAGAGGCAACAGGCCTGCGGGAGCATGGCTTGCTATTGGGCTTCGAAAATTTCTCTGGCCTTCCTACTGCTCAATTTTTTTGCACATTAAAGCACCAAGTTAAATCTCATTCACTTTAATTCTTTTTTAACCAATTTTAATCAATCCCATTAATAATATTAACTTTAAAATTAATCCTTTACTCATGCAAATCAAAATTGAATCAATTTTTGCTAAAACTCCATAAATTTTGATTTTTTAACCATATAAACCAATCATAGCTCCACTCATACTCACTTAATTTTGGCTTTCCTTCTAAATTCTTTTCAAGCTCCAATTTAATTATGCCAAACAATATGCACATCTATCAATTACTTAAATTCCAACTTAGGCCCACTCTTAACTCAACATATGCAAGGTTCTTCTTTAAATTCCTCAGCACCAAGCAACTATAGGCAAATTCACATCTAAACTACTCAAGAAATATAAAACCATATTAAAGTTCAATTAAGTTGTGATTCACTTACCTCAAAAATTATCATCTCAAAAATCATCATATTAGCTCGTTAACTTACTAATGTTAATTAAGCTCAAAGATCATTAGAAGCTAATTTTCAACTGATAATGGTGATTTATATGATATTTTTAGTATATTTTTAGGTATTTAATTGAGTTAATTTTGTGTTAATTAGGTTGAAGATAATTTACATAGCTTAGGAAAAGTTTAAGTAGCTTTAGGCCTCATATGGAGTCTTTTAGTTCCAAGATTTAAAATATGAATGAGGGTCATGGTTACTATCAAAATCATGATAACTGTGGCTTTAGACATTAAATAGGGGTCACGGTTATTACCAAAATCATGGTAATTGTGAACTAGTTGCACTTTTGGTCTTGCACTATGCCAGACTACCTTATGGTCATTATCGGATGAGTAATACCCGTGGTCTATACTTTTTAAAGGGGTTACGGTTACTAGATAATACCTAGTAACCATGAGGTAAGTTTTCTTTAGGGTTTGGACTGAAAACTAGGGTACCTCACGGTTACTATCAAAAACTTAGTAACCGTGAGGCCCAAACTGCCCAAAGATAGATTTTCAATCTGGACTTCTATATCATTTTTGAACTAGAAAATGCCATTTTTAGGAAAATTTCTTTCTAAAAAGTTATAGATCTATATTTATAGTTTCCAAAACATTAAGAATCACTCAAATCCAACCTATAAATCTCTAGATATCCTATAAAAAACCATTGACTGCTCCCAGTGACAAGGTAGCAGTCGTAACCCGAATTTAAGCTAAATTTTCTCTATCATACAAATTATTTCAGGCTTTAAGTTCTCATATAAAATAAAGATATATGAGTCTATTTTCATATCCAATTTGAATTTCTCAATTTCACTAATTATAGCTCAATATATAGTTAAAATAGTGCAAACTGGTCCCATGAACCCTAAGCAGATTTTGAGATTTCAAGAATTTCATGCATAGGCCAGTTTTCAACCTATCCCAAACTTAGTTCTTTATACAAAGCACATGTAATAACATCAATAAACATGTATTTAATGTCCATGTTTAACATGAATGCATACACAACATGAGCAAGTTCCCATACCTTTAAAGGCTCCATCAATCTCTCTCTCTCTTCTCATTCCTTCTACTTTCTCTCTTCATCTCTTCTTGGTCTCAGTCCTAAGTTACTGTAAAACCCTTCTCTCTCTCTCTCTCTCTCCACCATCTACAACTTTTTTCCTTGCTTGGAACAAAATTTTATAACCTTGAGGAGAAGAGAAGAAGCAAAGAAGAAAATAAAAGAAAAGAAAAGAAAATGAGCTTTTGCCAAGAATGACTGGCCAACCAAAGAAGAAAACCAAATTTGCTTCTCTCTTTCCAGCTTACCATTTGCTTAATTCCCATTGGTTGCTCATAAAAATCTTTGCAATGTTTCATTTTGATCCCTCTCTATACTTATGTCTCTTACTTTAGTCTCTCATTTTTTACATATCACACTTCTACCTCAAAATTTTTACTTTTACTTTTCAATTAAGTTCCTAAATGATGTCATATCTAATCATGCTTATGTATTTTACTGTTCATGTATGCATTACTGTTCATATATATTATTACTATACATATATATGAAAATTTCTACCATTCAAATACTATTATAGTTTCATCACTAATTTTAAATTTTGTTCAATCAATATCCTCTCTCTCTCTCTCTCTCTCTATATATATATATATATAATTACTACTAGGGTATACTTTGGGTCCTTACATTTCTCTCCCCTTTAAAGAATTTCATCCTTAAAATTCATATCGGTACCCTTTACATATATCCATCACTACTATTTCTATACTTCTATCTGTATTTATGTATCTATCTCTATCATCTTGTATTCTATACTATTTTTACTGACTCTACTTGTTCCTTACATTACCCCATTTATATTTCTGTATTGTATCACCTTTAAATTCAATCTATCTCTATCTCTTTATAACTATAACACTCTCTTAATTCTATCCTGAACTTGATTCGTTTTTCTTATAACTCTATCTCCAAATAAGGATTACTTAATCATATAATCATATCATTACTATCCTTAAGGTATATCCTATTAGTTTTCTTTTTCAATCGAGGATAAATACATGTCATATAATGTTGTGCTATGAGTGAATGATGCTTTATATATGCAATGAAGTGCAAATATGCAATGCATACATTTTGCCCCATCCCCACTATGAAATGCTATGTCAACTGCCCATGTCTGTTAAGGAATCACTGACAGGTTTACAGAACATAGCAATTAACCTCAATTTTTCCCACAGCAACTCCACATGTATGTATATGTAGATACTATCATATCTTAACTTAATAATCCATTCTATAAACATAACCTTTGATATACATGTACTTAACTTTATATATCCTTAACTATTCAATCTAAACCTAGAATCTCATTATTATACTGTCATATAAATATATATTCCATTATCAAAATCTATCAATATTCGACTGGCATATTCACTATCACTTAATAAAGAATTATCATAATCAAATTCACTGCTAACCTAATACATCACTATCGTAGAGATTTCTTAATAAAATTGTAAAATTATAATACTCTATTAATGATTTAGTAGTGTTCTAGTTTTTAAGTGGATGAGTATACATGAAGAGAAAGGAACATATAGCTGTGCACTGTAAGAAGAATAAGGTCATAAACGACCAGGCAAAGAAATATTGTAAACCATATACGATCAAGCAAAAAGAAATTGAAAGCTATATATATCCGGTCGGCAATGGGGGACTAAAAATCATATGTCCGATCGGGCAAAGAAGAATTGAAAATCATATATCCAATTAGTTAAAAAGAAACTAAAAAAAACACCATATACTCAATCGGTCAAAAAGAAACTGAATGTCATATACCTGATTGACAAAGTAAAGCTGAAAATCATACTCGATCGGGAAAACAAGAAAGGCCAGATGAGGCATAAACGGTCATGTAAAGGAAAAAATAAAGGCTATGTACGGTTAGGCAAAGAAAAAAGGAAGAACAAATATGCCATGCATGGTAGCACAATGAAAAGGAAAAGGCTGGCCGTGCTTCAAGGCTCGATACTCACTTAGCTGATAAATCCAGATATCTATATTAAACCCTCTATCATCACTGCTAAAATTTTATCTTGAAATACTATAAAAATATTAGAGTCACCTAGACTCGAATTCCTAGGGTCACTGATTCCTTTAGTCTCCCTTCCCAATTCCTTTCAAACTATACATCTTTAAGCTATACTAAAACAAGATAGGGACAAGTTGTATTAAGCCAACACATCTAACACAAATCTTCTACAACTACTTATTTCTATACTCTTATTGGCAAGAATCGCCTAAACCAAGGCGCTCTGATACCAAAAGGTAATGACCATACTAGTTATCTGGATTACTATTACTTATTTTAATATCTTTAATAAACAATACATATAATAATAATAATGATATGTTCATCTGTTATAAAATTGGTTATACTTTAACTTTCTAATTCATTTATTAGAACAAGTTATGCAAGCCTATACTTTGTTGCATCATAATCATATTTTGAGTTATTATTTACAGAACATGTTCATTACATTGCCTTTATAAAATTTACACAAATAAAACGGTAAAACAATAGTACAATTCATATATCCTAACTTCTCTTCCTAGCTGGTGTTGGCTTTGTCCCTGAAGCAATGACCTACCATGAACCTATATGGATAAACACCCGTGTTAAGCTATAAATCTTAACAAGGAACAATAAATATATAAATAACCACTCACAATGGTCATTTTCAAGCACACGATAAGCAATATTAATAACACTATATTATAGTCATCTTAATCCATACGCAAGGATCACAATATCAATGCCATATATTATATGAAATTTTATAACATGACTACATAATGATAAATCATAATGAACTAATCAAGTCTTTACCAACACTACATATACTGTTCATTTATTCTGTAAAATGCTTACTAAAGTACTGTGGGTGTGGATAACAGGTAATATTGTACTGTAGTATCTAAAGGTACGAAAGGATACAAGAAGGTATCAACTTGTAGACCCAAATAGGCCGAATCATAGGGATCTACACGAGGTTGAATCATAGGGACCAATATAAGATCGAACATATAGTAGCTGCAACCGTAACCCTATAAGCATGCCTATCTATCCACAACCAAATTCTATGTGCAAGAAAATAATCATATCTCATATGTCATTAGTTTATACTGATGTATTCCACTATAAAGTAGATTAATTCAGAATAATATAATATAATTCTCGACTATTATAGTATATATACAACAATCACTGCCGCATAATTATCCTACATTTATAGATTCATATTTGACTAAACACGTATAAGTATTATATACAATAACATAAACATTGCCTTTGCATTTCCTTATATAATTTATATAGTGAATGTTGTACATTGTCATATTTATATTTTCAAGATAATTTATAAAGCGTGGTCTCATATGGAGTCTTTTAGTTCCAAGATTTAAAATATGAATAAGGGTCACGGTTACTATCAAAATCATGGTAACTGTGGCTTTAGACATGAAATAGGGGTCACGGTTACTACCAAAATCATGGTAACCATGACCTAGTTGCACTTTTGTCATGGACTATGCCAGACTACCTCACAGTTATTACCAAATGAGTAATAAACGTGGTCTATACTTTTTAAAGGGATCACGATTACTAAATAATACCTAGTAACCATGAGGTAGGTATTCTTTAAGGTCTGGACTAAAACCTGGGGTACCTCACAGTTACTATCAAAAACCTAACCATGAGGTCCAAACCACCCAAAGATAGATTTTCAGTCTCAAATTTTCTTCCCATTTTGACCTAAAAAACGTCATTTCTAGGAAAAATTTCTTTTTACAAAATTATAGATCTGTATTTCTAGTTTCCAAAACATTAAGAATCACTCAAATCCAGCTTATAAATCTCTAGATATCCTATAAAAAAACCACGACTGCTCCCTGTGATAGGGCAGCAATCCTAACCTGGATTCAAGCTAAATTTTCTCTATCATACAAATTGTTTCAGGCTTTGAGTTCTCATATAAAATGTAGAGATATGAGTGTATTTTCATATCCAATTTGAATTTATCAATTTAACTAACTTTAACTCAATATATAGTTAAAATAATGCAAACTAGTCCCATGAATCCTAAAAAGATTTTGAGATTTCAAGATTTTTATGCATAGGCCGGTTTTCAACCTATCCCAAACTTAGTTCTTTATACAAAACACATTTAATCATATCAATAAACATGTATTTAATATCCATGTTAAACATACACACATACACAACATGAGAAAGTTTTCATACCTTTAAAGGCTCCATAGATCTCTCTCTCTCTTTCTTATCTTCTCTTTCCTTCTACTTTCTCCCATCATCTCTTCTTGGTCTTAGTCCTAGGTTGCTGTAAAACCCTTCTCTCTCTGTACCATCTACAGCTTTTTCCTTACTTGGAACACAATTTCATAACCTTAAGGAGAAAAGAAGAAGAAAAGAAGAAAACAAAATAAAACAAAATGAGCTTTCGCCAAGAATGGCCGGCCAACCCAAGAATAAAACCAAATTTTCTTCTCTTTTTAGCCTAGCATTTGTTTAATTCCTATTGGTTGCTCATAGAAATCTTTTCAAAGTTTTATTTTAATCCCTTTCTAAACATATGTCTCTTACTTTGGTCTCTCATTTTTCACATATCACACTTATACCTCAAAATTTTTACTTTTACTTTCCAATTAAATCCCTAAATGATGTCATATCTAGTCATGCTTATGTCATTTATTATTCATGTATACATTACTGTTCATATATACTATTACTATACATATACACAAAAATTTCTACCATTCAAATACTATTACAGTTTCATCACTATGTTAAAATTTTGGTCAATCAATATATATACCATAATATATATCATGGTAAGGTTGATTGCCATGTTAACAATCGATCCATAACCTCTATTTCAATCAATTCTTCTTCTACCAAAGTCCTCATGTGGATTAAATAAAAACATATTAAGGTAAATCACAACCTTAAGGCAAAAATAGATAAGATTCTAACTAGGATAAGGAAAGAAGAAGGCCTAAAGACTTCATTCAGTAGAAACAAAGATTGGAAGTCATCAACATGATTGCTGGAGGATCCTCACATGATGAAGATTTCTCAAAAAAGGAAAAAGGGAAAAATGTGTACTTTTTAATAAAATTTGAGAAGCTACCACCAGTTTCCATTTCCCTAGAAGATGCTGGAGATTTAAAGTTTCCCTTTGAAGATGCCTCAGTGGTGCAAGATGCCATTAACAACTTTTTGTCAAAAGAGTTCTTATAGATAATGGAAGTGTGGTATATGTCCTCACTCTAGAAGCTTATAGAAAGATGAAACTATCGATCGAAGAGTTGAAGCCTATAACCATATTGCTAGTCAAACTTGGCAACACCACTGTCCCGATGGTCGGATCATTAGAGATTTTTATAGAATTGGGAGATAAAGTAGTAACATATACTTGCAAAATACTATTTATGATGATGGACATGACATTTGCATATAATGGTATCTTTAAAAGGTTGTTGTTATTTCATATCGAAGCTATCACTAGTAGAAGATACATGGTGATGAAATTTCCATCGAAAATGGAATGGCGATCTTAAAAGTTAACCATAAAGCCTCAAGAGAAGCTTACATCACTATGGTCAAAGATCAGCAATGTAGTCTCGATTAACATAGGAATAATTAAAGAAGTTTATTATTATGAGTGGCTTATAAATGTAGTCTTGATGAAAAAAAAGACTGAAAAGCTAAGGATGTGCACAGATTTCACTAATTCGAATAAAGCTTATCCCAATGATAGTTACCTACTTTCAAGTATCGAACAACTTATAGATGCCACTACCAGCCACACCAATACTCTTTACTCGATGCTTATATAGGGTAACATCAGATCATGATATGGCTGGTGGATTAAGAAAAAATGAGCTTCATCACAAATGATAACACCTTCTATTATAGTGCCATGCCATTTAGATAAAATAATGTAAGAATGGCGTATCAACACATAATGAATAAGATCTTTAAGGATCAAATTGGGAAAAATCTGGAGGTATACATTGATGAGATGACTATGAGAAGTAAGAGCCCTGAAGAGCACCTAAAGGATCTTATGAAAGTATTTTCCACTCTCAACTAATTTCAAATGAAGTTATGTAAGGCCCCAACCTTGGTCCTAATCAAATTATAGGAAATTAATAAGGATGATGGCTAAAATAAGGTGAAATTAGATTATTTTGCATTATTGAAGTCAAGTCCTATGAGGGTTATTTTGGAAATTGTGACATATGTGTAACTTGGGTATAGTTAAATTATAAGAAATGATGTAATTGAAGTAAATTATAAGTTTTGAGGTTAATTTTAAGAAATTGAGTTAATTGAGATTAAAGTGTATAAGGGTAATTTTGGAAAGGTAAATTAAAGATATTCACCCCACTAACTTCTCTTTAGAAACTTCTTAAGGAAGAGACCTATTTTAGTGAGGTGTGGAGATCGATGAAAAGGAAAAAATAAGGGAGATGCAACCTCATCTCCTCTTTTCTATCTCTCTCTCCCTCTAGTTTTGGGTTGAGAAGAAGATGGCTTAAGGCTTGATGAGTTAGTGATTTAAAGGTAATATTTTCTCCTTCCTTACAGTCTTTTTTCTCTTCATCTTGGATTTTATTTATGGAATTAAGGATTTAAGGAGATCATGGTTGTTATCTATCATGTGTAATGGAAGGAAGAATCAAAGTAAAGAAGCTTGATTAAGAGTTTTTGAAGGAGGATTTGAGGCTTTAATACCAGGTATGGGAATTCTTTATCTCAAGTATATGTGTGCAGCTAGGTGTGAGGCATGTTATATGAGGTAATAGAGGTTATAATATGGTACTACTATGAATATTAGCCTTAAAAATTTGTGATGTGTAATGGAAGGAAGAATCAAAGTAAAGAAGCTTGATCAAGAGTTTTTGAAGGAGGATTTGAGGCTTTAATACCAGGTATGGGAACTCTTCATCTCAAGTATATGTGTGCAGCTAGGTGTGAGGCATGTTATATGAGGTAATAGAGATTATAATATGGTACTACTATGAATATTAGCCTTAAAAATTTGTGGGAACATAATTGGTAAGAAATCTTTGAGATCTCAAAAATCTGTCTTAGGGTTCATTGGACCTACTCGGATTATTTTGGCTATATCTCAAGCTAGAGAGATGTAAATTGAATGATTCTAGTTGCAATAGAAACTAGATTCATAAACCTATATTTCATATGAAGAACACAAAAATTTAATCCCCTTGTATAATGATGAAAACTGGACTTAAATTCTAATTATGGTTGCTACCCTATCAATAAGAGCAGTGTATGTTGTTCATTGAATATCTTGAGATTGACATGTTTGAGTGGGATTATTTTTAATGTTATAGAATCTTAAAACATATATTAACAACTTTGTAGTAGATAATTTTGGCTTAAAATTCCATCTGATATGTTAAAAATAGCTTTGAAAATGAGCTTAAAAATATGCCTATGCTCTATCATGACTAGTCCCTATAGGCATGAATAGTCCCCTTTGTCATGACTAGTTCCCAATGTTATGACTCTTCCTAACTACCACGAGTCATCCCAATTGTCACTATTCATCCCCTTTGAGCCTCTGTAATTAGTCATCCCTACTATCACGGCTCATCCCAGACCCAAACTTCAATTCTTTTTTGTGCTAACCTTATATTCCAAAGTCCTAGAACACTTCCGAAAATGTTTGGAGGATCTTAAATATAAAATTAAGAGTAATTTGTGGCATACAATGAATCTAAAGGATAATGAATTAGTGAAGCAATATTAAATACTAAACCTTAATGAGTATAATAAGTTATGCTATTACGAGTATAAAGGATGCTTTTATGAGTACACATTTATACTAGATAATTAGATTATATAAATTAGATATATATAAGCGTATAAATGAATTTATTATTTTCTTAATGGGTTTTCATTCTAACTCCATGAAAATGTACTAATGTATTACAATGCAAGAGGATGAATAATAATGTATAAGCTTTAATATTTATTGATTTTTAAATGTTCTAATGATACATTAATATGCTTACAGTTATATGATTAATTTATAGAATTGTTAAGCCTAATAGTAAAATGCGAGGACTACTTAGGATTACAAAAAAGAGAATTATGGTGTTATAATATGAAATAAAGGAAAGTGTAGTTGGTATAGTAGCAAGCTATTAGTATAAGTATGATGCAAATATATAAAGAATGGAAATACCTTAAAGTATAATGAATTGAGAAATGTTGAGAAATATTTGCCTTTCTTTATGAGTTTTTGCTTGATACTTGAATAATTAAAGTGATTACCATTATTATAAATGGATTAGACATAGTGGTGTGTTTATGCTCATATAGTATCATGAGAAAATTGATGAGTAAATGCTATGCACTCATACATGTTTGCTTCAATATATAAGTTTTTTAAGATTATACATCTAGAAAGGTGATTATGATATTAAACCTATATGCATGTATAATGCTAAGGCAATATGAAATGGCATAGGTAGATATTGATCTCAGATTTGAGACATCTTCACCAATTGTAATGCACTGAATGCATGTATTTGATATATTTGTTGAGTATGTATGTGTGGTGATTAAATTGAGTACACTGGAGCAAGGGAGTTGGTTATGATGAACCATAAAGATATTTCATTCTGAAATGATTATATATTTATATGCTATTTCATGCACCCATGGTTTATATGACTAGATATGATTTCATTTCTATGGACACAATGCAGTAATGCATGAACTATTATGACTAGTATAAGCATTATCATCATATGGCTTTAAAATCATATTGTTTGCCTTATGACAACATGCAAAATGAATGAGTATGTGTGTACTGACTGGAAATAAATTTAAGGAGTATATCAAATGAGTGATATGTTAAGTGTATATACGTACACACCTTTGAATTGATTGCAACTATAGATTGCTCATGCTCTATAATGCTAATAGCATCAGGTTTGCCAGTATTGCATGAAACTAAGCTATTGCTGCAAAGTGATAATCATATGATTGAATAACAAAGTAAAGTATGGATTGATAATGGCAAGAGGTTTCTTACATGCATATGTGTCTAGGTTATATATAGATAAGCATGCCTATAAGGGTTATTTGCAGTGGTTGCTATTGTTTGACCCTGATGGGTCTTCTGATTTTATACATTTGGGTGTGTTCTGGTATCTTCAGATACGTTCTAATTTCATATCTGCGGATATGTTTTGGTACCTTTGGGTACATATTGATTTCATATCTTCAGATATATTCTGGTACCTTTGGGTATGACTGTTAGCCCATTATCCACTTCATTAGAATGTGCATGCTTAATTCCAGATAAAAGAATTATTCTGTTGAACTAAAAGATAATGAAACTTGGTGGTTTCGAAACTAATTTTCATAGTATTATTCTCTTACATGTAGAATCCAAGTAATAAAGTGGAGGTTACAGTAATTTTGAGTATGTGATACTTTAATGTTACATATGCATTCTGGACCCATAAATTATGAGCATAAGTTATGCATTACAGTTTATCATCAATAATCATATTGCTGCTTGTATTCACATGATAATTACTTAATTTGTCATATATACGTATCTGTATATGACTTTGTCACAAATTACTGCAAAATATATGGTACAATATGATGTTATGTGACATATATATATTTTACCATGCTAAAACTGTATTGATGACCTCAGGATTTTGAACATGAGTATGCTTTTAGAATGCATCCTATATTTTTAAAATTGTGTGATAAATATGAAGAAATCATGCCTAGTAATATCTTCTGTGGTTTAATCATTTGATGGATTGCTTGAAGGTTATTTAGTCCCTATTTGCCTGGGTTAAATGACATGTTTTCCTCTCTAATGGTGTGATGGAATATTGAATGTATAACTTTGTACCTTATGTAATTAAATGCATTTAACTAGAGTTATATGTTATAGACACCCACAAAATTTAAATTCATAGTTCATGGAATATGGCCTAGTAATATCTTCTGTGGTTTAATCACTGATGGATTGCTTGAAGGTTATTTAGTCCCTATTTTCCTGGGTTAAATGACATGTTTTCCTTCTAATGTTGTGATGGAATATTAAATGTATAACTTTGTACCTTATGTAATTAAATGCATTTAACTAGAGTTATATGTTATAAACACCCACACAATTTAAATTCATAGTTCATGGAATATGAAGATTTATAACTATACTAGTTAATAAAAAGGAAAAAAAAGGCTTCTAACAAAAGTAATATCTTAATTGTTTAAGCAGGTTGAGGTCACTCAAGGTTTTGATTTACTGAAATTCTTTGTATTTTTATTGATGTGGTAAGCATATAAGATTATTATTAAATTTTGTGCTTGTATAATTGATGATTCTTCTTAAGAGGTTGCCAATAGAATATTGTTCCCCACTAAGCTTTATATCTTAGCATGGATTTTATTATCCATGCAAGTATCAATATAGGCTACATTTCTAGATTTATAGTTGTAGTGGCAACTAGCACAAAATTGAAGGACTAGAAGTATACAATTCTCATTTTGGGTTTCATAGTTGTGATAAAAGGTTTATATGTGAATATTCTATTATTTTGGAGCATTGTTTTGTCTAAGAGGTTTTATATGTATCTATGGCCTAAAGCATTATTATTTATTTTTTATCATAGGATTTATATCTATATTGGTGGTTGTGTTTATCTGGTGTTTGAGGGTGTTATAAGTTGAACATAGAAAAATGTATTTTCAGAGTCCCTTCGGGAAAATCGTTGGGTTTTATGGTCTCAAAAATGGGAATAGAGGCTAATCCTAAGAAGATTAGAGCAATAATAGATATGCAACTCCCAACTAATGTAAAAGACATCCAAAAGCTGAGCTGCAGAATAACGAAATTGGGTAGATTTATTTCTTCTTCTGGTAAATGGTGGACACCATTTTTCAAAAAATTAAGAAAAAATGATGCCTTTATATGAGGGAGAAGATTGCCAAAAGACATTTGAGGAGTTAAAACAATTTCTTACCAATCCACCATTGTTGAACAGACCAATCCCTAAAGAAAAACTCCACTTGTACATTTCCACTTCTGAAAAAGTCATGGTTGTAGTTCTGAGTAGAAAGGAAAGGAATTAGCAACTTTCCATTTACTACATCAGCTAGGTTTTAAGAGGGGCAGAGTTAATGAAGAAATCGGCCAAGTAGCTGATCATTGTGCTCATGATGTGAATTAGAAAGGTGAGGCAATACTTTAAGGCATACACAGTTATTGTTTGTACGGATCAGCCTCTTTAAAAACTCCTTAAATTTCAGACTTAGAGGGCAGGATGGTAGGATAGGTCATCAAGCTGCAATCTTTTGATGTAAGTTACGAGCTTAAAAACAATACTAAAGTGCAATCTCTAGTAGATTTTGTTGCAAAATTCACAGAAGACCACAAAGTTAAGGCACCCAAAAAGAGTTTTTAGGAAATAATTGTAAATGAAGCCTCCAACAGCAAGAGAGAAGGCATTAAGATAATCATCAAAGGCCTTCAGGGCATAACAATCAGGTATGCAATAAAATTAAGTTATGAAGCCTCTAACAATCTTGCAGAGTATAGAGCACTTCTCCAAAGTCTGAGGTTGGTTAAGTCCATCCGACCAAAAACCTCAGGATCAAAAGTGATCTCAGCTAGTGATGAGCCAGGTGCTTGGAAATTTTGTAGTAAAGGAACATAACATGAAAAGATACTTGAAAAAAGTTAGAGTTGCTCTTAAATAATTGAAAGATGCAAGCACAACCTGGAGTCTGAAGAAAGCTCTAAAGGAAGATATAACAATAATTGATTGGTTAGCCAAATTGGCAGCCTCCAACCAGAATGTGACAGAAGAGAACATAATAATTGATGAATGACTTTAGCCTTCCTTCGATGAAGTAGAGGTAATGGAAATTAATCAATAGAAGAAACTTGGATGACCCAAATTGTTTAATATCTTTGATCGGGTGAACTACAAAAGGATAAAGCAGAAGCTGATAAAATAATGATAAAAGCACTTAATTATTCTATGATCGGAGACAAGCTTTATAAAAAGGCATTCAACCTCTATTGGCTCAGGTATGTCTTGAGAGAAGATAGGGATTACATCATCTGAGAAATCTATGAAGGAATATACACAGCCCACGAAGTTAGTCGAGTGATCATAAAAATAGTCTTGTAGATTGGCTACTTCTAGTCGAGCGTCTTTAAGGATGCTTAAGACAGGGTCAAGAAATGTCAACAATATTATATTCATAGGAGTATCGTATAACAACTGGTTGAAGAATAAAGCCCGAATGAGATATCCTAGCCGTTCGATTGATAGGACTTGGATATTTTAGATCCCTTTCCATAAGGCAAATGACAGATAAAGTTCCTTATCGTGGTGATGGATCACTTCTCCAAATAGATAAAAGTTGAGCCATTAGCCACAATCACTACTGAAAAAGTAAAAAACTTTACTTTGAAATAAATCATTTATAGGTGCGAATTGATGAGTCTTCATAATAGACAATGGGAAGTAATTCAATAGCGTAACCTTCAAAACCTTATGTTTTGACCTGAAAATAAATATAAGGTTCACTTCAATAACCCACCCCTAAAGTAATGGTATGACTGAGGTGTTGAAATATAACCATTTTGGAGGAGTTCAAAGAAAGGGTGGGAGAAGCAAAAGGCAATTGGACATAAGAGCTTCAGAGTGTATTATAGTCTTATAGGACTTCATCGAGAGCATGAACACTTTAAATGTCATTCTCTCTGGTCTATAAATTAGAGGCAGTGATCCCTATGGAAATTAGAATTCCTTCTTACTGATTAACATTTTATTTCGACCAAAGTAATGAGCAAGAAATGAGATAAGACTTAGATTTGGTTAAAGAAAAGAGGGAAGATGTTTATGTGACTATCACTGCCTTCAAGCAAAGAATTGCCAAATGCCACAATAACAAGGTAAAACAAATAACCTTTAATGTTAAGGATTTGGTCTTCAGAAAAGTACACATTGGCCTAGGCAATGCTAAAATAGACAAGTTGATGCTTAACTAGAAAGGCCCTATGAAATTTCCAAGGTTCTAAGTAAAATCACTTTCAAGCTTCGAACCATGGACGGATCAAAAGTGTAACACCCTTACTATTACAGACCTACGGATTTAAACGATTAGCCGAATTTTTTTTTTCTTTTCTTACCTTAAAATCATATACTTAACTCCATATTTCCTTAATTACTAATGCTTATCCATTAATCAAGTTCATAAGTCCAACTCATCGCTGACCTATAATTGTCCACTATTACTGTTCATTTTACAAAAATTCGGCAATATAACAGTTATAATCATAACTAACCCCCTTAAAATTAAACAAGTACATAGCTCCTCCGGGGCATAATAGTTTATAAACAATATATATTCTTCTCATCCATACAAACATTCTCAATTGTCAAACCAAACTACTCAATCAAACCACTACCTATCATTTATATACTTACATATATACATACATTATGGTATTATTACAAACCAATTCTTTTACTTCAATATTTACAATAATATACATGCCAATACAAAAATCACTATTATTCCACTCCTATTCCTTCAAAATTCTCTTTCCCGTGTACTATTGCTCCAGATCTTTTCAGTACCTGCATGCAGTAAATCCTATGTGCTAAGCATTAAATATGCCCAGTGATGACTAAAAATCGAGTTATTTTCCAAACACGCATAATTGTATTAATTGTGCAAAATCATTAATTTTTTTTTCAAAATACAATTTTTATTATTTTTAACAGTCATTTCAATTTAATATCAATAATTTGGTAAACTTTTTTATTTTAGTTCTTAATTTTTTATTTTATTACAAAAATACCCTTTTTACACTTTAATTACAAAATTGCCATTAACTTTCTTTTTTCACTTCACATCAAATTTTTGGCATACAAAACTACTAATTGATCCTTGTTTTAACTTTTTATGCAAAATTATATTTTAGCCATTTTACTTCTTAAAAACTTATTTTTGGATTGTTTGTTCATTAAATTACCATTTTGCCCTTTATACTCATATCTTAATCACTTTTACTTTTTAAGTACAAATTTTGAAAAATTACCATTTTGCCCCTAAAATTTTTATTTCTTTTCAAATAACTTTTTTTCATCCTAACTTTCATTTTTAGCTTTTATTTTATACTTTGAGCTTATTTTTATCATTATACCCCTAGTACAATCTCAAAAGAATTTTTCAGATCGGATATATGGGACATAAACCCCATAGAGCCACAATACTAACTAAGAAATGATCTTAAAGGACCATTTCTCATAGAGCAAATAATAGAACAGAATATATACTATGAAAGATCAGTGATCCTACCATAGCAAAACAAGTCGCCATGAATTGCACCGTTGTATAAGTATCCCTATGGCTAGCTAATTATATTATGAGCTAGATTTTGACTACTTGACTATTGCTAAGGGCAAAAATTCACTTAATTTCAAATCATTTTTCAATTTTTAATAGTTTTATTTATTTTTTCAACACAGTAAATTTGTCAGTCAACGTTTTCAGTATCTTTACACAGTTTATGAATTATTCCATAATAATTCACCATTTTCTCATCAAATTATGAATTATTTCATAATAATTCAATAATTTCATTTGTTAAGTAAGCAAATTTCTTCTTAAAAAATATTCAATTAATTTTCATAAATTCTACAAAAATTCATGGACACATTATTTCATTTTTATAGTTATTTTATGGCTTAATTTTATCAAAATGCACAAAATACACTTTAATTTTTTTTTAAGTACCAATTTTGCCACAAAAAAAAAGTTACCTTACGTATGCTTTTAAATCAAATTAAACTTTCTAATAGGCTTATTCAAGGTTTTATTTCAATATTCTAATGTTAATTTCAATTATACATATTTTTTCTAAATTTTTCCTAAGTTATATGAAGGAAAATTATGCAAAATTAAGGGAATATAGGAGGATTTATTAGCCACTAACCTTTCTCTTTGGCTTATGCTTGCCTAGGCTTCATTTTCCTTCCATTTTGCCTTGGAAGCTTGTCCCTTACCTGGTGCACCTACCATGGCTGAAATTCCCATCAATCAAAACCCTATTTTTTAATCTCAAATGCTTAAAATAATACCATAAATGGACTCTAGGCATCCTAAACTACTTATAGATGCCTTAAAACAAAATTAAATTTATGATTTTCACTTACCTCACTTTGACATCTTAAGCTTTTCACTTATTTTTTTCTTGCTTAACTTCCTCTAATAAAAGGATAAATGCTTAAATAATCTTTTAGGGAGATCAATTACCACTTATGATGCTTGAATTTAAAGAAAAAGAGAGAGAAATTTAAAGAAATCTTGATAGAAAGAGAGAATGGTTCGGCTATGAAAGGGAAGAGAAGAGCTGAAGGAAATGAGATTTACTCTAAAAAATATCAGCTCCCCTTCCCTTTTATAGTAGCTGAATTAGATTGGATTTTGGTTCAACCCAAGCCTACTAATTAAAGCCCAATAATCCAAAATCAAGTTCATTTTGCCACTTTCCTATAATTCTCTCCCTTACCAAATCCAAATAACTCTAAAATCAATACCATCATTTCTATCATGTCGAAAATAGATTATACACAAAATTTCAATCCAATCAAAGTCAATTACAGGTTCAATTTAATTAGATCGATCCAATTCAACTAGTACCGGTGTTATCGAAAAATTTACATTTTGCAACCAAAATATTCTACACATCATTTTAGGTACATATACAATTTTTGGTAATTTTTAAACTTTATTTGCTATTTTTAAAAGCTTGATCAAACCTTGGTCAACCTATAAATTGAACCACTCCGTTTTTCGTATTTTTAACTTTTGGAAGCCTATTTGATTCCAATTTTATTTCAAATTTTAACCCCGAACTAACCTTGATCAATATTTTTCGATAGTCAAATAAAATATATTTTTACCTCCGAATGTACTTTTTAGCTAGAAAGCACTGTTTACTATCGAAAATTACTATTAATGACTGATCTGGTGTTCAGACCATTATAGGATGTCCTCACATATTTGAACACGGAAGTACTTAAAAGGTATTTGGTTTAATTTTTGACATTCAAACGAATAATGCAATTCTCTTTCATTGTAATTTTATCAATTATATATAATTAATGCATATCCTCCCGATCGGTGTTTATCCCGATCAATGAATTTATCTACATGATATTTTACATTCATTTATTTTTAATTTACTATATCCTGATCGATGCTTTCTCAAACGACGAATTCAATCCCAATCTCACCTTTTCCCAAAGTTATTTACAACCATATCTCTACTTAGATCAAACCTAATTGCTACGTAACTTTGGCAAAGTGATTTTATCTTAAATAGATACATCGTAATAGCTCTAATTGGCTTTATGTTCCTATCGATTTGATCAAGTACACACACAAGTCTTGAAAACCTTCAATAATCCTAAGTTAGTCACATTTTTTTAAAGTGTGCACCCAAACTTGATGAATTCATTACATACCACTTAAGAAATATTCCACTCAAAATAAGAGAAAATAAGAAGAATTAAATGGCAGACAATACTTGATTATTTCTATATGAATTATACATTTGTTGTATATGTTTTATAATATTGTTGTATGTGTTTATTGTATTTATGCTTACTCATTTGTTATACAGATATATTCATCATCATCATCATCATCATCATCATCATCATTATTATTATTATTATTATTATTATTATTATATCACTATTTATCATATTTTGTTAATATTATTTTATTTGCATTCTTTTGCTTAATTAATTTCTATTTGCCATTATTTGTTTATTTTTTTATTTATACATTTATGCAAATATTTAATTCCCTTTAATTCAATTATTTTATTATTGCTCGTATTTTTATTATTTTTATTTTCTTACTTAACTTGATTTTAATTTATTTTATGCAATGTGATTTATTATATAATGTAAATTTTATTTCCTATTTACATATTTATGCATTTATCCAATTTTTTTATTTTATTTTATTTGATTATTATTGTCACTACTATTTTATTTATCTCCAGTATTCCCCTTTTTGAGTTTTGTGTTCATCTCCAGTATAGTAAGTTTCTTAACCAGTTTTTTTGCTTCCTCTAACAACCGTTATGCATTTTTTGATTGGGATTTTAATCAAAAGGTACCTAATGCTTGTTAATGCTCTTATAACAAAGAGCATAGGTGCTGCGATGTAAATTTTACTATCCTAGTCTCTAAAACTAAGTATAGAGTGAGTAGGGTGTTGAACATTGAGAATTTTCAGAGTGATTTTGTATTAACCGAATAGGTACTAAGATGGATAGACAAATATAATAAAATAAGTTGATTATACTAACTTTCCTAAGATTACTTGAATTACAGAATACTAAAGTGATTCTAATTGTCTCCAAGTAATTTCAAGGGAGAATCAATCAAGTATTATGTTTATCAACTTAACATAAATACATGCAATGATTGGAGAATATAACCGGTTATCTCTAAGAGCAACTCTCATTGTCAAATAAGGATATTTCCATTTAAAGTCCATAAGTTGTCTCGTGTCATTATGGAGATAAATGAAAACCATGAAGCTCTATGCCAATTATTTATCCCTTTAAAATGAAATCCTTGTCTCTAAGTAATTTTCTAACCTTAAGTAAATCCAATTGCATTTCCACCAAAGTGTCCCAATTCTCACTGTAAACAATCTGATTAATAAGTTATATGTGGTGATCAAGTATACATAACACATTCAATCACTCAATTGAATTTAAATAATTCATGCATTAATAAGATATAGTTATAGAATCAATTCATCCTTGCAATCTTAATTAACAAAGACTTAGCCTAAATACATTGTGTTCAATGCAAAAAAATAACAAGGAAGTATTCTAAACATCAAACAAAATGACTAAAGTGAAGAGAGTAGAAATTGGTTAATGATTCCTCAATTCTCTTCATAAAAGTACTTGATGTTCAAATAACCTCTTGGTATCCTTCTTCTTTCTTGGACTATGCATTTTCTATATAATCCTTTTTGAATTGTATTATTAGTTTCTTAGTAGTTTCTTATGCCTAAAATAGAGCCAACCACATGTATTTATAGACCTTTAAAAGTTCTAATAAGTGCCTCTTACCAAAGGGCGTAAAGGTGAAAAGTTATTATAAAGGGTTGTGTTTGATAGTTGTGGTGATGGCTCGACACTAATATACTATGTTAGGTTGAGTCAGCACAATGAGCTTCTATAATGAGTTGGCATGGTAGGAAAGAGCCAACACCAAAAGGCTCTATCATGACTTGGCATAGTATGTCACAAGTTGGAATGATCAGGCTCTATAATGAGTTGGCACCCTAGGGGACGAGTCGATATAGCCATAAAATTTCTCCTTTGCTCTTTAAACTTCAGTCCTTTAAGTCAAAACATCCAATTACACTGCAAAACATACATTTAAACAAAAAACCTATAAATATAAAAGAAACCAAAAGTGAAAAATAACATAAAAAAAATTAAATGAATACATGTATAAAATTAAGGAAAAGTAACACAACTAGCCTAAGTAACTATGATATATTGTATGGTATCAATATGTCTTCCTAAGATTGCAATATATGTGAAGGATATATCTACGACCATAAAAATGCACCTAGTAGTTGAAGTTACTCCTTCATTTACCAATTCCAAGTAGAGGTCGATTGAGCTAAAACTAGCATCGATCCTTTACCAATACCAATCAATGATATTTTTATTAAGGCAAGATCATTCATTAGGAGCTTCACAAGCTTGTATGCATCAAGGGTCAATAGATTTACAGCATTGTGTTGTCAACTAGTATTTACTTCACCAATAATTTGACTATATAACCATGAATAACTAAAGCATGTTCATGGGGAAATTAAAATCCAATGAACATCTTTTAGAGACATAACAACTAATAGCTACTTCTTTATTTTGCTGAAAAGTAAAATCTTTTGAGTTTCTTTCCCTTTTCCTTAGGTTTTCCCTTTTGAAAAGTCTTTTTACTATCATATTTATGATACCTCCCTTTGCCTGAATGCTATTAATGTCTTTGTGAGGCCCTAAAGTATACCTTAGTAGGATTAGTATATAATTGAATAAAAGGTTGAAAGAGTTTCAGCATGAAAGAATTATTAATCATGCAATCAGCATATAATCGGTATTAATATAAAAGAGAAAGGCAATAATGTAAATTATTAATTTGGGCTAAATGTGCAATACTATTGAAGAAGTAGGGATTAATGTATTAAAATGAGTTAGTATGGTGTGTGAGTGGTAATAAAGACTAACAAAATGTAATTTGAAATCTGCCATTATGGGTAATAAAGGCTAAATGTGCAAATTAACCATGGCCAAACAAATGAACCAATGAGATGCCTGCATGTCTCTCTCTCTAGAAAATTGAAGAAAAATCAAGAAAAGAAAAGGGAAAAACCTACCTTTTTTAGTTGGTTTGGCTGGCGACTTTATGGCCAAGAATCTTCAACCATTTTCCTCTTCTTTATGCCACTTTTTACTCATAATTTTCACCTAAAAAGGTTTATGTATTTTGGTTGATTCTTTAGCACATTAATGTGAGTAATACATGGTTTTGAATATGTAAAGTGTTCTCTTCCCCTTCATCCTTTATTTAGTGAGTACTTTAGAATATGTATTTGTTATAATTGGATGATAATTGAATGATATTTTATGATATTTATTGTAGAAAATAGTAAAAACAAAGGGAAAGAGAAATAGGAGCTCTAGAGGAGCTAGTTGGGACTAATTTTGAGGTATGAAAGTTTATATTCTTTTTACTATGTGCTTAAATTGATTCAAGTTGATAAATATATTTTAAATGACCTGTAATTGATGTTAAAGTTAGAGAATAATGTTGGAATGCTCATAAATGATGATTTGTGTCTTGGAAATTAACTTAGTGAAAATCTGCCTTAAGGTTCACCTGAACTAGTTTTAAGGTAAAAGCCATAACTTTTCTTTAGATATCTGAATAAAGTGATTCTAGTTGGAGATAAAAGATAAGACATAGCTCTACAACTTTGTATAAGAAACTGAACCTAATTCTACCTATAAAGCCTTTGTAATATAGCTTAAAGTTGAGCGATCATTACTGCCCTGTCATCTAGAGTAGTCTTTACTATTTTGAGAATATCTTAAGATTTAAAAGCTAAAATGGAGTGATTTTTAATGATTTGAAAACTAAAAACATATAGAAATAACTTTTTAGAAGACCATTTTGCCCAAAAATCTCATATACTATATCAAATATTCATCACAAAGTAAGATAGAATAATTGCCAATTGAAAAAGAGAATCAACCCAGTGGAGACAACCCATCATCCCTAATGAGTCACAAGTTTTTGAAATGGACAAAATTAATCAACTCGACAGGGATGAAACATGTACCAACTGAGTCACTCCCCTTTTTTTAGCCCAAATTAGATTTTTAGGTCTTGAAACACTATTGAAATTTATTCGAACACTTTTAAAGCATATTAAACATAAAAGTAGGGATATAACATGCCATAAAATCTATGAAATAGATGAACATTAAAATACAAGTGTAAAGTAACCTAAATATGAGGAATTAGATGCACATGGTTTAGTTGTGCTACTACTAGGTTTATACATCAATTGCTTGTATGCACAACTATGCAACTAGACCTTAAGAGTACAATTAAAGGCATATTTATATGAACATGTATAAACATATGAATGGGTACACTTAATGAATGTGAATGAACATGATTAGTATTATGCATAGTGTTAAATATTACATGATAAATGATAACCATGTTAAAGTGTATCTTAAGTGTAATTGAGTATGGATTGTTTAATGATTTTATACATGCTCTATTGTGTATTAACTCTATGATCCTAAATGCATTGTGATATTCTTAAGTGGTCAAAGTCTTATTGTAAGCCTGAATTTCACATAGTAGTGGATATATAAGTATGCCTATAAAGGATAGTGATTGCAGCTGCTAGTGTTGATATCGAAAGGTATCTAGTATTTTGATATCTATTGGTATCTAGTAACCTGAAACTAATATATCTCTAGTGTTTGATACTGTTCGCCAAAATCCAATATTTGTTCTCGTTATCTACCATTAATGAGAATTCAGACGATGAAAATATCTAATTGATAATTAGTGATAAAGGATTAATAACATAAATGCTTTAGTACCTCATTACAATGCTAGTGTTTCTTATTGGTATTGTTGGTGTGACTGGTAAATGGCATCGAGATGTTACTTAGTGAATTGGACTACTACTATGAATATATATGTATTGTGATATGACAAAGTAGGTTAGTCATTAAAGGCTATTATGTAATGTTCAATAGCAGATTGTGTTATTTATATGTTGAGATTTCTTCAAGAAGTCGATTGCATTATTTTACTTCCCATTGAGCCATTGCCCAGTATGAGTGTTCTTTTCGTATAGGTGCATAGGTGTAAAGTAGAAGCATCGATTTCAAGTCAACATCTGCATACCACTAGGTACAAAGCTCGAAGATCGTTTTGGTATATAGTCATTGTAAAGACCCAAATTAGGCCCTAGTAGAATTCGAGGACATCATCAAGGTATCAATATCTAATTATTCTTAATTAGATGAATTATTGATAAGTGAGACTTTGTGAATTTATAATTATATGAGATTGAAGGTGACAAAGTCAAATTACGTTGTGATATATATAAGTGTGCAATTAAGATTGAACTAAGCTTTATATTATGGTAATAGGAAATTGAAGTAAATTTCCTACATACGGTAAATGGTAATTTTACTATTTAATTTGAGTTTGGGATGAATTAATGGAATTGAAAATAAGTTTTGGGGTAAATGTTGAAACTGAAGAAGTATGCTAGGTCAATGTGTAAAATGGACTTATGGTAGGGTAACTAGTTAAGAGAGTTTGGCATGCAAGGACTTAGTGGGATATTTGCCCACTATTGTCCAAATAAAAAGGGATTTTCAAGTGAGGAGAGGTCAGATTTTTGCCATTTTTTTCTTCATATTCTCCTAAACCAATTGTGTTAAGATTTTGTTGATTAAGGTCTTCTGAATTGTTAAGAAATTGGACAAGTAAAGGAAGGAGCAAAGGCATTTTGATTAAGTAAGAAAAGTATATTTTAATAGAGGTATGGGATTTGAACTTTGAAAATAATTTGCATATATGTGATATCTTTCAATCATAAGGCATGGAAATTATTTTGATCTTACATGTATTTATAGTGATGAGATGATATTGAGAATGGCAGGTCATGCCTATGTAGATCATCAAATGAAGTTGCATGTAAAGGAATTAAGATTTTAGGCATTATTGTGAAAGGGTTGTCCAGAATTCGGATTGACCTTAAGTGACTATTTTGATCATAATTTGAGTTTCTAAACTCCGAATTTGATGATTCTAGTTGGGTTAGAATTGGGAAATTTGTGCCTACAAATGTTATGGAAATAGAAATAACTACATTTTGCCTCTAAGGTCCTCAAAAATGCCCAAAATAGTAGCCTTTTTTTAGCTAGCGGGTCAATAGAGCAGTTCTTAGTAATTTTCCAATAACTTGAGTTAGAGAGATGATATTAACATGATTTTAAATGTTATGGAAAATAGAAACATATGGGAATAAGTTTTATTCAGAGCACATGGCATAAAAATGATGTTTTATATTTCTAATATTGGTAACAAAATGTAATTTGAAATCTGCCATTATACAGAATGTTTGTCATGGCACCCTTATTTCATATAAAATTTACTAAAATATCTCAAAATGATAGTAAAGCTTATTTAGACCTTCTTAAATGTTTTATAGCATCTTTTTTATATAAATGAGCATAAAAGAGAGATAAGTACATGGAGTATGTGATGATATCATATTGTAAAGCAATAGGTATGATTAAATAATGAAGCATGTTTATGGGAATGACAAGATCAGGTATGTCAACAATATTTATTTATTTAAGAGAAAGCATGTGTATGACTAATATCATATAAGCATGTGTATTGCTTATTTGAGATAACATAAGTATATGGGAACGTATAGACATGAATAAAGAATGATCATGCATGAATGAGATCAAATCTTGACATATGAGTGACATGTATGGGAATAGCTCTTATGAACCTATTTCACAAGCTTAGTGATAAGTGTACAAGCATAATAAACATGCATACTTATATATGTAAAATAGTTAAGCATATATATATATATATATATATATATATACATGAAGTTTATGCATAGTAAAGTGAACAAATGTGCATTTTGAATTAATAGTATCCCTAAAAGAGAATACATAAAGCATTATGAACTAATGGCAGTAATTTCAGCATAATTTGATTTAAAAAACTTAAATTGAGGTCATTATAATTTCTAAACTTACATAACATATATTCCTACAAAATTTTGGAAGGAACCTAGCATTGAAATTGCCTTTAAGACATCCAAATAATTAACTGAATTTTCTGTAAGCTGTTAATTTCGGTTATGGAACATGGTGAGGTAAACATGATATATCTTTGTGTATATTGGTCAAAATTATATGAAGTTTATTTATATGAAAAACATACTCTAAAATATACATTTCATATGAATGAAGTATGAATTAAAAATTTATACAAGCATGTCAAATGTTGACTTGAAATTCGTAGGGACTGGATGTACTATTAGGGAACAGACCTTAGTAAATTGGGCGTAACTCTTGTTAGAGTTGTTAAATGCTCCAAAGTAAAATTATGGTAAAACTAGAGTCATGGAAGTATAACTTTGATGAAGAAATATTGGTCTAATTCCTTCTGCATTTTATTCTAAAAATCTTTATAAGTGGTAACAAATACTATTTTAGTTCTATTAATAGCCAATAGTTTTTCTCAAATATCTCGAGCTATAGACAAGATATTAAGGTGAATTTTGATGATTTAGAAACTAGACACATAGGGGAATAAAATTTTAGAAGATCATTTAGCCAAAAAATGACGTTTTCAAAATCATCAGTGGCTTACAAGTTGGGTCCAGAATGCTGCCCTATGCAAAACTTTAATATATCTTACATTATGCCTTTTATATAGTTAAATTAAATTTGTGTCTATGTAAATACACAATGAATTGGATATGGCATGTGATATGGCTATTAATAAAAGGTTGGTTATATATATATTCATACATGTATATAGGTAAAGATTATTGATAAAGATATCTAATACATATATATGTAACTAAACTTTTATACATGATTGTTATATGCAAGATAAATTTTGTATATGTAATCCTATGATGAGTAAGTGTATATTATAACATGTACCTACACTTTGAAATAAGAAATACAATAGTATGATCATGTTCATATGTAATGTCTTATAGATCACATGTTAAAGTATCTATTATGATGATATATGCACAATTGTAAAAATATTGAAATGTTAAATGGCAAATTGGTTACATGTATTTATATAAACTAGGGATTTTGGATCTTTTTACATGATCACATACCTAAGTTGTGCTATATTGGAAAGTTCTATGAATAAGGCATGACTTATGTTGAACACTTGAACAGGTATGATATATTACCTGATTGTTAGGGTATGTTTAAGCTAAATATGATGCCTACCGATAACATGATCAAAAATATGTGAAATATTATATGAACTTTGTATATATAGTTATGCTATAGTAATAATATATCTGTACTTTGGTTATATGTGTGCCTATTGATCTAATCAAGTACAAGCATGATATATGAAAACAAAGTTAAATAAAGTTTCGCCTGTAATTAGAGTTCAATTGTGGATAGATAGGCGTTTATAGGGATATTGCAGCTGCCACCATTGACCTTTTTAGGTCTAAAGTATAGTTGATTCTATTGGATCATGCATAACCCCATTTGGGTTGTTAGCTAACCTCGTTTGGGTCCATTTGACCGATCTACCATACAGTCGACCCCGTTTGGGTCTATAGTTTGATATATTCAGATATCCATCGTTTTGATACCCTCGAGTATCCACCGATTCCGTTATCCACCTTTCAAACTTAGGCAGGCTAAACTATAAGTACAGTACAGACATTAAAGTATAAAGTACAAAGCAAGCATTATATAAGAGTTAAGGATATTGCTTGATTACATGTCTAACATGATTTGCTTGTATTATTTAATAAGTTTAAATAAATAGAGGTTACCAAGTAACACATGATATGTATGCTATTTATAGTTGGTTCCAAATGTTCAAAATTGCTTAAATGAGTTAAATGCATGAAGAATTCTCAGTCCGTATACAATACAAGCATGTTAAGTTAACTGTTAAGCTTTTCAAATGCTTTTATTGTTTACTATGTGAGGTTGTTAGATTTGTCAAGATTTTCTAATCCATTGATTAAAATAAATGTATATATATAAAGTGTGCTGAGTGTGATTACTGATGAAGCAATGGTAATATCAAAATGCTTTAAAAGTGGAAAAATATACAAGGTAAAGATATAATAGTTTAATAAAAATAGTAAGTATTCAAACGAATGAGAATGCATCTTATACATGGAATATATTATACATATGTATAAGGAATAGAATTTATTTAAATATAGTACCATGTTTCTAAGATAGTTAAGTATATCAAAGTGATCACTAAGATCAAAATGTGGGAACTCATAAAGTATAGATGAAGTATACATAAATATTTGTAAATAAGTGATAGAAATATGGCATAGTTATTAAAATGTTTGGCAATTGATATTAATACATGAATAATATAGTCATCAATGTTTGACAACTAATAATTCAAAGTATTTGGTCAAGAGTAACATATAGAAATCTAGAAAGTAAGCTTGATGTATAGGATTCAAAGTAATGAATGAATAATAATAAAGGTAATAGATTGATAAGCAAAGGAAATATCAATAGGTATTGATATTGGTTATAAGTATAGCAAAAGAGAATATAATTATGGGAGATTATTGTGAATATTGTTTATAATGATTGGTTTATTTGATTTAAGATGTGTATATATGGGTTTTCATATTGACGACCTTTAAAAAGGGTCATCCATATGTTTTTGTTCCCCACTAAGATTTATAGCTTAGCACGGGTGTTTCATCCATGTAGGTTGCAAGTAAGGATTTTTTTTCCTGGGATGATATCTACAGTGGGATGGCCAACACAAAAGAGAGATTGAAAGTATAGCTTACTATTAAGTGCATTTTCATTACAAGATTCTTATTTATTTTGATAAGGATGTGATGTACAAATGATTCATAATTGTAAATAGTGTATTGCTTAAAGATACTCATAAGTATGTAGTAAAGTGTTTCGAGCATAAGAACCTGGTTAGCATGCTTAATGATACAGGATATAGTGTTTACAGTTATGTATTGGATTAGGGTGCTACAGTCATTTTTGTATTGTATGATATAAAAGATATGTAACATATGAAATGAACAAGTAATGTGAATATTTTATAAGTATTTTGAGTTAATATATGCATTTGTATATGTTGTCAAAATGGGAATTGAATGCAACTAAATAGGGTAATTCTACATATAAAAAAAGCATGATTAAAGAGATATAATGAATTCAAAATTGTAAAATAATTTTAACAAGATGAATTTGTTAAGACTCATAGCGCTCTTATATTCCTCCTAGGGGGTATAAGGGTGTCAGCGCCCTTTTTTCCATCAAACTAGGAGTTTTTGTTGGAAAAAGCCTCAAATTCCTTTTTGGTTTGTTGTTGGTTTTTTTTTTATAGGAGAGAAATGTAGAAATATAAAATTTTAAAACTCAAAAAACTTGACCATGCATTTTATTTATTCATAAAACTTACACATTTATAATAAAATTTCTAACAAACATAATCAAAATTATTTGTAAAAATATGAACATAAAACAATAAAATCAAAATCAAATTTAAACATGAAAAATCCGAACTCTCATACTTCTCTTACTTCAATCTTTAACTTAATCTTTATTGATTTCCAATTAACTCATTCTCAATATTTCTCCTTAAGTTAATTATTGCAAAAGACATTACTTGAAATGCATAATGATTTTATTTTTTTTCATGATTAAGGGGTATAAACATGGGATATGGTTTATAATTTTGGGAATATGGGCATGATATATTTTTGTTGCTGTAGGGCATAGGCATGGCATGGCATATTTTTTAATTTACTTCATAGGCAATTTTTTAAAAAAATATGTAATCCTTCTTCTGTTTTTCATTCACTACAATTTTGGCTTCATTTTCTTGTTTATTTTTGCGTACTCATTCTATATGATCCATTTAGCCACATTTGTTGCATTTGATATCTAGTTTCCACACCAACACTTGTATTATGGATGATTTGTCTTCTTGCAGTGAGGATAAGGTACATTGTTTCCCTTATTATTTCTTTTCTTCATTGAAATTGCTTGAAAAGCTCCTTCCACAACACATTCTTCTCTTGTAGATTTTCTTTGTTCATATACCTACAAAGCATTTAAAAATTCTACCAAAGTAATACTTGATAGATCTTTAGTATTTTCTAAAGTAGAAATTGTAATTTCATATTTTTCAAGCAATGTAACAACTATGTTTTCAACTATGATTTATTCAAAAAATACATTACCTGTAACACCCTTATAACTCCTAACACTGTACTGGTGTACCAAAAGCCGAATTTTTTTTTTCAACTTATTCCTGATATTTCATTATCATTTACTTAACTATTTTAGCAACAATATGCTGATAACCTATAACTGTTCAGATTACTATGCATTTAATAAAATTTTTGCAATATAACGGTTGTACATAATACTAACCTGCTGAAATGTAGACAATTTCACACAGCCTCTCAGAGGCACAACAATCAATAATATCAAATATATCCATTCATTTCATCTCATACACATCCAACATATAGCTTTACTAATATAACTCCTGTTTAACATTTACATAACCAAAGGTAAAGTTTATATACATATATACATGCCAAATCAATGTAAATATAAAACTCCTAAAATAAGTCTTGCAACTTGTATTCCTACTCTGCTCCTGATTTCCTGCACGCAGTAAAAACTACACGCTGAGCACTCAACATGCTCAGTGGTGACTAGTAATCGATACATTTCCTAACTTATCATCATTATTCTTAAATATTAACTTCTACAAATATTCATAAAATTATTTAATTACTTATTAAAACATCAATTTAACATTTTCTATAATATTATTCATTTTAATCACATAATTACAAGTTTGCCATTAAAAAGCTTATTTATGATCTTTAAACTAATAATTGAGACATTTTACATTCTTATACATTTATTTTGACATTTATATGCAAAATTACATTTTAGTCCTTGTTGACTATAAAATTCACTTTATAAACAATTTAACTATTATCTGACTATTTTATCTTTATTTAAGCAATTCTTACTTAATTTACTTATCTTTTACACTTTTTTTAAAAAAATACTATTTTGTCCCTAAACTTTCTTTTCTCTTCATTTTGGTCCTTTTTCACTCTTTATTCTTACTTTTCATTGTCTTTCCACTTCTTTATCAATTTATTTCCATTATGCCCCTAGTACACGGAACATGAATCCCATGGGCCCCACTAAAAGAGAAATGATTTCCAATGAACCATTCCCATAACACTGCAATTTTCACTTTTACTTTACACTTAAGCTATGGAGATCAAAGATCCTATCCATAGCAAAGCAAGTCGCCATGACTTGCACTGCGATGAAGGGTGTTCCTATGGCTAGCCAATTATATTCAGAACTAGTTTTTACTGCACATCAGCTAGACCGAAAAACAGTCTTAGGTACATCAGCTTCCTTTACACCCATTTGATAATAATCCGATCTCAAATCTATCTTGGAGGGACACCCGCTCCCTTAAGCTAATCAAGTAAGTCTTCGATGCGAGGGAGGGGATACTTGTTCTTTATCATCACTTTATTCAGCTGTCTGTAGTCAATGCACAATCGAAGAGTCCCATCCTTTTTCTTTACAAATAGGACAGGTGCTCCCTAAGGAGAAGTGTTGGGTCTGATAAACCCCTTTATCGAGCAACTCCTGAAGCTGAATCTTTAACTCTTTCAATTCTGCAGGTGTCATTCTATATGGAGCAATTGAGATAAGAGCAGTACTAGGAGTAACCTCAATGGAGAATTCCACCTCTCTGTCAAGTGGTAAGCCTGGAAGCTCATCTGGAAACACATCCTAGAACTCCCTAACAATAGGCATATCTGACACCTTTAAGCTGTCTTTCTTTGCTTCTACTGCATAACACATAAATGCTTCACAACCTTTTTTGATCAATCTTTTTGCTACAGTAGCTGATATCACATCAGACGGAAAATCAGATCTCACACCAACAATAGTGATGTTGTCACCATTCTGAAACTGTAAGGTGACTCTTTTCCTTCTGCAGTCAATGGTTGCTTGGTGGGCGGATAACTAGTCCATCCCCAAAATCAAATCAAACTCACGAAAAGGCAATTCAATGAGATTTTCCAGGAATACATATCCCTGGACACCGATAGAATACTGTCTATAAATCTTTTTTACTACCACACTATGCCCCAGAGGATTACTCATCAAGATGTCCTGGTCCAAGTATGCCTCTTTCATCCCTTTACCCTGTGCTAGTTCTGTGCTAATATAAGAGTGTGTGGAGCCAGGATTTATCAATGCATACACAAAATCAGATAACATAACAAACTTACCCACTATCACATCAGGAGCATCCTCCTAATCTCGGGCTCTGATAGAATAAGTCTATCCCCCTGACTGCCTTTGTCCCTATGACTACTGGCCAACTGGTCTGGAGGCTGAAGGATTAGGGGCAGCTCCCCTACCACGGCCTCGGTAGTACAGAAGATCTAGTACCAGAAGCTGGTAAAGCTACTGAAGCAGTCTGTATCATAGGGTAGTCTCTGATCTGATGATCTCTGGACCCACATTTAAAACAAGCTTCCATCACAAATCTACACTCCCTAGGGTATGTCCTGCCACAGTGCTCACACTATACTAATGACCGGCTATCTCTGCCTCGGGGTGCACTGGAAGATGTAGTAGCAGTAGACTTGCCACGGGAGGCACTACCCTATCCTCAACCTACTGGGGGATGGCCCTAAGGTGCCTGCTATCCTTTTTTCTTTTTACCCTGCCCTATCTTTTCATTGCTCTATCCCTGCTTCCTCTTCTGCTGAAATTGGGACTATCTCTCTGCTTGCTCGTCTTGAGTGGTTTCTAATTTGAGAGCCGCATCAATCATGGATCTTAGATCTGGGTATTTTTTGGACCCCAATGTCTACCTCAACTCTATGTGCAACCCTTTCTCAAACTGCCAACATAATCTTTCTTATGTAGCCAGGCCCTCATCCAAATAAGCACTCAGGCGCTCAAACTCTCTATCATATTCTACCACAGTACAATTCCCTTGTCTCAATCTCCAGAAGGCATCCTGCATGGCAATCTTATACTTAGACCCGATATACTTCTTCTCAAACTGCTCAATAAAGAACTTCCAGTTCAAACGGTCTGCAGGTGTATGCCTCCTGACAGAGTCCCATCATATGAAAGTTTGACCTTGCCATAAAGCAATCATACCCTCAAACTTCTCCTTTAAAGGACTGTGGGTGATCTCAAATAACCTATTAATCTTGAATAACCACTCCTTTGCAGCTACTGGAGTCAAGGGATCATGACCTGAAAAATCCTCAACCCCTAATCTTTTCAACTGCTCCAAAATAGGCTTCTTTCTAGGCAGAGCAGGTGGCTAAACCTAAACTACTGGCGGTCGTGCCTGAGCCTGAGCAGCCTGGAGTCGCTCCTGGATGTAGTCAGACATTAAATTAAGAAAATCTAGCTAAGGAGGAGGTGCTACTGGTGGAGGTGCCTGCTGCTATGGGACCACTTATTTCCCCATATTACTAGAGGCCTCACTCCTATTGTCTCCAACCTCGTGACTTTGCTCTCCAGATATCTTTTTACTATAAAACAGAAGGGAGCAAGAATACATTAATTCCAAAATAATTTCTCAAAATAACAATTGGCATGTATATAATTAACTAAAATCGAACATTACACCCACTCCGATCTTAGAACCGTCTAAACCACTGCTCTGATACCATAAAATGTAACACCCTTATCACTCCTAACACTATACTCGTGTACCAAAAGCCGAAATTTTTTTTCCAACTTATTCTTGACATTTCATTATCATTTACTTAACTATTTTAGCAACAATATGTTGATGACCTATAACTGTCCAGATTACTATGCATTTAATAAAATTTTTGTAATATGACGGCTATACATAATACTAACCCCCTAAAACGCAAACAATTTCACACAGCCTCTCAGAGGCACAACAATCAATAATATCAAACATATCCATTCATTTCATCTCATACACATCCAACATATAACTTTACTAATATAACTCCTGTTTAACATTTACATAACCAAAGGTAAAGTTTATATACATATATACATGCCAAATCAATGTAAACAAAACTCCTAAAAGAAATCTTGCAACTTGTATTCCTGCTCCTGATTTCCTGCACGAAGTAAAAACTACGTGCTAAGCACTCAACATGCTCAGTGGTGACTAGTAATCGATACATTTTCTAACTTATCATCATTATTCTTAAATATTAACTTATACAAATATTCATAAAATCGTTTAATTACTTATTAAAATATCAATTTAACCTTTTCTATAATATTATTCATTTTAATCGCATAATTACAAGTTTGCCATTAAAAAGCTTATTTATATCTTTAAACTAATAACTGAGGTGTTTTACATTCTTATACATTTATTTTGACATTTATATGCAAAATTATATTTTAGTCCTTGTTGACTATAAAATTTACTTTTTAGAAAATTTAACTATTATCTGACTATTTTATCTTTATTTAAGCAATTATTACTTAATTTACTTACTTTTTATACTTTTGGAAAAAAAAATTATTATTTTGCCCCTAAACTTTCTTTTCTGTTCATTTTAGTCCTTTTTCACTTTTTATTCTTACTTTTCATTGTCTTTTCACTTCTTTATCAATTTATTTCCATTATACCCCTAGTACAAACCCGGCATAAAATCTTAAACCGGATACATGGAACATGCCACTAAAAGAGAAATAATTTTCAAGGAACCATTTCCATAACACTGTACTTTTCACTTTCACTTTACACTTAAACTATGAAGATCAAAAATCCTACCCATAGCAAAGCATGTCGCCATGACTTACACCGCGGTAAAGGATGTTCCTATGGTTAGCCAATTATATCCAGAACTAGTTTTTACTACCAGGCTAATTCTAAGCCAGGCTAATTCTAAGGGCATAGTAATAATTACTTTATTTACCTTTTTAGTTTTCGAAAAATTCAACGGTTGACTTTTTATTTCTTTTTCATTGACTATAATTTAATTTCACATAAATTCACCTTTTTCAACATTTTTGTGCAATTATTCACTAATAATTCAATTATTTTCATTACACATATTAACATTAAAATTTCAATAAAATTCTAATAATTTCAATAAATTCCAATAAAATATATTTATGCATTATTTATTGTTTACAATCATTGTCAATAAAATAATCAATTATTTCACATTATTACACAATTTTCATTATAAACATATATGTTACATAATCCTTAAAATTCCAAAATAAATTCCAATTATTCAATAAAAATTCATGGACACCATTTATCATTTCTACAATTAATTTAGGCTAATATATATTATTTTCATGCAAAAATCTCATAATTTTCTCTTACTAAGCAATTTGGCCATCACATAATTCCACCTAAAATATTTTCTTTCTTCCATTTTAGCTTTCAATTAATCTCTTCTATAGTTTAATTTCAATTACCCTAAACAAATTTTACCATTTAATGACTTTTAAAATTTTTACCCTAAATACATAAAGGAATTAAAATCATAAACTTAGAAAATGTAAAGATTTTCTAGTCACTTACAATTTTCACTTGAATTAGGAAGCGTAAGCCTTCTTTTTCTTGCCTTTATCTCTTGGAAAACTTCCTCCTTCTTCACCACCTACATGGGCCGGCCATTAAACCTTAGATATCTTTATTTTTTGTTCTCAAATACAAAATCCAAGCTCATAATCATAATCTACACCCAAAAATCTATGAAAAAACGCAAAAGAATCAATTTAAATAAATAAAATTTTCAAGTTCAAACTTACCCCTTTTTTTCTTTCTCTACTTGATTTCTCCACTTTCTTTGCTCAAATCAATCAATAAGAGCTATTTTGATGATTTAGAGAGATGGAACTACAACTCTTAAGTTGGAAGTAATGAAAGATTTTGAGTGATTAAGAAGCAAGAGAGAGAGAGGGAGAATATAAGCTATATTCAGCCAAGAGAGGAGAGGAAGGAGCTCAGACAATTTCTGGAATTTTCTCCAATTTTTATACTCTTATATACTCCTCTAATGGGCCCAAAATTGGGCTTTGTTCATGGGCTTAGCCCAATTTTTTTTCTTAAGGCCCATTTTAGGCCTTTTAAAGTCCAATGAAATTTCTCTCTCTTCCAGCCATCAAATCACTCCAAAAATAATTTCATCACTCTTATCACATCAAAAATAGCTAGCACGCAAATTTTTGGCTCAATCGGAGTCTGTTATCGGTTCGATTCAAACTTATCGGTCTGATTCGATAACTGCCAATATCATCGAAAAATTTAATTCTCACTACTAAAATATTCTAAATAAAAATTCATGTAGACATGCAAAATTTGGCAATTTTCAGAATCCATATACTATTTTTAATAATTTATGCAAAATTAAGTCACATTTCCTACTAAGGAAATTGACTTGTTACCTTTTTCGTATTTTTGACATTTGAAAACTCATTTAACCTCAATTTCACTTCAAATTTCAACTCCGGACTCCCCATGAACAATACTTTCTGATGGTCCAATAAAATAGTTTTGACTTTCAGGTGTCTTTTCGGATCTGAAAAGTACTATTTACTATCGGGAAGTACTATTCACGGCTGACCTGGTATTAAGGCCGTTACTAGAGATGATCACGAGATGGAAAATTCCCAAATTTTTCCCCTGCAGGGACGGGAATAGGGGAAAAAATTTCTGTTATAAAATCAGGGGCGGGGACGGGGAATTAGGTATCCGCCCCGCAAAAATATTTTTTTTAATTTTAAAATATAATATTTAATAAATAATTAAAATTAAAATATAACTTAATTTTATAACTATTAAGTTTTATATTATATTTAATTTTAAATTTATAAATGGTTAAAATTTATATTAATTTAAATTATGATTGATTTTAAATTTTTTATTTATTAAATGTTATATTTTGATTTTAATTATTTATAAAATATTATATTTTAAAATTAAAAAAATAAAAAATTCGGGGGACGGGGATTCCCGCAGGGCGGGGATGGGGGGATTTTCTCCCCGTTCTAGAGTCGGGGGCGGGGACAGGGAATCCCCGACTCCGACGGGGCAGTGAGTGGGGATATAATCCCCGGCCCCGCTCCGCCCCGTGAGCACCCGTAGCCACTACATTACCAAGTAATCTCATCTTGTTAATGATGCTAATAAACTTGTCAATGTACTCTTTTGATTGTCTCGGACTCTTTCATTTTTTGCATTTCAAACTTGCATGATAAATTTATCACATGCATGTGTTTTACCTTCTCACCTCTTTGATATTCTTTTTTAAGATACTTTTAAATTTTTGTAGCGAACTCGATTTGTATAATTCTAAGGAGGATTGAAAGTGAAACGGTCGAGTATAGACATACTTTAACTATAGCTTTTTTTTGCCTTTTGTTCTTTGTGCATTTTGATTTGAGGTACTGTTAAATTAACTCCTAATGGAGGAACTTTAGAATCTTCTTCTACAACATCCCAAATATCCAAAGTTTAAAGATGGAATGCCATTTGTACTGACCAAGTTTCAAAGTTTATTCCATCAAATTTTGGCGATTGCATTTGTGTAAAATTTGTTTGACCTTTCATGTACAGATTTTTGTGTGTATATTTTTTTATCCTAAAAAAAGAAGGCTTTGATACCATTTTTTTTATTTATATAGGAGAGAAATGTAGAAATATAAAATTTTGGAACTCAAAAAACTTGATCTCACATTTTATTTATTCATAAAACTTACATATTTATAATAAAATTTCTAATAAATATAATCAAAATGATTCCTAAAAATATGAACATAAAATAATAAAATCAAATTTAAACATAAAAAATTCTAACTCTCCTTTTTTTACTTTAATTTTTGACTTAATTTTTATTAATTTCTAATCGACTCATTTTTAACATGATTCTTACAAATTTTTTAAAAGATCCTTTCTTGACGGAGCTTTCAATATATATATATATATATATATATCATGATTCTTACAAATTTTTTCAAAGATCCTTTCTTGATGGAGCTTTCAATATATATATATATATATATATATATATATATATATATATATATATATATATATATATATATATATATATATATATATATATATTGTATAACCGACATTTTATGAAATTTATAGTAATTTCTTTTATCTCTTCGAATATAAATTCAAAAAAATTATATATAATTTAAATAATTGAAATAGGTATTCAATTTTTATACATGCAAGAGATTTAATTATAAAAGAACTTTAAATATTCAAATAATTAAACATGTCGGTTTCTCGACATCTATATTAAAAAGAGAAAATCGAGTACACTGGGTTTGAAGGCTTTGTTTTGTTTGAGGTTTGGGATAGAAAGAGAATAATAAATGTATACAGTCATTTTCAAATGTCATATCCTTTTACTTCTTGTTTTTGGTTAAAAATATAATCCCAAACCCAAAACCCAACGCCAACTTTTCTCTGACTTATCTGACTACCCACCACTGTCCCCTCCCACTCACTCTCTCTGCTCTCTAACCTTTGCTTTCCCATATTTCAACATCAATACAATCTCCACCTTCCCTTCCTTCTTTTTCTATTATCGTTCTTTCTCCCTTTTATTTTGCAATAACAAACGAAACACACAAAGCCTTCTGTTCTGCTATTTTGTCTTGTGATGATCAGCCATACATAGAAAAGCACCGATTCCCGCTTAGCCAGATGTCTCCATTTTTTAGGCACTCTTCAACTTTCTGGGTATCCACAAGCTAACTATACCTAGTTTCCTTGTTTGTCAGCTTCTCTTTCTGTTCACTGGATGGTATGAAATAATATCTTACACTATTCATTTATCTTTCTTTCTTTTAACTGCTAAAGAAAACTCTTCGTGTCTTTCTTGTTCATCGATTTGGTATAGTATGTTTCTTTTGTTCATACCTTTTTCTTTTCCTTTTTTCTGAAAGAAGAGTTAGTTCTTCATTACTTGATCATGTATGTTAATTACAATAAAGAACTAAATCATCTCTCTCTTTCTCTTTTAATACTTGAGAAACATGGGATTTAAATTTCAGATGTTGACATATATGGGATCTATATATATATTTCATTTAGGAGAAAATGAAAACAAAAAAGGCCAAAAAAGCCTGAATATGCTAAATTTCAGGTCCATTTTTGGGTTTGAATTTGCAGGACGTATCTGGTTCAGGTTCTTTAGCTGCTGTTTTTGTCTTGATTCATGTCCATGATCTGCATAAATGTAAGTATGTATTGCAGTATGATTTTTTGTTTTGTTTTGTTTTTCTTTTTCTAGCAAGACTATCTTATTTGTGTTGTGTTATACTTTATAAAATCACTTCTAATTGGATCTGTTTTCATTCTAGTATCTGTTAAATGGGTTTGTTTTTACTTAAACTTAGTGAATCTTCTTTATGTGAAAAAGATTTCTGCATCTTTTCAATCTAAATAACAATGTATAAAGTTCACCTCCGCAATATATATACTGTGAATTTTCAAGTTTGAGGATGCTTAGAGTCTTGACAAATTGAAAGACAAGCTTTCAACAGTTCCTTCTTCTATTTTAGCATCTTTTGCTTCTGATGTTGATTCATGAAGACTTTTATAACCTTTCACATGTTATCTTTAGGGAGAACAATTGATAAAGAAATGAATGCATTCCACTATTTAATTTCTCATCTTAGCAAATATTTTGAGGAGGAAGCTAATTAATACTTGTGCTCCCTCTGTTAATTTCAAAAACAATGCAAACTTTTACCTATATTTGTTTTCTGTTTATTATTATGCTGTTAAGGAACTCAGACAAGAAATGGAATCTTGATTATTCTGTGATCTGATATCTGTGGATTTTATCTGCTAGCTTGGCTGCATTATAGCCTCAGAGGATTTGCTTTGAACAATATCCATAAACCTCATATCAAGTTGTTGATCTAGTTCCTTTTTAGAGTTGCATGAAAAGCATAATTTCTTTACTTTACCTTGTATCAAATTTTATTTTAATGGTCCTATATTCCTTTCTTCCAAATTTCTTCAAGTAGATTTTGGCATCTCTTTGTTCTATATGTGTCTGCCAACTTTCATTTCAATGGATTGATATGCACTAGATATCATATGTCTGGGGATTTGCCTTACAGGAGAAGATCATCTAGTTTCGATCAAGAGTAGCATGGACTGGTTCAATCAGGATATTATTTGGTCTTTCTAGAATGCCAACTACTTCATTTTACCCTTAATTTTCAGTATGAAACCTATCATTGACCTTGAAGTGGAAGCCTTGTCCGAAAATGATTCCGAGGTTTGCAGCCAAGTAGCTTCCAACTTATCCATCCATGAAAGTTCTGCAGGTCCTTCGAGTGACAACCTCAACGTTACTCGATCTGGCTCAGAACATGTTTCACTTGACTTAACCCTTTGCTTCAATAATGATGAATTAGGGGTGAGAGACTTGATAGGCTTCTCATTGTCAAGCACTAGTGAAAGTAGCAATGAACCTGTTTCGCATACAACTACAACAGCAGCCATACCACGAGTTTTTTCCTGCAATTACTGCCAGAGAAAATTCTTCAGTTCTCAGGCCCTTGGTGGTCATCAAAATGCACACAAGAGAGAAAGAACACTAGCAAAACGCGCGATGAGGATGGGTATTTTCTCTGAGAGGTGTGTCAGCCTATCATCTTTGCCTTTGCACGGATCATCCTTTTGGTCTTTAGGAATCAAAGCACACTCTTCAGGACATCAAAACTTTTCAGCTTCAGTTAGGCCACAAGAGATTAGAAGCTCTGCGAGATTCGATCAAGGATATCTCGGTCTGCCAATATTCATGGAGGACGATGAGGCAGAGTTGTTATGGCCAGGTAGTTTCCGGCAGGTAGCTGATGCAGATGATACTCATCAAAGTTTTGTATTCACAGGAAATTCAAATATTAACTTTTTTGAGGCAACTCGATCAGCAAACATGGACAATTCTACGCCAGATCTCACATTGAAACTTTAGGCCTGCTCTATGATATTCTATTCTGTATAGCAAGGCGTCAACTGGCAGCGGCATATATTTTATTTTCAAGTACTGTTTTTGTTGTTGTGATGTGTAATGTTAGTGCATAAGAGCTTCTTCACAAGGATTATTTTTCAGGTTCAATGCTTGTTTCCTTCTATATGATGTTTTTAAGATTTTGTGATTACTAAATTTCATCATCTTATGTTGTTCATTGATTTTGATAGATCTTTAAATCTTTTAACAGCACCTTCATCTCAAAATTTTATTATTTATGGCTAGTCACTCTGTTCTCTAGCCCTAAAAGCAGTCTTCTATAATCAAGTAATCTGGAAATAATATATATACAAATGCAAGCCAGGACTAAAATTGCAAGCTAAGTCAATTTCTTAGTACCCTTAGCTTTGGTTTCTTGCTCTTAAACTGTAATTTAATACGCCCTCCTTTAGGCAGCTTAGCTGCACCTGGGCGGCGGCCCCGGCCATGCTGAAACATTTGCCACCAGTGCTTTTCATCATGGCATGGTTTGAGTCCGCCTTTGGACAGCTTGGATTTCTTGGAATGCTTAACATGCCTCACCATTCCTTTAACAAGTGCCTGAATCTGTTCTGTCTGTTTCTTGCCCCCAGCTAATTTTTTCAATTTCCCAGCAGCATTTTTCTCATAAATCCTCTGTTGAGCTTTGTGGTGAAAAATCTTGCCCAAGTGTTTCCACATTGAACTTTGAACATTTTCTCCATTATGGTGGAGATGATGATGATTGTGGTGATGATGAAAGATAAGTCCTAGCTTGTCCTTGAACCTCCTTAGCCGTCCAATCGTTTTATCAGGATTGTTGCTGTGCATTTTTCTACGAGAACCTGTGTTATCGTAACTTTCTACTGAACTATAAACAGATGAGTTTTCTCCTGTGCTAGTTTCTGATGTCATTTCAGTTTCAGTTTTGGTTTCGGGTCGACTTCTGGAGCTATAGGAAGAGGTAGAGCTTGACATGGCTGACTGCACATCTGATTCTTGTTGATGAGACAATGTTGCCTTCTTGTGCTGTCCTCCATCAGGCAATTTGATGGGAGATTCATAATCAAGCAACGTTGGCTTCACTGGATTCTTTTTATGATTATGTGTTGTGTATAGATACTCATTCTGTCCGGAGATCACCCCATACTCCTTGTCAATGTTTTTTCTGAAGGTCGCAATGCGAGTGCCATCATCATCTGGAATCCAAGGGAGTCGTAACCCATGAACATAATGGTATGCTGGAGATTGATTGCTCTGAGGATTGTGTGGAGATAGTAGTTTTGATGATTGGACTTGCATTGGATTTAAGATATCAGAAGAAAGCTGCAAAGACAGAATGGTAGATTCAACAAGTTTGATAGAATCGGAAACTTGTTTTGAGAAATCACTTGGGGTTTGATCTCCATTGCTGATCTTCCCTTGCTGGCAAACTTGGCAGCGTTTCTTTCTGTTTCGCTCTGAAACTTCCTGTAGACAGAAAATTTTTTGTAAATGATAGTGAAATTACTAATTGCAGAATTCACAAAACTAAGAATAAAAACCTTAGATGAAGGGAGTAAAAGGTTGTCCCTGGCAGCATCAAGCAAATTTTTGAAAAGGAGACGGGCTCCATCATCCATCTGTTAACAGAGAAATTATGATAGTCAACAAGAAAAACTTAAAAATAAATAAATAAATAATAATATTACATCATTTGCAGTAGTATGGAGGATTCTGTATAATGATCTCAAGGAAGGAAGATCTTTGGGTATTTCCATAACAAAGAAACAAAGGGAAGATTGCGTGAATGAAGAAGAGTGTTTGAGAGAGAGCAAAAAGGTCAGAGATTGGATTATGCAAACAAAACTTTGATGAAGTTTATTTGAATGGGTGATCCAATTTGGAATCCTTATCAATTGAAATTCAGTCAAGTAAAGAAATGAAATGCGTAAGTCAAGCGGTAGATAAGGAAAGCTTCTGAGCCCGCTCCTTGCGAAGAATCTAATGGGCAGGACGAAACTATCCAATAACCGTTTTTAATGGAGGTTTATGTTAATAAAATTAAATGGAGGTGAAGAGTCATGTCTGTTCACTTTAACAATCACGTATAAATACATAAACAGTTAATGGTAATACAGTCGTCACCTGAATTCTAAAATTCTCCATTACAGGTTTGTTTGTCTCAAATCAATCTCTTCCTCACACTGCATCAATTTTTATTTTTTATCCTTCATTTTGCTTTTTTCTTTTAAATTCTGCAATATGAAAATGTACAATATTCATTTCCAGTGCAGTCGGTTTTCTGCTTAATTGCTAACAAATGATACTATACTCAATTGCTTAATTACTTAATTGATTACAAATGCCATTAAAAAAGAGAAGAAAGCAAAAAAAACATATTTTTTTTATAAGGAAACTGAATATATATATATATATATATATATATATATATATATATATATATATATATATATATATATATATATATATATATATATATATATATATATATATTATCTTTAAGTGATGTTTTAAATGTAAATTTTATGAGTAATAAAAATTACTGAAACTAGATGACACCAACAATTATAAAAAGAAAAATTTCAAAATTCTCCAGGGGATTAATAGGCAAGCCAACGGTTGCTAATTGTCTTGCAATGGCATCTATTTTTAGTGCTGGTCTTTATATTTGGGATTATGTTCCTTTGTTTCTTTGCCCTGTATTACTGCTGATTTATTCTTATAAAGATATATATCTTAATTGTTGTTTTTGATTAGGAAACTGAAAAAATAAATAAATAAATAAAATCAGTCACACCAACGTTGAAAGCAAAATTGGTTGATTGTGAGATTTGCTGTGTTTTAAGTCTATAAAATAAGAGTTAATTAATTTATTAAATGTCTATGTTTATAAATTAATTAATTTTCTTAATTATGATAGTAACGTTTTGATTTCGCTTTCAGAGAATCCCGTTTGTAGTAAATTATTCCTACATACGGTTCCTCTTACTTTACTTGCACTTCAAGTTTCTCTCTTCATCTCTTCATATTTAAATGGCTAATGCAGGATGGTGCAGTTTAGAAGAAAAATGAAAATGGGTAATCATTTTCATGTTCTATTTCTGCTGATCTCAATGTCAGTTTCACCGAATTGCTATGCTTGGGGATGGTTTTCTTCTTCCACCGACACCAAGCCTTCGCATATAAATGAACCTTTTGCTGGATCTGTAGCTGAATTTTCAATAGATGGACTTAGCGATGAGAAAGGGATGAAATTAATTGAAAATGCTAAAAACAAATTGGACGGTTCAAATTACTGTTGGCAAAATGCTTACCAGCAGCTTTTTGCTGGTTGCTCTCAGATTCTTGCTGTTGAAGAGAAACGATCAAGATTGGCTTGGCATCTTAGTGATTGCTTCCAAAAGGACTCGGGCCGGCCGCCTTTTCCTCACTGTGATCACAAATCTGCTATGCTTAATTGCCTCAAGAACTTAAATGATAATGAACATAAAGTTTATCTTGAATTCTTGCTTGAAACCAATTCCATCTGCTATCAGTTACAGTTAAGTTCGATGAATTTTTATCGCCTTTTATCATGATTTTAGATTGAATCTAATGACAATCTTTTGACAGGGCACGTTCCTTCAAGCATAAAATGGAGAGACTAGTAAATGATCTTAAAAATTCAGCAGAATACACTACGGATCAACTTGAAATCATACAAGAGAGAACGCACTCCTTGTCGAAAAGCTCTGATCAGATTCATGAGACTTTAAGTTCGATTGATTTTCGTGTTCAGAATGTAGCTCAATCAACTAAGGATGTGAAGGATCACATGGATATCTTGTCTGAGCATTCAGAGGCTATGTATAAGCAATCCAAGGAAATAGCAATTTCTCAATCAGATTTGCGTGAGGAACAGACGAGAATGAATGAGAAATTGAAGGAAGGGATGGCAACAATTCATGATTCGTACGCCTATTTGGGGCGACAAGTGGATGATTTGAGGACTGAAGCTGCTGAAATAGAGAAGCAGATTGGTGTAGTAGGAGAAACAATGTCTTTAAGGATGCAAAATCTACAGAATTCGGCTGATGAAATTGAAGGTAAGGCAGAGAAGTCGCTGGACAAGCAACAACTACTTATAGAAGGCCAATCAACTGCACTTCAAGGCCTTCAACTCCTTACAGAATTCCAATCAGAAGCACTAGAAGAAAGCAGGTAAAATATAAATCTATATGTACGTAAATGAAGTCAAAGTTGACATTTTCTAACTAACAGCGCTATCAAATTACAGAAATAATCTTCAAATGTTAGCAGAATATGGCCGTAAACAACAGGAAGAGCTTCTCCAGAGGCAAGAACAGCTTCAACAAGTGCACGACCATTTGATCGAAAACTCAAAGTCAATATTGGCAGCTCAGGAAGCCTTCGAATCAAAGCAAGCAAGCATGTTTGTTGCACTGGATAAGCTCTTCATGTTGCATAACGCTATGTTACTCGAATCAAGGATAATCAAATCTTTCTTTATATATTCTATGTCTATCTTTATCATCTACATGTTCACTAGCACAAAACAAACATATACTGTAAGAGCTAGGCTATATGTTGGTATGTTCTCTACCTTCAGTTTCTCTGATTTCCATCTCTTTCTCTTTTTCGGAATCCAAGTTTATTCGTCTACGCCTTTTTTATAGGTCTCTGCGCTACATTCTTGATAGAAGTAGCAATACTTCGATTTGCCACAGAGAACATGGAGCAACAAGCAAGGCTAGTTAATTTATTTAGGACACTCTATGTGGTTCTTGCATTTATTCAGTTTCTACATGCTATTTACACATTCCGGGATTATGAATTGTTGAACCATCAGATGATACTAACATTAATTGACAAGGTAAATGCCATTCAGAGCAAAGAGTTGCCATGGAAAACAGATAGTGAAGTAAACTGGCATTCATGGATTCAAGCAGAGTTACCAGAAGAAGTTGATAACTTAGAAGATCCTGACTACATTATTCAAGAAGAAGTTGGAGAAAATTCAATTTCAACAACATCCATAACAAGAAAGTATCATCTCCGTGCCCGGAGCCGACACTGAAATTATCCACCATTATTACTTTTACTTATCTTGCAGTTTCCATCTCCCTATTTGTGTTTATCTAGTGCACTGATTAAAGTATGTTAATTCAGTAAATGAGTATATGATATTGCTGGTAGTTAAATTTCAATATCAAGTAACAAGATTGTCTTTGAAGCATTTTATCAAACATCTATGATCATTCATACACCATATTCTGAATCTGGCCTAAGCATAGGCCCTGGAGGCTGGACCAGATCTTGATTTGGTAGAGCCCAAGGTTAAGTAGTTTAACGGAAAAAAATTATGCAATAAAAAATTTAAATGTAGAGTAATTGATTTTTTCTCTTGGATAGAACTTTGATTGAAATTTATTCTAACACAAGCAAATAAAAAGGCATCATCTATATTACTTATTTAACAATTATAACTAGAACTGTGAACTTTGATTTGGAACTCGAAGATAAAAAAAAATAAAATCAAATAAGATAAAAAATAAACTTTCAAGTTCAAATCTAAATCTGAAAAAAAAAAATTCAAATTCAATTCTAAATCTGAGAAAAAGTGCATGACTCAATCTTAATTTGATCTAAAAAAAATTAAAATTCGAGTAAAAATCAATCTACAATTTAAACGGGCGGATTTGAAAATAATTTGAATCATGTAATAATTTAAATAATTTACTATATTTAATAAATTTTTTTATTATCAATTTTTAGAATCGATGTTTTTTTTCTAAGAAATAAATTTTCAATTCTACTTATTTCATTTTATTAATGTATAAAAAATTTATAGTAGCATATTTAATTTATGTACATAGCTATGGAATTGCAAGCGTTGGTCGGTTCTGCGATTGACGGAAGAAGGCATTAGGTGGTCCATCTTTCAATAACGACACGACCGACTAACACTATAAGAGTTTGTGATAATGCACCCATGCTATCCTACACAGACTTAATGCTATGATAATCCTCTTTAATACTGATATATATATATATATATATATATATATATATATATATATATATATATATATATATAGGCACGTATTTATACATATAAAACAATATTATAATTGAAATTTTTTATAATAAGTGTCTATAATGTTCTTTTGATAAAATTATATATACATTTTAAAATTTGTATAAATTATTATTAAATCCTAAAAGTGGTTAAAATATATTTGATATTTAAAAAAATAATATTAAATTAAAATTTAATTCATTAATTTGACAATTAGTCAATTAATCTGATATTATTAAAAGCTATGAATTTAACTTGAGAATTTGATTTGATTTGATTCAATTTGATCCTATTCAATTTGAAACCAAATTCAAAATCATCCGACTTAAAAATAATTCAAAGATAGTGAACCAACTTTACCATTAGGGATGTGCAGAACCAAACCAAAATTGAAAATTGAACCGAATCGAATGGATTTTGATCTGTTTAGTTCGGTTATTTTGATTTTTAGTTCATTCGATTCTGAACCGAAAAATAAATCCGATTTTATTGGTTCGATTCTTGAAATCGAAAAACTGAAAGAACCGAACCGACCGAACTTATTAAAACTCACCATTTTTGCTCTGTGTGTATATATATGTATATGTTTAATGGCCATTGTATTTTCAGATTTGCAATCCCTAACAGCAGCCTTCTCTTCCTTTCTCTACCTTCTTCGTTTCTTTTTTGGATCTTGGATTCTTCCTGTTAATTCCTTTGATCTACTGTTTGGGGATAGATCTATAGAAGCAACCGATTTTGGTCTATTATCATCATCATCAGAAGAACCATCTCTATCAAAATCCCCATCATCTTCTTCACCATCATCCTCCTTTGTTCTGCCGCCGAATGAGGAGAGTAGAGAACAAGTTTCTCACCCATCTGCGGCTTGTGTTTCTGAAAGGGGCAGTGCTGATGATGATCAAGATGATGATGATGACTGGGATACATTCTAGTCTTTCCCTGCTGATGTGGGTGTACAAGAAGACGCCTATATTCAGGAGCTCTCTACATCACATTCCTTACACAGAAGAGGAAAATGTTACAAATTAATAATCAAGAAAGTGGTGAAATGGAGGTAATTTCCTGTGGCCCGAATGATATTGATCCTCAAGCATCAGCAGATGATAGTGTACTTGTGATAGAAGAAGGATCTGTTGACTGAGGAGCACAAACAAATGATGGATGCTGCTGATTTAATAGAGAAAAATGACACCAGCGAAAAACATGTTTCATCTGAAAATGATAGAGAGTTGATGGATGAAAAATAAGAGCTGGGAAGAGTAGCCAGAAAGTTGGGATGAGAAGGCCAAGTAAGGCTGGATGCAGAACAACACATAAAACTCAAGACAGAGAGATCTTAAATTATAATATTGATAAAGTTAACTTTTGTGAATTGATAAAGTTAAAGATATGAAGTTTAAAATATTTTTTTCATTTTTTATTTAATATTTAATATTAATAATAAAAAAATCAGATTAATTAATACAATAATTTTTTAAATTTTTTATTTAGTTATTGATATTAAAAATTAAATGAAAAAACTAATGAAATTCATAAATTAAAAGCATATTTGAAATTTGAAATTAGTATTGTAAAATATCTTTTGTTAAGTTTGAAATTGAAAATTATTCTATATTTTAGATCTAAATTCGTTAACAGAAAAGTCAATGGAGTGCAAGGTGGCTTGGTTGGTAAAATTGGTAGCGTGTTCCAATCCAACAATTTGCAACTTTTTCTACATTTTTCCGTGAAGCTTTAAATTTGGTTTGGTTCAAACAGTTTACGGTTGTTGGACGATTTTTGAGCATCAACTAAAGAGCTTTTTAGTAATTCAAACCGGATGAGCTTTAAATTTGGTTTGGATATATGAGTAAAAGCCCAATTAAAAAAGCCCAATTAAAATTCTAAACCGATTAAATCGAACCGAACCGATCAAAATTTTTTTGGTTCATTCGGTTTTTGGTTCTACAGAGTTCGGTTTCGGTTCTTATATTTTCTAAAGTTTGGTTTTTGATTCAAACGGTTCGATCCAAAATCAAACCGAACCGACCGGATGCACACCCCTATTTACCATAATTTCATTTGACAGGTCTAATAATAACCCTTTGTACTTACTCTATTTACAAAAATAATCATTTCATTAACTAACCTGCGTCCTTACTTTCTAAAATATAAATTGAAGTTAAATGTGAAAGAAATAATTAAGCTTGATGTTTAGGAACAATTCTTAATAGCTGCATAGCATGAAGTGTGCAAATACTTTCAAAAATACGTAAAAGATTAATATATTGTATAATTCCTTTTACTTTTATAACTCCAAGTCATCTTTAAATATGATTTAATTGTCAAATTTCAATAGATAACCCATTATATTTCGACTTCAATATAAATAACTAATAAATGACTTAAAAAAGTATTCACCTCTTTCATTCAATTATCCTAACAAAAAGTCTTAATTTAGTTGTTTGTAATAAGGGAAGAGGACCGAATTTGCTTCTAAAGTATTAAAAATGGTAAATATTTGTCTTTCAAATATGTTTTGGGGCAATTTGCTTTAGAAGTATTGAAAATTATATACATTTTTCTTTTAAGTATATTTTTTGGCCAAAATTATCCCTACTATTATATATTTGACTCAAATTTATTATTGAAAATAGCAAAATTTAAGTAAACAAATAAAAAAATAACACATAGCAGCCTGATTGAAATTCATAAACTTATCACACGTACACTATAAATTGACACTTTTATTTAACTCTTGAAAAAATGGTTAAAATTTATGGTGTTGAACTTGTCAAAATAACAGGACCTGAGGTAGGTAAACGTAAACTGGCTGATAGGTAATAAATTTTAACATTTTTTCAGAGTTAAAAATAAAATATTAATTTATAATACACATGTAGCAAGTTTAGATTACTTTAATTTGTTTAATATATGTTCTTTTTTTTTTGTTTATTAGTAATTCCTTTAGTTTTAGCGGCAAATTTTAGCCAATTACAAGAACAATTTTGATCTAAAAATATATTTAGGGGACAAATATGTACCCTTTTCAATACTTAGAGGGTAAATTTGGCCCAAAATAAATTTTAGGAGCAAACATGCACTCTTTTAAATACTTTAGGGGCAAATTTGGCCTTTGCTCATTATATAATGACAACACTTAATAGTTTAAACTCTAACAAAAATTGACATATTCCATGTTGATCAACCATTAATTCTACAAATATTTAACTCTACTCAATATCGTTTTAACTATTGCCTAGGGTAATATCCATGTGTCATGATATTAAAGTATAATAAATATTTGTTAATTGTTATAATGATTTTAGGTAAAAGAAAACTCTTATATTACATTTAAAAGAGAAAACCTATTAACTATTTATAATAATTTTAACCACCATAAATTTTCCATTAAGTTGGCTCAATAATTATATCTACGTATGTACATCTATGTATATGTTTAAATTAATGAAATCAACTAACATTTATCTTATGCAGACCACCACATATATATTGATCTAACTAAATCCAAGGACAACCCTAGAATGAATGAATGGATGGGGGCAAAAATAATATATAAACGGTTTAAAATTTTGGGGAGTTGGGAGGGGGGCAATTTATAAGAAAATAAATTTTCAAGGGCCAGCATGTAATTTTATAAGAAAAATTTTGAAAAAAAAAAATAATTTGGAGGGTGGGAGCCAAGGCCTCCCCTGACCCGATCATAATGTCCTTTTTCAATGATTCTATCAACAAAAATGATTTTAATTAGATTGAATTATGAAAAAACTTAACTTTCGTTATCATAATTTCCATTATTATAACGAGTCTCGAAATTTAATCTAAAACTTTATCATATTAATTAATAACTAATAATAAAAGAATTGCAAATGCATGTACTAATAAAAACAATATTGATAAAAATGTGTTCAAATTATTAGATATGAGATTGAATTTAGAGTAATAATATATTATTTACTAAAAAAGAAACTTACAATAAAGAAACATAGGGAAATTACATGTAAATAGGTTTACAACCTATATCAATTGATTTCTTTACTGCGTCTAATACTAGTTGAGTCTTTCTGGTAATTTGAGGCCATTTAGTATCAGGACAAGACACTGATTTCTTAATTCCTTCAACTAGTTCACCAAGTTCTTGGATCATCAAAACCTCTTGTGGTAGTTTATTGGGCACAACAATGTTTTCAGGCTTCACATTCCACCCAATATGAAGATCAACGAACTTTGCCAAATATGTGAAGTCAAAGGAAGCATAATCATCTTGAAATGGGATGAACATATCCATTACATTTATCGATCCTTTCGAACCGACTAATCTTAAATCATTCGATGAGTATGAAAGGAAAGAACAATGAATTATGGCATTGGTCTTGTCCGTCTCATAATGCAAGGAGGCTGAACATGATAAGATGACTCCTTGTGAATTTCTTTGCACATCAGGCAAAGCAGTAACTATATTTGGTAACTTATAGTCTTTTGCCCATAAGATTGCTCCAACACAATACCAACCTAAGTCTCCAAGGGCACCAAGAGCATCCATGTCTGGTTTTACTCTTATGTCATTTGCTAAAAATTCTGGGGATGTTGGCATTGTGCAAGTGCTGTGTATCTGAGGATCAAACGACAATTGAAATAGAAAAAATTTCATTATTGTTTGTTGCTAAAAAAACCAAAAACTACTAGATGATGATATATAAAAATAAAGTGCTCTTGGTATAAAATACACCCATCCTCAATTACTATAAAAGATTATATGTATTAGCAATATAGATGGTTATTACTTAAGCATTGAGCATGGGATTTTGGGTAATTCACATAATTCATGGCTAAATCATCATGCCCACAAACCAAAAGGAGAAATTAAAAAGGTATGAGCAATAAAGAACTTACAAATTCAAGATGGGCAATGAGATTGGGATGAGAAAGCAAGTCCTTGAGTTTGGATGTCCTGGGATGATGCAGCCACATAGAACCATCCATGAATTGAACGCCATTAGATTCACAAGCTTCCAAAATCTTATCCAACTCACCCACATCAAGAGCAGCTGGCTTCTCTAAAAGCAGATGCTTCTTTTTGTGCGCAGCCAACACTGCCCACTCAACATGAAGACTGGTCGGCAATGGCAGGTAAACCACATCTACGCAATTGTCATCAAGCAATTCATGATAGCTACCATAAATCCTTGTGGAGTCGGGCAACTCATTTACAGTGGCAAATTGCTTTGCCTTTTCTTGGGAACGACTAGCGATGGCATGAAGTGTTGAGTTTGGAGCTAAGTTAATGGCTCTTGCTATTTTCCTTGCTATTCTCGCACATCCCATTATGCCAAATCGAATTGGGTTTTCTCCCATTTTGTGTTTTCTGCTTGTCACTTCCGCAAAATGAACATATATATATACACACGCATGGAAATGTGATGATGATTCATAGATATTATTTTGCACCTCAATACATGTGGACGAGACAGAAGCAAATTGGATTGGGTTGGATTTACACATTTACAACTTTGCCCCATTTTTAATTGAACCTGTACATATTTATATGTTTTTAGACTTTTACCATGTTATTTTACAATTTTAACCTTAATTTCCTTGTTCAAAACACTGCAATGATCATGTTAGCTTAAAATATGTTTAAAAAACGAGTAAGAGCTTATAAGAGATTAGATTAATTAGTACCTGCTATTCTTATATATAGTCCTCACCTCATTAAAACATAATACAAATGCTATCACAATAGCTAAATTATTAATCTTTATAACAATTATAATGTACCTATTATTCTTATTCAATTCATATTAAAATAAAAGTCTAAATCCCCAATATGACCAAGTAAAAGTTTAAGAATTTAATAGCAAAAAGGCATGTATGCTTAAAGACCCAAAGATGCAAATTTTCTAATATTGTTTGTGATATCATGATAATGTTTTCATAAATTTAGTAATCGTCCGTGAAATTAACTCTACTAATTCTCATGAACTAATATAAAATTAGCATGATTCATCCATATAGTAGATATCTTTCACAAAATCAAGTAAAAGAAATTAAAAACTCAATTTAATGAAATTTGATTTTAAAAAATAAATAGATGGAGTGATTGTACATAAGACATCAAATGAGAGAATTTTTTTTTTTTTTAAAATAAGGGTTAATTAAAAAAAATTGTAACTTTACAGTTCTGATTAGCGATATTTATGTTACTTTTAGCCTCGTCTTTTACCCTTAGTTCTATGGACTTCAGAGACGAGTTCTTTGTGACTTCTTGCAACAGTACTATGACTTTTAACAACAGCTCTGTGGACTTCTAGCGACAGCATCCTACTTTTTGACTTTTAGCAACAGTTTTAGTAGCGACTGTATCTTGACCTGTAGTGACAGTTACATCTTCTTTTAGCAAGTTATTCGTCTTTTAGCAACATTTATCTCATCTTTTAGCGACCGTTTGACAGTAGGTTCATTATTTATTTATTTATTTATTTTTTTAAAGTCATCAGTGGGTTGTAATTTGGTGTATTGCGGTGTTTGCGCACCACATCATGCCTGAGCACCATATTAACCCTCATCAATTTCTAACGTTGTGCATAAAAAATGATAATATAAAAAACACATTTCTTTAACCAAAACACAACTCAAGAAAAGGGCCATCCTTCTTCTGTACAACATAACCCCTAAAATCCTGCATGCATAAATTAAACAACAATTGAAGGAATAATGTTAACACTGTATAGCATTATTCCTTTCTATCCTGTCCATGTTGTTTGCGACAACTTGCTCTTCTGTAACTGTACAAGATACCAGTTTCTAGCCTTCTCTGTATTGATTCAGAAAGCAATTCTATACCCGAAAGTCCAGGGCATACTTAACTCAATTGTATGGCAGAAAATTACTTTGGAAGGTAAGGATTAAGATGCAGTGATGCGAAAACATCACTTGTTAAAACTTGTTGCTGCTTGTCATTCAATGAGAAGAAGATTGGATCCAACAAATCACGTGGGAATTTTAGCCAGATTTGCTTCATCAAATCTTTCATTTTCTTCAGAGTGTCTGCTGAGGCTAGTTTGCTTCCCTGACTTATAACCTATAATGAAAAAGAAAAGCAGACAAGTAGAGCTAGTTGAGTTGATAGTGAAAACATATGCAATTTAAAGCACAAGGGTATTCACTAGTGCCTTAATGTATTGGCTTTTACTGGTATAAGCGGAAGGCATATATTTAAATTTGTCTCTCAAGCAACAGTATAGGGAAAGAAAAAGAGAGAGCAATTTACCTCCAGAAAAACAACAACAGTTTTATAAAGGTGTTCGCAATTGACCCCCTAAAATTTCCCTTGCTGGCCTGGAAAGTCAGCATGCATGAAGTTTGGTATTATTTAGCATACTCGTGGACTAATGATGAAATAGATTTAGGTTAAAAGGATTAGATACCTTTCAACCATTGATCACAGCTGTTCATGCACAGCTTTGGCTTCAGTTATATCATGCTTGATAGGCAAGAGGTTTAACCAGGTGGGAAGAAGCTGTCAAATGCTTACCCCATTAATAAAATGATTGCTGGTATGTACTAGAAATATTGATATGAAGATATATCTAGCATAATAGCATAACCAGTGCATACACTTACACACTTACAACATTCGATCATACGCAAAGAAGACAAAATAATTTGTCATCAACAAAGATATGCTAATAAGATATCGTCAATGACTTCACTAAGGAAAATATTTATTGACACAAAGCTAGGTACAGAATTGGTAAAATATTAGAAAAGCCACATCAAAAGTATGTAACATCACATAGAGATGCAACTTAACAAAGACAAGAACTTCAATGTTGGGAAAGTTAAAAACTTGTGGTAAGTTAACCCTAAAAGGACAATAGTTTGTTAAATTGGCCCAAAGTTAAAAGTTTAGGCAATTTAACCATCAAATAAAAGTTTAAGTGGCTATCTGATACTTTATTCAAAAACTTTCAGCAAAAAATTAAGCTTTCTTTCAATAGGAAACCTTAGACTCAAGGATTCAAATCTGAGTTTTCAATTTTATATACATCAAGTTTAAGACCCAAAAAGGACGGGGAAGAGAAAAATGTTTCAACCAAATTGAAATTGTAGATGCGATAATATCTTTCGAAATTTATCCAAACAGGTATTCCTATATATATAAAAAGTAAAATCATGAGCCTTACTCAGACCCAAGTATGTATGTATTTATGTATATATATATAATCCTTACACAAGGAGTACATACTTCTTTTTCTCACTCAATTTATGAGGTTCCTTTCTCTAGTCTTGCTGAAAACAAAGCCAAGGGCTAGGGAAAAGCAAAAATTAAGCGAAGATTGTCCGTGTGCACATTGTGTGTGCCCACTTGTACTTCGAGATGGCAAACAAAACAATCTACAATAAGATAAATCAAGCTAGCCAAACAGAAGGGGCGAAACATGGAATATAGCACATATTAAAGTGAACATACATCAACCTAGCCAATTGTTAAACATTCATGAAAACTGAAGTGGCAAAGCAGTACCTTTGTTGCATTTATGATGTCACAATGAAATTCACATATTTTTCCTATAGCCCCGATTGCAATGTCAGATGCCTTTAGTCCCACTGGACAGGATCCATTAGGATATGTGATCACATCTCCTAGTTTTATGAGAAAACCTGCAATTGAAATAAATATTGATCTATTCATAAAAGGTTTTCAGTTGATATACCCAACCAAATAATAATGAATATAAAAAATATAACAATTTTAACTTATTATCAGTAAGGAATTTATTAGAAAAACCATTTGTAATATTTAAGCTGGGAAGAAGTGAATTGCGACATTAAAGTGAAAAATAAAATAAAATAAAATACTTTTGATAAAAGGTCTGAATTTAGATCCACCGAGCTCTGCACATATGCGAATTCCAAGAGTAGCTTCCTACAATAATTGTAGAAAGAAAAAAGAAAGTTTTAAGTAACAATACCAAAAAAGAATTGACATATGAGACATATTCAAACCAGGGCCGATGTAAAGATGGGACCTTTCTTAGTTCTGAATTCTCATCAGTACAGATTTCTAAAAGAAATGGAAGATAGCTAGCACAATGCCTGTTACAAAAATGAGATTATAATGCTTAGAAAGTAGGAAGCCATTAAAAATCACTTTTCACATGGATAACAGTGATTGAGACCATACTTAAGACACATCAGATGTTCTTTGACCACAAAGTTGAAAATATGCAATGCAGTGGTTCTGCATCTGGCACTTGTATCACTACCCTGCAGACAACACAAAATGAGGGCCAGTGAAACCCTGCGTCAACTCTAAGGGTAAATATCATTTTAGATAATCCAAGGTAAAACTGATGCAAGTATGATTCCATTGAATGACAAGTATAAACATAAAACTATTAATTAATTAACCAAATGTAGGTTGACAGTGTCGTATTTTGGTTCTCATAAATAAATGGATCCACTCAAGTCAAAGTAGACTAGTAAAAATTTTTTCTTTTTTGTTTCTTGTCAAAAATTTCTGCTTTTGAATTAACTGTCTGGAATGTTAAGAAGCTTTGGCTATTGAATTCCATTTGCAGAGATATCAACTGTGACCAGAGAACATCTATGTTTCCTAGCATGTATATTACTGAAAATATGGAATTCTGGGAGGTACATGGCATTCTTAAATGATATTATATTTTGTACCTTGAGCAGTGCAAGTAATTTCCTTAAAACTATATCCAAATCAATGTATACATTTAAGCATTCTTGAGAGATACTCTTTACAAAGAAGAGCAGCGTTGAGGCAAGTTCTTCCTGAAACATGAGGAGGAAAACCTTAATGTTTAGCCGAATGAAGCAAGCAAAACATCTATAAAGCATTTTATCATCTCAAATCATTACATCTATCGATGCATATTTGATAGGAAGATGTCATCCATAAATGAACATCTGCAGCTAAAAATAATTTAAATGAATAGAATATTGTCAATTTTTTATTTTTTTTCTAACATTGTATCTTTAGAAAATCATGCTTTAGGTTTTAACAAAACATAATTTATAATTTAAAGAACTTATGGATTGTATTTTAGTGATACGGCCATCAAAGTCTCACATTAGCATGGAACAAATGAAGAATTACATATAAATATTCTATTACAGTTTCTTAGTAGAGTCTCTCACCAAGAAAGTTCCCTCTATCAAAGTTGTTACAGGATATCAAGCAAGTTTATCAAAGAGCCTCTAGTCATTTCTGAATTTCAGATTCCTACATCTGATAATCTGCCTCGCATTAAAGCAAGGCCCTTGTTCCTTTAAACAAAAAGTACCAAGCCACATGAAAATTTTAGGGAGAAAAAATATCATAATTTGTCCCTGGATTATATATCATAATAATAAGCGCTGTACTTTAAAGTCACCAAAGAAAATTTTTGTATTCACGCAAATACTGAATCACCAAAACGCTGAAACTAATTAAAAAAAGAAAAGGTCAAACTATTAAACTGGAATAACCTCTTGAGGAAATAAAACCACCTCAAACTGAAAGCTCTCAACTGATTATAATCCTAATCAGATTCTAACCCTCATCTTAACTTCAACCGAGTTAATAAGAATAAGAATAAAATAAACAAATAAAAACACAAGTTCATCAGGTTATAGGAGGCATGCACTCACAAAAATGAAATTGACAGCGTTGCAAATGCTCAATGCTTTTAAAATTTGCATACCTCCACTCTAGGATGTTGTTTCTGCCAAGTGCATCAACAAGAGCAGGCACAAGCCTTGGATAGTGAAGAATTTGAATTGCACCACCCAGATCTGTTGGCATCTGCATGAAATTAAAAGCTGCCCAGCAAACTCGAGGATGAGCATCTTGAAATGATGTCAAAAGGATATTCACAACTTGATTCAAATAATCATCCAGCAATATCTGCAGCAGTATAAAGAACAAGAGACATAGGCATAAGCTTAATAAAGTTCTTTGAATCAAATTATAACCATCAGAAAATAAACTTGAAGCTCTGGGGCATAGCCTAAATTAAAGAAAAAGTTCTTTCAGAAAGGATTTTATCATGTATGATAGACAATTTTCTACTGAAATTACAATGCTTCAATAATTTATTCAGAAGAGAATGCTGATCAGAAAAATTCAAATAACTGTATCCAAATTAATGAAAATCAACAAGTCCATCGTGATTTCTGAAAAGAATGTGCATCTGAATTGAAAGGCTTTTGTAAACCCATGAGGTAAGGCAGTTAATCAAGAAATAATTAACTACTACGTGGCACTCTGAAGAGTTAAAAAATCCTGTTTCCTCTATCAAGTTTTTCCTTTATCAACTGAATGAGCAACTGAGAATAATTCCAATTCATCCCTAACCAGGTGAAAGAAAAGGGGAAATCTTCTTAATTCTCACAACTTCCTGTATAGGGATTTAAACTATCATTCATCCAAATCTAACGTCAAAGAAACCTTCAAATTTCTGAATGATGGAATCCATTTACATATGTTACATGAATCACTAACAAGATTTTGATATGTTCTAAGGAAACTCACTATCTTTTATAGTATCGATTCTAAAAACTTGAAGTAGTAAAATCTAATTACATTTCAAGCACCACAACAAAATAAATGGAAAATTAACTTTACCATTTCAGCTGAGCAATCTTTCGAAATAACACCAAGCGTTGTAATTCCCGCATGGCGCGTCTGCCAGTCTTGTGCGTCCATATAAACTGGCAAAAGTTTAAAAACAATGGGCACAATATTTTTCTTACCTAAAACAGTTGACATCTGGTTCAGGCACTTTATTCCATAGTGATAAGTGTCTGTCTTCCCAGCATTATCACCCTCAACACTTCCCATTTCATACCAAGCAGAGTCATCTAGAATACCAATTAGCATTCTCATTGGGATACATAACAACTTGGCCATGCATTCAGAAGGTAGCAATTGCATTTCCAGCTCTGAATCTTGTGCTTGTAATAGAGCCATCAGGAGTTGAATGGCACAATTTTTTGTTTCATCTCCCAAACTTCCACTCTCTGCAATCTTAAGCACATAAAAAACTAATCTATGTAGACAATCAGATTTAAAAATTTGAGTCTCTTCCATGACCAAATTAATCAACTCCCCTAGACCCTTTCGAGCACATTCCTCATTTTTGTCTTTCAGCAGATCATACACTCCAGTGAGCATTCCCAGGATCAAGCTATTAACCCAATCACCCGGTAAAGATCCTGACAGCAAATACGATAACCGAGTCACAGCCCCAAAGGCAGCAACCTTTACATCGACATTTAGAGAAGCCAAAGCACGCAAAAGCTCTCTATGTAATATCTCCATTCGAGGAGACAAAGCTTAAGAAATCAGCCTCCTACACTCAACAGGTATATTAGCAAACACCAAAAGAGCAGTTTCTTGAAACTTATCATTCTCCAAAGAAAGAAAACTTCCTAGAACATCAAGCTAGTAGCTCTTCCCATTCATCTTGATCTTTATAAAATTCACCCACTAGTTCTGCTACAAGCCCACAAATTATTCTTAAAACAGGCATAAATTTCTCTGTTTGAAGGCACTCAAGAAATTGGGATTTTAAATTAACTCGAGCGTGAAGAGGTAACTTAGCCCACAAGTTTTGAACTTTTACAAATCTGAGGACATGGGCAGAATTAAACCCAGTATCAATGTTAGGGGAATATCTAAGAAGGAAGATGAGCTTTATCAACAGGAGAGATGGGTGGTGATCCTTACAGCAGAGAAGGAGATTATAGGCCTTAGACCTCTGTGGTTCTTCTGAAGAAACCAAAATGGTAAAAAGGGTTTCCATTTGTTTGTTATCATTTGAGCTTAAAATCATGTATGCTTACAATCGCAAATCCTCTGAATACAAGGAACAATCCATCTGAGCCTTTTGGTGATGTCTGGGAATTTCTTGAAAAGTTGAGAGAAATTTCAAAATGAGAAGGGTTTTATAGGGGGGAGGTAAGGTTTTAAGTCTCAAAATGGAATTTGCTTAGAATTATTTGGTTTAAGTAATAATGGAAAATATATTTTCTATTTTCTATAAATTACAATGTTTTAAGTAACATAAATTACTTGCTTTTTAAGTGAACTGAAAATATATATATATATATATATATATATATATATATATATATATATATATATATATATATATAGATTAGCAAACATGTAAGTTGGCCTTATGGCTAACACTCCGTTGAAAGTACTCGAATTACATTTATAATTAGATATTATGTATTTTTTATAAAAAATTTAGTAAATTAAAAAAAATTATAGGCAATATATATATATATATTCCAAGAAATTATTTACTAAGACTGCAACTTATTGGCCTTCAAGGGGGGTGCGGGAAGCAAATCAATTTCAGTCATTAAACTCTTATTTTGGTTTTGGACAAAAGAAAAAGAAAATTCATGTTTTGGTTAAATTAAATACTCTCTCTCTCTCTCTGTTTTTTTTTTTTCCTTTTTCAGAATTTTATTTTATCACAATTAAATGAATTTTCTTTTTTAAAAATTAATTTTCTTTCTAGATGGATGCAAATAATTTTTGCTAGAGATATGAGTGTAATATAGTAATGATTTTGAAATTATGAAAATGTTAACCAAGTTCATTTTGAACAAAAGGCCTTTTGATTTTGTTGGAAGCTTTTCTTGCTACTTAGTAGGGTGAGAAAAGAAAAAATTGCGCAAAACTTAGAAATTATTCTTCAAATTAATTCCAAGATCTCTACAATTTTTTCTAAAAAAGAATTAATTTATCTATAGAGTGGATTCACAGTCAATAGTATCATATCCTTGGTAAAAATTATTGAAGAAGTGAATTAAAAAAGATCTACGACCTACTAAAAAAAGAATTTCTAGAAAATATAATTTGAACTCTATCAATCATAGTTATTAAAACGGGACCGGATCGGCCGCTTGAATCGATTTAACCACGAACCGATTGGTTCAATTATTGAAAATTAAATTGACAAAAAATCGAATTAAATCGAAAAAAATCGGGTTGAACTAAAAAATCGGATAACCGAACAAAACCAGATTTTTTGCTAAAAAATATAAAAAATTATTTTTTTTTGTATATTTTCACCCCCCCCCCCACACACACATATATATATATATATATATATATATATATTTCATTATTTATTTATTTGAAAAAATTAGTATTTTAAATTTTAAGTATATCATTTAATAATTTAATATACTTATTATATTTTTAATTCATTGTAATCATATATATATATATATATATTAAATTTTTATTATTTATTTATTTGAAAAAACTAGTATTTTAAATTTTAAATATGTTACTTAATAATTTAATATACTTATTATCTATTTGGATCATTGTAATAGTATATTAAATTATTAAGTAATATCTTTAGAATTTAAAATACTAATTTTTTCCAAATAAATAAATAATGAAAATTTAAAATATACATATATATATATATTTTATATGTATATTTTAAATTTTCATTATTTATTTATTTAAAAAATTAAAATTTTAAATTCTAAAAATGTCATTTAATAATTTAATATACTTATTATCTATTTGAATTTATTATAATTAAGTATAATTATATTCATATATGCAAAGTTAATATTTTTTGTGTTTACTTCATTAGTATTCAATCTAAACATGAAATTATTTTCATGATATGACTGTATTTTTATGTTTTTAACATATGATATTTAAAAATTCATAATTAATCACTTGTAATACTAAAATTAAAATTATATTTTGTAACTTTTTATTAGAATATTTGTGATATATATTTAAGTTTGATTAATATTTTTTTAATTTTATACAATAGTATTTAAAAAATTATAATAATTATAATATTTTAAAAATTAAAAAAAATCAATTAAATTTAATTGAATCAATCGAATCATGAATTTTTAATTTTATTAATTTTTTATTCAGATCAATTTTAATAACATTGGTGTCAATAGCGGAGAGTAACCCTTGTAAACATATAAGTAAAGTCTGATTAAAAGTTGGTGACACTTGGATATAGGATTAAAGTATAGTATCAAACCAATCATTATATTCTTAATTGGACTGAAAAAGTGATCAAAATTTTCTTTTCCCTAATTAGAATAAAGACAAACATTAAATTCACGGGACAATTTTAAAAATAATATTTTTTTAAAAAAATATTTTGAAATTTGAATTTTTTTTTTAAAAAAATATTTGGAAAATGAAATGATATTAAAATTGCAGTAAGTTACTGTACAAGGCAGGAAATTTTTTTACTTTGAAATCGTAACAGTTTTAGACTTTTAATATTAATTTGAAATACTAATAAATTGCTGCAATTTTAAAACATAACAAGGTATATATAGCTAGTGGTAAATGTATTTTATTTATCCTGAATTCCGCGTATTCAAACTCCAGCGTTGGCACATTATACATCATTTTATTTTCATTTATAATTTCTCTTTTATTATCTCACTTATTCTTTTATTTTTTTCATTTCTTATTCACAAACCGGCACAGAGTTTGTATACATTTATAAATAATAAAGTAAATAGTTATATGTAAAAAACAATTTTTTTATTAACTTTCTTATTATTATATTAATTTTATTTACAAAGGATATACTAGGCTCTAAATTTTTATCAATTAATATTTCATTATTTTGTTGAACTAAACATTGTTTTTCTTATATAAAAGAAAGTTGGTTTATTTAAATTAAAATTTAATGTCAATAACGCTTTTCTTAAAAATGTGAAAAGAATATATGTGATTGTTTTAACTTCAAATTCAATTACCATTAATTAATGTCCATTTATTATATTTACTTTCATTTTCTGCACTCTTTGTTACACACATATGATTTTAAATATAAATTATTAAATGTAATTTTATAATTGATGTTCCTATCCGTTAAAATTTCAAATTTTATCATTAATTATTGAAGTGTAACTAAGAAAAACTCTACAAGAATAAAAATTCGTGTGTTAAATAAAAAGGCATATATTGCTATTTAATATGATAGTTTACATACTTTTATTTTCGGTAAGTTTAGTGTTCAAGCATTAATATTAAGCAGAAACATTTCAACAAAGCATAAAATTTTTATTTTCTCAGTCAAAATACACTCTGTATAAATTTTTCTCTATATTAATCCCATATTATATAACTATATTTTTCTTCCAATATATCAATTAATTAATTCTCCAATATATACCATTATTTAATATTCAATTTCTTGATTTTAATAAATATTTAATAAAATTTTATATTTCCCAAACTTAATTCCGATAAATGAGTCGGTTTTGAATAGGAGCAAGCATGTACCGATTAACCGGTTTATAAGTAAAAAAATTAACTAGTCTATTAATATCGATTTTTTAAAATCATTAACCATTAATCAGTCCATTACATTTGGTTAATCAGCCCATTAATTTTAATTTTTCGGTTTGGTTAACTAATATTTTTCATTTAACAATTAAAATTTAAAAAAATTAGCAAAATTCAATTCAATTTTAAATGTGGAAAATAATTTAAAACAAAAATTACAAAACCAAGATAATTTACTAACCAAAATTCATATTCAACAAGTTGATATCTAATATTATAAAATAGATTTAATATTTGTTAATTTAAACACAAAATTCTTGCTCTTTTTGCATAATTTCTCCAATTTTTCTCCTTTCTTCAATTAACTTCTTTTTTTTTTCTTTAAATATACCCTGAAAAATACCAAAACACATATTTAAACCTGAAAACACAAATTACAATTATTTAAACTTAAATCAACTAAAACAACACTAAACTAACTCAAATAAACACATAAAACATATTAGAAATATACTTATAATTCACAACTATTAGGGGCTAAAGATGAGATCGAAAAGAGGATTGAGAAGCTCAATACTGATTTCAAATGGCATGTTATAGGTATAGATGGTAAAGTCACAAGCATTTGACAACACATTATATTGACTTGACTGAGATTTGAGAGGAGATAAGACACCTTATAGGTTACCTTGATGAGTTCCTCCACCTTGTCGCTATTCACCATATGGGACCCATACAGCCAAGTCCATCCGCTCCTCCTCCACCATATGGACAGGCCCCAAGCCCACCATTTTATAGGCACCGCTCCTATTCTTTACCAGAGGGCCCGATTAAATACAACCTATATTGAGTCGATATGATTTTAGGAAGATGATATCATTTATATTTATTTTTACCTCACATACATTATATTAGTATACTTAGATGTTTAATTTAGGGATGATGTTCATTTTTTTTGTTTTGAACTTACTTTGGATTTGTTAGGGATTTATTTTGGATTTGCTTTTAGATGCTTACAATACATCTCATGTTGGATGTAATTTATTTACTTATTTTGTTAAGTCATGTTATATAATAACATCACTTGTCACTAACAAAGTAATTACAAATTTTGAAATGTTTTGATCAACAATAACTAAATGATAATGACCAATATATACATACACATTATGATAATAAACGGTGATAAGCTCAACAAATTCACACACCAAATTGTAAAAATAAATCACAATTAATTTGTCTTATCAAGCTACATATAGGGCAACAAACTCCCACCTAACCTTTTCAACATAGCAAATTTAGGATAAATAGGATATGACCAACTATACAGCATAAACCAATGCAGCCTTACGATCGTTGCCCATGATGGCACTCTTTTTGCTATAGGGGGTAAGTGGTTATGCGATCGACTCCAGATCCAAACAACCCCAACACATATAAATCTTTTTTACAAACAAAACTTATCAAAGTATAGCCATAAAGTGGGATCACCTTCAAATCAAGGTATAGCCATAATAGGATCACTGACAACTCAAAGTATAACTGTAGAGTGGGATCGCCTTCAAATCAAGGTATAGCCATAGAGTGGGATCACCTTCAAATCAAAGTATAGCTACAGAGTTGGATCACCTTCAACTTAAGGTATAGCCACAGAGTTGGATTGCTTTCAAATCAAGATATAGCTACAGAGTGGGATTGCCTTCAAATCAAAGTATAACCACAGAGTGAGATCGCCTTCAACTTAAGGTATAGCAACATAGTGGTATCGCTTTTAAATCAAGGTATAACCACAAAGTGAAATCGCCTTCAAATCAAGGTATAGCCACAAAGTGGGATCGTTTTCAAATCAAGGTATAGCCATAAAGTTGAATCACCTTCAAACCAAAAGAACATGCCATAGGCTGGCATCGATCACTCCTTAAGCCTTTTTAAGAAGCAACTAGGAGATCGCCTCCTTAGTTAAGCATCTCTCTCTCTCTTTTACTATGAAATTTGGCTTACTTAAGCACTCTCGTGTACTAGCCTTCACAAAGTTAGGGGTAACTGTAGATATAAAATCTTGATGAGGCTTTTGTGTTAGGGTTAACTAATGAGACAAATTGCTATTTAAAAGATAGTAGATCAAGGGTTACGAGGTCCTTTCTATATTGAAACATTTTTAAAAATGTTTTAAAATATTTTTATGCTTAATTCGAGCATATAAGGGTAGCAAAGGGTTGAATAATGAGAAATATTCTCGATCAGGAGCTTAAAAGTTATTTTAAATAACTTTTAGACCTTGTACACCTATACAAGGGGATTGCAGTCCCGTGTATAAAGAGAATACCCTCATTGTTTGGCTCACTACTAGCTTTTTTTTTCATTTTTAGGTTTGCACACCCAAGCAAAAAGAGAATCTTACATTTTCAAGCAATTAGTCTGCAACATTTAAGTTGTAAGCCCGTGAAACCTACTTACAGCCCGTGCAAGCAAAAAAATAGGTCAACTTTTTAGAAGCAAATTGGCAAGTTGGCTGAATTTTGGGATTGCACACTTGTGCATATGGTCTTGCATGATCGGTTGGATAAATCGTTTCTATAAAACGTTTTAGCCAACCACTTTGAAAACGGTTGGATAAATCTTTGTTATAATTAAGGTTTTAAAGCAAGAATCTTTTAAGTTTCAAAAGGCCTTTTTTGGCATTTGGTTCTTCACTTTTTTAAATCAATTTTGACTATTTCAACACAAAAAGGTCCCCAAATTAAACATTCAACAGTCTAATCAAGCAAGTAAACTGAAGGTAATACAAAAAGTCTCTTTTATTTGATCTGGGTTTTTTTTACAATATAAAATTTACATATTTATTATCCTAAATGTTATAATTTTCATTCATTGATTATATATACCATATATTCGTTGTATATTTATTTCTGTTTAGATTTAGGTTTTGAAACCCTTTTCAATGGTATATTGCCATATGATAAAAATTATTAAGCAGTCATTATAAAATTCCATTTTATCATTTTATTTATTTTCTCAAAAGGTTTGATTTAAAAGTTATTTTACGTGTTTAACAATATCTTTTTACTCCCTTTTGGATCTCTTTGTCTACAAGGGCTTTATTTAAAAAGGAAAGGAAAACTAGCCTTTTATTTGATTAGTAAAGTTATGCATCACTTAGTGCACACCCCGTGCTTCATGTGATGTATGGCCAAAATCATTTTTTCTGCCCGTTTAAAAAATAAATAAGTTAGTTGTATGTCGTCTAATGTGCACCAGGACATTCTTCTACATATGTTAAAAGACTTATTTTCTCTTTTGTTTTCTCTTTTATTTATTTCATTTCCTTTTCAATATTCATTATTGTCATTAGTGTTATTATTGTTACTATGATTTTTGTGGATAAACCATTTATGATTGTACTCAGACGAGCTCTACAGGTAAGTCTACAATCTTTTTTCTTATCACAAAAAGATTCTTTCGACCGCAAACGAAAAATGTCATAAAAAATTTATAGTAGAGAATTGGAATTTTTCAATAATAAAATCAGACCAATGTCTTATTTTCTTTCCCAAGAAACTCAAATGTAAAAATTAGATTTTAATAATAAAAAAAGGTTCTTGTATATGATTAAAATAACACAGGATGCTTTTTTAATAAAACTTGGAGTAACAAGTTCCTATCTTCAACCTACACATTGAAATGCTTTTCCACAACCATATGCGAGGGTTAAAGTCTTTATAAAAAAGGTTACAATTAACTTCCTAGTTTATGGATGTCTTTATTGCTTTATTGTAGGCCATGATTTACCATTTTCCTATGTACTTGGGTATGCCTTCAATTTCTATATTTGCTTTAATATTGCATGTAAGAAAAGAGATAACATGATTAATCTAAAAGCCATTATATCACATTCATCAAAGGTAAAAATAAGAGCGAAGTTCTCAATCATCTTTAGATTTGTAGCCTTAAGAGGTCAAAATACCCCTTTCTAAATATTCCATCAGGTGGTGACTCTTTACAATCAACCTTATCGTGCCTAACAGATGTTTTCTAGCTATCAATCATCATCGATCAGATAAAGATACCTCAAGATGCCATCTCATACCTCACGGGGTTTCGAATTTAGCAAATCAGCTAAAGTATTTTTCCTATCATGAAGTGTCTGGTTAGCTCAGGTGGAGGAGCCTTAACCTGGTCGAACCCTAAGAGTAGGATCAAACTATTAAAGGTTAAAGGTTGCCTCCATTGAGTTCGATGATCCCATGGTTTTGGGGGTAATTCGAGTAAAACCATGTAAAGCGCATATCACAATCTTATAAGACCATAAAATAATTTATAGCTCTTTAATCCAATTATCTTTTACTTCTTCCAATCTTTTTATTCTATTAGAAACTTTAGTCATGCCATTACTTTATGGATGAGTCACTAAGAAAAACCTTAAGTTGATTTTTAGATTGAAATAGAAGCATCTAAAAGTCAAACTATCAAATTATTTTTCCATTGTCTATGATAAAGACTCTTGGCAAGCCATACTTGCAAACGATCTCCTTTGAAGCAAAGTTTTTTATTCTTTTAGTAGTAATTATTGCCAAAGGCTCAACCTAGATTCATTTAGAGAAGTGATCTATGGCCATAATAAGGAATTTCATTTGTCATTTTCCTTATGGTAAAAAAAACCCACAATATCAAGGCCCATATTGAGCAAATAGCCACGATATTTTGATCGAATGTTACTCAGCTGCTAGTTACTTTATGATCTATAAGGTCCCAAGAGATACCCTAATGGGATTAAGGTTGTAATCGATATTTATAAGTTTGTTCTAAAAATTTATCAAATTTCACAAGTTATGAAATTGAGCATACATTTGTATTAGAGGTTAAACCTGAATTAGAAGCTAGTATTAAAATGTAAATGGTAATGAAAATATTAATAAGTGACTGAAGTGTAATTATGCTAAGACATTTAATAAGCCACCCAATAAGAGAGTGGCACCTTTGCTTCTAGAATATTATTGACTTTATGGAGCAAAAAAACTACCTATTAGGATGTAGAGGCCAGCTCCGAAGGAAAAAGAACGGAAGCACCTTCAGTTATTCTTTCATTTTCTTTTAATCTTCCTTCCTCATTCACATATTTCAGTTTTCTGCTAGAATTGATAAAAAAAAAGATCGGGGGAGAGAGATTAGAGTTAGGATAAGTGCATGGTAAGCTTTTAATTTTAGCTTCTTCCTCTTCTTGACTTTAACTTCTTTAAAATTAATTTAAAAGTGACAAATTAAATATTAATAAGTAAAATTTATAGTTATAAAAGAAGAATTAAGCAAGAAGAGAGGAAAGGAAGCTGTTAAGAAGGTGAAGAGAATTTTTTGAGCAATTGAGGTATGGGGATAATTCCTACAATTATTATGGTATTTTAGTTGATTAATTAAGTTAATTATGAATTGTTCTTATGTAATTATTGAAGGATAAAGAAACCATAAGTAATTCATACATCTAAGAAATAAATTAAGGACAAAATTAATTTTGGGCAAAACTATATTTTTGGTTTAATTGAACGAGTCTAAGTCTTTTGGCCATAACTTGGCTTGTAGTCCTTCACATAGAGTAATTATAGTATAATTGGAATTTTACGACATAGGCCTTCAACTTTTATGATGAAATATAGAGCTAATTTTACCCCTAGGATGCTCAAAGATGACCTAACATCTCAAAGTCTGTTGCTAGCCCCAGTTCTAGACCAACTTGTAGTATTTAGGTATAAAATCTAAAATATAGATCCAAATTGCATGATTTTTATGTTAATAGAAACTAGAGACATAAGAAAACATAAGTCTATGAGACTATTTGGCTAATTTTGAGTGTAACTTAGTCAATTAAGCCATATAAAGTTCATCACAAAAGCTATCGTAGAAAGATTTTCGGGTCTATTGAGGGTCGTGACTTGAACAAATTGATTACAGTCATGACTATTGCTTTTGGATGGTTATTTTATTCTCATTTGATAGGTCACAACTGGTATAATTTGGATCCAGACATTACCCCTCTCTAGATGGTTGGATCAAGGCCAGAAAGAGTTGGATCCAACTGTGACAATTGCTTTTGTTTGAACAGTACCCCTTTCTTGCATGGGTCACGGCCAGAACAATTGTTACCATCATAAACCCTTTTTGTTTGATATTTTTATGGAATTTTTGCAACGGCTTTTATTCTATTGGGCACTTTGGTGTCTTTTTTTAAAGCTACACCTGTTCTATTTTAGACTATATCTGTTCTATTTTTTAGTTTTAAGGAGATACCTCTTCTGTATCAATACTAATGGTACCTTTTATTCTATTACCCATATTTTAAAACAATAGTAGGCAATTTTTTAGTGTATTGATTTATATTTATTTGATTTTGATCTATTGATTAATCTATTCACATTCTAGTAATTCAGTAAGAATCTTGTAACAGCTCGATATTTTAGTTACATTTGAATACTTCCTGGATTATGTAGCTAAGGAGTAAATTTCATCTATTTATTTTGTATGTCTATCAAGATATATTGTGTTATAGTTGTTAGATTATAATATCTATCTTGCATGTATGATTACAAGATTACTGTAAATAATCACCAAAAGGCATATTTAACCCATACTAAGTTTTATACGTAGCACTATAGCTTTTGTTTGTATAGGTGTTAGCTTGGTTTTAAGTAGGGATTTTGAGTTGGGACAACTATAGTTGGCCAATGTAGGAGTTAGGATTTAGAGTTTTAACACTTAACTAATGATTTGAAATGTATGCATTGTAAATTCTGATATAATTGTAAAGGAAAAATATAATATAAGAAAATATCTAGTGATTAGTATAAGGATACTATTAGATCACCATATGAAATCTATAACTTCTTTAGGAGTAATTTTTTGGGCACCCATGTCATCCCAGAGGGAATTAGAGTGTGACAATTTAGTGGTATTAGAGCTTAGATTTAGGTGATTCTAGCCTAAATTGAGCTTCAGTAATCTGCACATGAATAAGTTAGTTGTGTAGCTGGCCTATAGTGGTTGTCCCTGTCCTGATATAGTTTGATTATAGAGGATCTTGTAGACGTGTTTAAGTGCTTAGTTGTGAATTTTCTAGTAAATCAGATCCTTTTCTTCTATTAAGATGAAATATTTTTAGACCTTTAGATATAAATAGTATTTATCAGCAACCCCAAGGGTATTAGGGGATATTTTATACGTCCTACTTAATGTGGAGATTTGTGAATATAGTTTTTTATTTTTACATAAAGGTGGATTTCTATGCTAATATGGGGGGGGGCACTTTAGAATTAAATTTTCTACATTTCATCCTTGTGAATATTCAATTTAATTGCATATATGTTGCAATGAGATTCTATTGTTCGATGTGTCAGTTGAGTGGTCTAGATTACTTTCTCATTTCCCTTCAAGAGTTCAAGTATTGACCACTATTAGTAAATGATTGACTTTCACATTCAATATATTGTGTTATACTTAATTCATGTAAATCAATCATAATTTTTCATCAATTCTTCAAAACTTCATTCCTCTTAAAGATTTAAGGTAATAAATTGTAAATTGTTATTTTGATATTCCAAAACTACATTTCTACATTATAGATAAAAGGATTCAGGGCCATCCATCCATATAGAGTTATATGCCTTATAGTTTAGAGCCGGTTCTACTACTGATTTAAAAACTGACATTAAGAATAGTATTTGGGTGTTTTTGCTTTGACTACTAGAAGTATTTTTTTATATATATTTTAGTTTGTAACTTTGATGTACAAATTAGTAGGCGAATTGTTCTTCTCTTATCAGTTATCCTTCTTTTTATTTTTTTATAACTTTTCACTTAAAATATAATAGTGTTAGGAAGGGCAGTGACTAAGTTTATCCCACATTATTAGAAGAATAATTTTTATAGCAATTGAAAAAAAATAGAGAATACTTGAGATGAGTGTATCCATATCTATGGATTCATGATTGTGTAAGTTAGTGTAATAACCCTATTGGTTGGATGAGATATACATGCTTCATCTATTGTGGATCATGCACTGATGTTTAGATAAATTGTTGGTTCCTAAGTGCACCTCTGGTCAATCATTCTATTGGCCTATCAGTTGATGGGCTATTAAAGAAGAAAGTATAGTAATGAAAATATTTTCCTTAAAATTTCAAAATTAAGAGGCATGATGCTTAACTTGGTTATGGTTAAACATTTGCATCATTAAAGGACTAATAACATTATTAATGTGGTTTATGTTCTACATGCTTTGATATTATAGAGATGATCTGATACTTAAATCATGTTTTGTGGTAATTTATGTAAGACTTAGTTTTTAAGAGATAACATGGTCATGTTTAGTATAAAGGCTAGTAGTGATACTTGGTTATAATAAGATGACATTATATCTGAGGGACAAATTGCTTCATTATTGTTTTATTAGGTGTAATATTTCAGTTTGTTTTATAACTATTACTTTGATTCATGGTCAGATATGGTCTAGCCAATATTGCTATTTCCTTTTAGAAATTTTAGCAATATTACCATGTTTGGATGCTTTAGTCCTTCCAGAATGGCGATATAAGTCATACGCTCATCACCTCCTATTATTCGTCATCTTGATTGGATCTTTTTCTTTAAAACAGATAAAATATATAGTGTGAATTCTACTTTTCCTTTTGAAGAAAATTGATTCATCTTATTGTGTGGTGAAAACTTAAAGTTTGAATTATTCAATGGAAAGTATAAAATATATGTCATGAGTGTGAATTTCGAGAATGAAGTTTTTTTAAGGGGGAGAGAATTGTAAGACCCCAAGAGATACCCTAACGGGATTGAGGATGTAATCAACATTTATAAGTTTGTTCTAAAAAATTTATCAAGTTTTGCAAGTTATGGAATTGGGTATACATTTGTATTAGAGGTTAAAATTGAATTAAAAGTTACTATTAAAATGTAAATGGTAATAAATATATTAATAAGTAACTAAAGTGTAATTATGCTAAGAGATTTTATTAGCCACCCAATAGGAGAGTGGCACCTTAGCTTTTAGAATATTATTGATGTTTGTGGACTAAAAATCCACCTCTTAGGATGTGGAGGCTGGCTCCTATGGAAAAGAAAGGCATAACCTTTAGTTATTCTTCCATTTCTCTTTTAATTTTCCTTTCTCATTCATGTATTTAAGTTTTCTATTGGAATTGATTAAGAAAAAGGGAAAGAGAGATTGGAGTTAGGATAAGTGCACGGTAAGCTTTTAGTTTTAGCTTCTTCCTCTTCTTGACTTTAAATTTTCTAAAATTCATTTAAGAGTGAAAAATTGATGGTTAATAAGTAAAATCTATGGTTATATAAGAAGAATTAAGAAAGAAGAGAGGAGTGGAAGCTGTGAAGGAAGTGAAGAGAATTTCCTGAGCAATTGAGGTCTGGGGTTAATTCCTGCAATCATTATAGTATTTTAGTTAATTAATTACATTGATTACGAATTGTTGTTATGTAATTGGTGAAGGATAAAGAAACTTTGTGTAATCATACATTTGAGAACAAAATTAAGCATGAAATTAATTTTGGGCGAAACTCTATTTTTGTTCAATTGAACCAGTCTGAGTCTTTTAGCTATAACATGGCCTATAGTCCTCGTAATTGAGTAATTCTAGTGCCATTGAAATCTTAAGACATAGACCTTCAAATTTTATAAGAACCCTAGAGCTAATTCTACCCTGAGAATGCTCAAACATTGCCTAAGTCTTTGAAATCTACTACTAGCCCCTGTTCTGGACCAACTTGTAGTATTTTAGGTATAAAACTTAATATAGATCCAAATTTCATGATTTTTATGCTAATAAAAACTATAGGCATAAGGGAACATAATCCTAGAAGACCATTTGGGATCATCTTGAGTGTAAATTGGTCAATCAAGCCATGTAAATTTTAGCAAAGAAGCTATCATTGAGAGATTTCTGGGTCTGTTGAGGGTCACGCTGGAACAAATTAGTTATAGCCATGACCAATGCTTTTGGATGGTTATTTTATTCTCTTCTCTTTTGATGGGTCATGGCTAGCATGATTTAGTTCTAGCTATGACCCCTATCTGGATTATTAGGTCATGGCCTGAATGAATTAGTTCCAACTATGATGATTGCTTCTGTTTGAACGATACCCCTTTCTTGCAAGGGTCACAATCGGAATGAATTTGTTACCATCGTAACCCCTTATCGATTTGATATTTTTATGGAATTTTCTTCTTCTGAACTTGATGAAAGTTCCTAGAGCATTTTATATAATCATTTGAGCTTATTTAGAGCACACTTAAATATGAATTAAGATTATTCCAATTAATTAATGGTTCAAGGATATGTGATGAAATTTCAAATGAATGTGATTATTGATTTATTTTGACTTAAAACATGAAGCTTATAAATTAACTTATGTCTATAATGTTTGAATCATGGTGTTGTATTAAGTAAAGCTTATTAGTGTTTAATTGGTGGGTAGATAGGCATAACTAGAAAGGTTTACAGCTATTTTTGTTCTATTAGGCACTTCAGTGACTTTGTTTGACGTTATGCCTCTTCTGTTTAAGACTATATCTCTTTTAAGTTGTCTTCATATGGGAACTTCAAGTCTCCAACATCCTTAGGGGAGATATAAATCAATGGTAACTTATTAAATTTTGCTTAGAAGTACACACCTTTCCCTTTTTTTTTCCTTTTTGAGGAGTTTTCCCTATATGACGAACTACCTGCAATCATGTTAATGACTTTTAGTCTTTGCCTCTGTTGATTGACATCTCTAGACTTCCCTTTTTTCTTGTCATCATCAAAATATAAGCGATCTTTTCTTTGCATCTGTGGCTTGCATGAATCTTTCAGCTCTGGGCCTATAAATCTTTTTAGAGACTTTTCTGTAGGAGTCTCTCAATTCTTATTTTAAGGCATTGCAATCATCAGTGGTGTGATCGATATCCCTATGAAATTTGCAGTATTTACTTTTATCTCTCCTAACGTATGCCTAGTTGAACATCTTTTTTAGCAGTACGCTTTATTATGTTTCTATTTAATCCACATTAGGACCTTAGCAGAAGAATAATTGAGCTAAGTATAGGATCTGGATAAATTTTTAACATGGTGATTAAACCTAGCATGCTTAATTTCTTTCCTCTTTTTTGAGCTCTTTGACGTGTTAGCTCTTTCAGGACTTTTTATCCTCAAATCTCCCCATCTATAAGGATGCATTCTATTTACTATAGTGTGCATCCCTCCACTGGCTCTCAAGGCATCATCCAACTAGATGTATTTGTTTTCTCTATCCATCAGAGTGGCAAAATCCATAAGTGGCCTAATAGTGATGGATGCAAACAGCTAGACACTTGTTATGTTTCTATCCTAAGCATTATTGCTACCTCTAGATGTATATTCCTTATTTCAAATGCTAGGCTTTGGAATTTATCGATGTAACTCTTTAGAGTTTCATATGGTTCTTGCATTAGGTTATACAGATCATTAACAGTTTAGGTGTCCAAAACTATACAATGAATCTTGTTGTAAATAGATTGTGAAGCTACCTATAACAATGGATTGATTTTGAAGGGAGATCATGAAACCAATCAAGGCATCTCCTACGAATCACTTGATAAAATAATTTATTCATCAAAAGAATATATTTTTATTTGTGTTAGATATTCAGATATATGGTATTTAAGATCAGATTTACCAATATACCTAGGCATCTTGATCTTGTTAAATCTTCTCAGAAGCTCAGCCTCTCGGTTCTCCTAGTTGAATGAAAAAATCGTGTTACCATGAAATATTGGTTTGTTTGTATGTTTGAGTTTGAACTTTTTAATTTACAGTAGGAACCACTTCTCATTTCGATCCATTATTGAACCATCAACTTCTTCTTTAGCCTTTTTAGTGAATCTTCTCTCAAGAGTTCACATGTATCTTAAGTCATGCCTTTGGTTGGCAAAGAGCAAAGGGGATTGTCTTGGAGTGTAGGTTGGATCATGTATAGAGGTTTTGCTTTTCCCCTTGTTTGTTCTATCAGCATCTCGAACATATGCATGTACCATATCTATTTTCCTCATTTTACTCCTTAAATTGTATTCCTTTGATTTAATTTTAAAATATAATATTTTATAAATAATTAAAATTAAAATATAGTATTTAATAAATAAAAAATTTAAAATCAATAATAATTTAAAATTAAGTATAATTTAAAACTTAATAATTATAAAATTAAGTTATATTTTAATTTTAATTTTAATTATTTATAAAATATTATATTTTAAAATTAAAAAAAATATTTTGAGGGGCAAGGATCCCCGTGGGGCGGATACCCCATTCCTCGTCCCTGCCCCCGATTCTAGGACGAGAATTTTTTTCCCCCCATCCCTATCCCTGCGGGGGGAAATTTTTGGGATTCCCCACCCCGAACGGGGCGGGTCCCCGCTGGGGCCAGGGAATCCTCACCCCATGATCATCCTTACTTGAACTTTCACCCTCTGACATCCACTTCGAGATTTAAGGTTGTTTCCCTTTTATGACAAACTATTTGATACTTCTTTTGGAATCTCAAGGGATTTCTTTCAAATCCTTTATCATTATAAGAGTATAATCTAGTTAGGCTGTAAACTCCTTATTAAATGCCCTCAAGAGGTTATCATAAATAAGGGACCTAGGAGGGGTCCTATCTAAATTATCTCTTCTCGTAGTAAACTTGGGTCTTATACGATCATTGTTTGAATGATCATCAGCTCCAATTTTGGAGTATTTTGACTATCTTTATAAATCTCCCATTGCCTCTCAATGAAAATAACAAATGATATTTCTAAAAATATCTAGAGAAAGAGATTAGATGGGATGACTGGAGAGCCAGTCGAATGAGCTTTCCTCAGAAAGAAAAACTACCCGATTGGATCGGGGTAAGCACTCTAATACTTAAGTTAGTATCATTGTATAAAGAGTATTTAGACAGAGAAGGTCTTGAATGAGCATTACTTGGATGAGCATTGGGCTATTTATAGTGCAAACTTAGTGCCCTACCATCGAGGTTTTTAAATGTTTAATAGTAGTTTGACACAGTTGGTGTACCAACTGTGATGGGCAAGCGGCTCATGTCAAGTAACATGACAAGGTAAGGCGATATCAGGTCAGCCAAACTTGTCAAGAGAAATGATAACCATGACATGTCATATCCATCAGTCCTATCAGATTGCTAATGAGAAAGGCAGAGATGAATTTAATCCCTTGCTCTATTTTGGGCCTTGGCCTAGAAATGTCTTAGGCCTAATAAATAATGATGTAAGCATTATCAATTACCATGAACATGATAATTTTTTTCTCTTAATGTTTTATTATTTTAAGCTAAAAGAATGAAAAAATAAGATAAAATTCATAAAATCTTTAAGAAGATTAAAAAAAGAAACATAAGAAATCAGTTTCTAGTATGGCTATTAATTGGAAACAGCAAGTAAAGAATGAAAACAAAGAACACACAACATAGAACATGTAGATATGAAAAAGCAACCTTTGTTTATAGAAAATTGGGAAATTTTGGACCCGCTAGAATATTGATACTAGTGGTGGCGAAGCCACATTGAGAGGAAGGGAGGCAATTGCCCCCTTAATTTTTGAAATTTTTTTAATTATATATATATTAGATAGACAATTTTGACCTCTTGATTATAAAATTTTTTTCCATTTTCAACTTTTTATGTTATATTTTTTCTTTTAAACATGACTTATATTTTTGTCATTCTTAACTATAAATTTTGATTTTGCCACTACATATTAGGCCATTCAGTGATGAAGACTTGAGAGTCTTTCATGCAAACGTGTTTCTTTGAAGGAAAAATCCACTACAAGATAGAGAATCACTTAAGAGGCAAAATCGTAATTTATAATTTGATTAAAGACTAATTTATAGTATCTGTGAGGAATGTTGGTGGATGTTAAATATAAAGATTTAAGAATTTGAAAATGATCAACAATCAAAATAGGGGCCTAAAATGATCAAAACATAGGAAAAATAGGGACATTTTTTAATAATGTGTTTTAAAGATTTAGGGTGTGTCAGAAGTTATTTACCAAATTGGGATATGAGTACGAAACTGCTGCCACATGTAGTAATTTTATCAAAAATTTATTGACGACGACGGGGTTGATTTTTTTATGAAACCGCTGACAAATGTAGCGGTTTCAGACTCTGAAATTGCTATACCTCTCAGTGATTTCATAAAAAAAATCAGCCCCCACTTATTGCATCATTGAAAAATTTTTTGCCTCTGCCTATATAAATACTGTCCCAATCATTTTCATTTGCTCCTACCCCAATTTTTTTCCTTTGCTTTAGCTCACATATATTTCAGATTCTCTTAATTGTTATATGTGATATTGTCATAAATTTTTCAATTTAAGTAGACAATATATTTTTCTCGATTTTAACTTTTTTATTATTTATCAATAATATAAATTAATTGGCTATATTATATTTAAATTTAATTATTTATGTTATTTATGTTATTAAATTATTTTTATTTTTCGTTTTGTATTAATATTATGATATTTATTTTATTAGTGATTATTTAAAGTTACACAATTTATTTCATGAATATTATTAGCATAATGGTCACCTCAACAATAAAATTTATTAACTTAAATACTCAAAAGTTACATTATATATACAATTGTTAACCTTTGAAATATTGACTTGAGGATCCAACATCCATTCTACAAGTTTTTTTTATTATTATGACCCATGTTACCACACTTACTGCAATGACTGCCAGAGCTTTTTTCTCGTCGATTCATCTCATTTTGAATGTAAGATGTTTTTGGATGACCTTTATTTCTCTGTAACTCTATATTAGGAACCAATTTAGGATCGTTATACTCGAGTCAGTATGCTTTGTGTCCCATAGGATTGAATTGCCCATCATAACATTTGAGTACCTCGATAATGGTATAAAGTTATCTACAAAATTGGAATATATCAAGATATATGTGCATGCAAGCTACAATTGCATGTGAACAATATATTTTTATGCTCTCAAACTTACTGCACTTGCATTCATGTTTTGCAAGACCTAGTATATACGTATCGAGCTCAACATTTAGCTCTGATGCTCTGTATGATATTATCTTATACAATTTATATTGATTATTGTAATCAATGACCATATGACAATGAGCCTTATTAGCATGCTTGGTCATTATTTCAACACATCGAGGCATGAACTATAAGCCTTTGCCCATTTTAGCCATGTGCATGTCCCTCCGCTGATTGTAAAATTTTACTAAACGTGCAAAAACATGTTCAACGATTGCAGTAATTGGCATCATACAAACATTCTTTAGAGCACTATTGGCACTTTCAGTAATATTTGTAGCTGTGTGCCCATATTGATAACCACTATCCTCGGACAGTGTCCAATGCTCCAATGATATCCTTATTATCCAGTTATAGGAATAATACAATAGTCGATTAATTTATATTATTGATAAATAATACAACAATCAAAATTAATAAAAATATATCGTCTACTTAAATTGCAAAATTTATGACAATTTAACATATAACAATTAAAAGAAGCTGAAATATATGTGAGCTGAAGCAAAACAATTGGGGCAGGAGCAAATGAAAATGATTGGGGTAGTATTTATGTAGGCAAAGGCAAAAAAAATTCAACGATGAAATAAGTGAGAATTTCTGACAAAATCGCTACATGTGGCAGCAATTTCATACTCATACCTTAATTTGATAAATAACTTCTAACTAGCCCCAAATCTGTAATTAATTTTTTAAAATACATTATTAAAAAAATATCCCAAAAAATAAGGAATAGGGCCCATTAACATAGGAAAAGCCTATGCCTTACGTGTTATAGTCCTAAATCTAGGCTCGCATGTATGATGCAAAATTCTATTAGAGACAACTAAATTCTTGATTCCCTATCATATTTTGTGAGTGTCGAGGTAATATATCAAACTTGTATTCAGATTTTGATTTGATGTATTATAAATATATTATGTCGTGATTATGACATTACATGATAATTAACATGATGTCTATGTATGTGTAAGTCTCACAGGCAGTTTGAGGTTAAGATTATATTTATAATTAAAACATCAATATTAAATATTGAGTGTGTGATTATGGACATTTTTTTAATATTGCAAATTTAAAAAATATTTATACAATTGGGGTGTGTCAGAAAAATATTATAAAATTTGTGTATTTTCTCAAGCCGTTGCCAAGTGTAGTGGTTTCATTAGAAGCTATCGGTGGCACAAGGAAGCAAAGCTTTATTTGCTACATTTGAAACCACTGTAGGCTATAGCGGTTTCAGGTCTAAAATCGCTACAATCTACAGCGATTTCAAATGCTGCAGGTAAAGTTCTAAAAGGTCCCTGAATGTCTTATCTTTTCAATTTGACCTGAAAACTATTTTTTAATGGTAAATTTTCCCTACTTAAACTAAACCCCTTCTCCCATATTTCACACGATTTTACCCTCCCTATTGCAACTCCTTCGTCTTCACAGGTATGTTCTTCATCCTCCTCTCAATGTTTCATCTATTTTTTTAATATTTTTATAATGTGGTTTTTTAATTAAATTGTGTAGTAATAATTGATGATATCGATATTTATATGTTTAATTTATTAATATTTTTATAATGCTATTTTTTAACATGTTTAATTTTTTTTTTGTTAAATGATTTTATAATATAGATATTTAATAAGAATGTGCATTAAGTTTATTAACTGCAGTAGAAATTTAAACTAAGTAAATAAATTATAAATTTTAATAGTTATTTGTATTTATAAATTTAAGTATATTTATAATGTTGGCTTGTTATATTTGATTTGAAAAAGAATTATAAATGATATATTAATATCTCTTAAAATCTAATATAACAATAATTAATGTATTATTACAAGTAGCCATATTTGATGTTGAGTATGCAAATTTCGACTAGTATTTATTTATTTATTTAAATGTGTTTTATTTTTTTAAATATATGTTTGTCAATTTTTGAGCACATTTAATAATAAAAGTATAGTATAATGTATTAAATTAATTAAATTGCATTGTTAGTGAATTATGATACGGTAAAAATTAATTGTGAATAAATTATTTGTTATAGTTAATAATTAGTTATATTAAAAAATTTTAAAATATTTTTAATATTGTTATTTTATTTTTGTCAGGTGTTATATATTTGGTAATTTCATGATCTGCGAAAAAGGCCAAGTAATTCCATAATTTCTAAATTTAAATATGTTATAACAATAGATTTAAATGAAAAATATAAATTGTATTTAAATGTTAATTAAAACGTAGTATACCAATTATTTAAATTGTATGAAAAATTTATCATATTATAAATTGTATTAAAATGTTATCATATTTAACGGATGGTATGAAAATTTTGCCTAATTTTTTAAGTGTGTACATATTTATAAGAAAAATATATTTGCTATTTTTTAGAGCATATTTGGTAATGTAATAATAATATATTCCTAATTACTAATTTAATTAGTTATTCTGTGCATTTATTTTAAGGTTATAAATTGTGTTTAATTTGTCATGGATTCTTAAGAAAAATTCAATACAATTTAAATTTATCATCGATTATTTCATCTAAATTTATATCATTTAAATAGTATTATTTATGACAAAGATGTTGATAATGCAGATATAACATTCCTTAGCCTTAGTATATTATCGTCTAGGTTAATACAAAATGGAACAATTTAGAAATCAAGAATTTATTAATCCCGGACCCATCGAGGATGATATCTTGATACTACGATGCAGACATCGAGCATATATTGTTTGGAATGGAACGGTAAATTTATTTTCTCATTATAAATAATTTAAATTAATGTACGTAATTATGGATAAAAAATTGATAGTTTATTTATTTTCAAGTTCAAAATAATGTGTTGGTAGTATGCAGAGCTAGCATGGACAATCATTATAGGAATATTGATAAACGAATAATTCCATATTTAAGATTAACAGAATTTATGAAGTTTTGCAAATTGGGGTGATGCATGTTAATGTTGAATTAATAACAACACTTGTTGAGAGGTGGTGACCAGAGATGCACACATTTCACCTTTTTGTGGGTGAAGCCATAATAAGTCTTCAGGATATTGCTGTACTCATCGGGTTGCCTATTGAAGGACGTGTTATGACCAGACATTTACAACATGATTGACATGATCTTTGTGGCCGTCTTTTGGGTCAAGTTCCTGATGAAAATAATTTAAAGGGAAACACTATAAAATTGATATGGTTGTCCAGAACTTTTAATTTGTTATCACCTGATGCAATTGACTACCAAATACAGTGTTTTACTATAACTTGGTTCCTTCGTTGTATAGGTGGATCATTATGTACAAGAGAGTCAAATAATTGTATACATTTGATGTGGCTTCCATTATTAGAGAATTTACAAGTTGCTGGTGAGTACAGTTGGGGTTCTGCAGTCCTCACATGGGTGTATAGAGAGTTATATAATGCAACCAAACTGACTGCCAATTCACTTGGGGGCTACCTTTAATTATTACAAATGTAGGTGTGGGAAAGGCTACCTCATATTCGGCCTCCATTTATCCACCCTTATGTTCTTTATCAGTCAATGCTTTATGGCTACAGGTAAAATTTATTCACTGTATATATATATATATATTGATCTTTATTAGGTGGCGATCATAATTGGATCTAAGCAAAAATAACAGTAAAAATATTTTTGAGTACCATCTCGATTTTGACTTACAGCATGACGAGTAGGTTTTCGTATAATTTATATTTTTCATTAAATTTTTTAATCTCATTTACAAAAAAAAAAGGAATTTTTCTGGCAATATGACATATGACAATTTTTTTTTCTATAGATGGATTAGGAGCACTACAAGTTTGTGCTGCATTTATTACCACAATTTTGTACAAATAGAAATGTTATTTGGACATCATTTGTGCCACTCGTATGTTTTAATATTATCAAGTGGCACCACCTCAATCGATGTCTAAGATAATTTGGAATGGACCAATCATTCCCACTCGCAGCCCAATACGATGATAATGTGCACTCAATCGATTTAAGGGTGCATACTGATTATAATTTGTGCTTAGAATGGCATTACATGTCATTATAAATGTAGATTACATATAGGAATAAATATTAAAATTGTCCTGTGGAAAGTATAAATAACACTCTGTAATGTTCATCTAATAATTACTTCTTGTTTGAAGTTTGGATTGTGCTCTCCCTCTAAGATTCGAGGATATTCTTCTTTTTAAGGTCAATGATGGTTAATGAAATTATGGGTTCGTGTTATTTTTTGCTATTGAGTTTTTTAAATTGATAAAAAAAATATCAATAATTTTTTGGGTTATTTTGCCACTAAAATTTCAGAAAAGGAAAATTTTGCCACTGTATTTTTTTAAAATACATAATTTTTGCCACTAAATTTATCAAAATAAATATATTTTTTCTTTAAAATATAAAATACGTGACATATATGATTGATTACATTAAAAATAATGATATTTTTTCTCCATTTTAAAAACTTATTAGCAAAAATAACCTTAAAAAAGCAGCGATAAAAAGGTGACATTAACCCAAAAATGATTAATAAATCATGTTTAGCTATATATATAGAGAGAGGTGACAAAATTGACCCAAATCTATCCAAAAAGATGACCAAAATCAAATCTAACCCAAATAAATATCCACTGAATCAATCCAAAACTGATCCATTTTATTGTTCAACCCAAATCAATACCCATTGGATCAATCGAAAACTGACTCATTTCATTTTTCAACCCATCGGGTATGTATCCAATGGATTTTTTCCAAAACCCATCCTTTCCTCATGAACTTCCCCACGAATTCTTCACTAACCAATACTTTTTACCAACACTTGTTCCGTATACTAACCAATAATGGAAGCTTCTCATGCATACAATACCATATATAAGCACAATAATGGAAGTTTCTTAATATTATTAAAACTTGTTTGGCTATTTAACTAGAAATAAAAGTATTAATAAGAGATGGGGTTACATATTGGTAGATAATATAAGCAATGGTAATAATCTAGAATCGGCCGGCGTAAGAATCGATAAGGAAGGCTCGGAGGAGAGAAGCCAAGCTTGTAGTGCCACCAAAATCGGTAAGGGTAATAGCGGCTTTAGTTAATGGCATATGAAGTTATCCTATTAAATAGCTTATCATATTTGCATTGAAACCCACCGCTACCAGCTTTTCACATACTTCATTTGTTGCACCAACAATTAAAATTCAAAGATCAACAATTAAATACCAAATTAATAAAACATTAATTCAACAATTTTATAATAATTCACATTACACCTATGAGTTGATCCAAATTCATCTAATACATTTAGATATTAATTTATTTATGATCCATAATTTTTGATCCATTTATGATCCAATTAATTAGTGATCCGCTCATTAATGACCCAACCCAAATCCATCTAACCAGTCCATTTGCCACCTATATATATATTGAAATTGGCGCTAAAATGTCCTTTAATGAAAATGGTATTAAGATTTTAACACAATTCTTAACATCTATAGGGTCATTTTACCTTTAATGCTTAAAGGACAAAACAAAACCTTGAGACAAACATGAAAAGAAAAACATCTTTCTGTTGATACCTTTATACACAATAATCACATTAAATTTTAGTTTAACGACAAAATTAGCCTTATTTTAAAAATTGGATTGCAATAGGGCTATTATTATTTATAAATAAATAATATTAAATAATGTGAAAATTGATAAAGATTAGATATGGGTATGGACTAGTTAGTGTAAAACCTATTTCTCAAGTCTGGTTCATTAATATTGATTTTTAAAAATCAAAATTCGAATCCAATTCATTTACAATCAGTTAACCGTTAACTAAAATCAGTTAACCATTAATCATTGAAAAATTAAACATATATAGTTAGACTACGTTTCATAAAAAAATGCATTCATAAAATTTAAATATAAATTTTAAAAGTTTTAAACATAAAAATACAAATAATTAAAATTTAATGTTAATATAATAAAAAAATTCATAAAAATGCTCTCAAAAATAGCCAAAAAATAATTCAACAACAATTACTTGCTGATCAATATTTACAAGTGGATTATTTTTTGTGATTAAAGTATAAAAGATACTCATATTTATATAAAGTAAAATGATAATAATTGATATGTGAAAATTATCCTTATGGACCGTATATATATATATGAAAAATTATATTAAGGATTGATTAACCATTAATCAGACATTAAAGTCAAAATTTAAGTCCACTAACCATAAGTTTTAAAAAATTAAAATTCATATCTACATTCAATTAGATGTGTTAACTGCATAAATCAATTTATACTTTTTAAGCACCAATTTAATTATTTTTGAATTTGTTTGCCAAGTAAAGAGATGTATTAAAATTTGGCAAAAGGTGAAACAAATAAGATATATTCTTCTTAAAATTAATATAGCTACTAAGTAGAGGTGGCAAATGGATCGGGTTGGGTGGATTGGATTGGATAATAAAAGAGCCATTATTTATAGGTTGTAAATATACCGATGCCCAAATGAATTCAACAAGTTTGGATTTACCTATGGATTTGCTACATGTTTGCCTAAATGGAATGTATGGTGGCCTAAATGAATCGCATGGTAGCCATAATAGGCAAAACCATAGGTCAACCCACCTAACCACTTTTTAAATGAAAATTAACTCTTGATACAATTATGACATACTTACTGAATAACCCGAGTTTAGTGATGTCATGCAATTTAGCATAGCTATTTTGTTTGTTATTGCACATTTCTTTAGTTTAATGCATGTATTTTATTATGTTTTAGGTTACTTTTCATGTCTTATTTGTTTTGTAGCTAAATATGTCTAATTGAATGAAATGAAGCATAACCGAGGGAATTATTGTTGAAAAATTGAAGAAAAGATCTTAAAGAAGTTTAAGAGCCTGTATCGACTCGTTACAGTCTGTGTCAACTCATCACAATTACTTAACATGCCGACTCATGCCATGTTGAATCGAGTTGTGAAGTAATTAAAGGTGTACCAATTCATTATAGAGCCTAGCTGTGCCAACTTGTCCAACTCAGCTCTAATGTGCTGACTCAACAATTGCCACCCTTTATGTATCTTTTTAAATTTACAATCCTCTCCGAAAATATACCAATTAGGGCACCTTTAGGTCTATAAATATATAAAGATAACCATTTTTTGGATGTATAAAAACTACCATATAACTTTCAAATCAATTAGAAAGGATTATGAGGAAAAAGAATACTCCAAGAAAAATGAAAGATTAAAAAAGGTCGATCAACACTCAAGTATTTTTCTGAAGAAGCATTAAGGAGTCTCCTACCATTATTTCTTTTATTTTATCTTTAGATTTTTCTTGATACTATTTCCTTTTCCTTATGTATTTATTTTCCCAACATGTATCTAGACTAACTTAATTTTGTTAGAATTGTAAGTACAAATTGATCTTTATTAATATAATTATATTGTTCAAGTATGAATGATTTAAGTTTAATTACATATTTCACTTATTATGCATGCATGATCACCATATGTAATATGTTAATAAATTTGTTCACAATGAGAGTTGGGACATTTTTGTGAAAAAGTAATTAAACTTACTTAAAGTTAGAAATCACTTACGATATAATAATTTCACTTTGAGAGGCTTAAGAATAGGCATGGAATTTTACGGTTCTCATCTATCTCCATAATGACATGAGAGTGCTTATGGATTTTAGATAGGGATGCCCCTATTTGACAATAAGAGTTGCATCAAGGGATATTAGGCCTTTTCTCTAATCATTGCATGCTTATGTGTTTATTTTCATATTTATATGATCAATTGGTGTCTTGTAATTCTAATGATTTTATTGATTATTTGTAAGGTATAATTTAGATTAGATATTTATTTTAGTTAAGTAAGAATTTAATACAACCAACTATATTTAAGTTATTATTGCCTATCTATCTTAGTATCTAATTGATTCATACAAGACAATGCTTAACCCTATATTGATTCTTAAAGTTCGACACCCTTCTCACCCTATCTAAGTCCTTGAAACTATGGTATTAAGATATACACCACATCAAATTTTTGGCGTTGTTGCCAGGAAAGCAAAATAAGTGATTATTTTTATTTATTTAAGAAGGAAAAAAGTTGATTTAGGCTTTTTGTTTGTTTAGTTTGTAGTAGTTTAGTTTGATTTGTTATTTTCTTTTATGAGTAGTAGTAGTAGTAGTAGTAGTAGTAGTAGTAGTAGTAGAGATAATCTTCTTCCATTTGATCCTAAAATTGATAGAACTTTTTGTGCTTTGTGCAGAGATCAAAAATAGCAATAAGAAGAGGAAGACCAAAGTTTAAATATCATGGATGAACAAGATATGCATACTTTGAGAGATTTTGCAATGCCTGATATTTCGAATAGTTTTGGAGGAATTGTGGCACTTACAATTGCCAATAATAACTTCAAAATCAAGCTAAATATAATCTAAATGGTTTAAAATAATTAGTTTTGAGTTCTTCAAGGAGAATATCCTTATGCCCACATATTAGCCTTTATCAAAATGTGTGTAACATTTAAAGTAAATGGAGTCATGGATGATGCAATTAGACTTCGGTTATTCCTTTTTTCTATTAAAGACAAGGCACAATTATGGTTGGCTAGTTTGCCTAGTGAGTCCATTGTCACATGGGATCAATTGAAGCAAGCATTTCTTCAGAAGTATTTTCCACCCCACAACATTGTTAAATTTAGAAATGAGAGTACAACCTTTAGGTAACATGCAAATGAGACTATTTATGCAATATGGAGAAGATTTAAGGAACTCCAAAGGCAATGTTCTCATCATAGCTTGCCCGATTGGATGATTCCTTAAATCTTTTACAATGTTTTGATGAATGAAAATTGAAATATAGTGAATGCAACCTCAAGTGGCAAATGGATGGACAAGATGGCAAAAGAAGCAATTACTTTGCTTAAGAAACTTGCATCAAAAGAGTATATGGGCGATGAACCAGCCATGGCTAAAGCAAGAGGAGTTTTAGAGCTTGATTCATCAATTTATTGACAGTGAATGTAGATGCACTCACCAAATTGGTAAGTAAATCTCAAGTTAATTCCATTGATACTTTAAGTATTGTTTGTGAGTTGTGAGCAGGATCTCACTACTACACACAATGCATAATGAGTAATAGTGAAGAAGCCAATTATGTTCAAGGCGGTTTCAACTTCTATAATCCCCAATGAAGGAACCACCCCGAATTTTTTTAGTCTAATATTTCATCCCAACTCAATCCTCCAAGTAACCCCATATCTAAACCATAAAACCCACCTAATTTTTCGATAAAGCCATCATTTAATACCTTATAAAACAAATCCCATCTTGAATCCCTCATTGAATAATTTATTAGCCAATAAATTGCCATCAATAAAAATATTGAGGAGCAGTTCAAGCAAATCAATGCAAAGCTTGAACAAATTACTACCTATAGAGACCCAAATTGCCTAACAAGCCTCTTAAATTCTTAACCTATGGAAGAGCTGCCTAGCCAACCCGAGTTCCCACACAAGGAGACTTATCAAGCAATTACATTAAGAAGTGGTAAGGAGGTTAACAATAATAAGGTAAGAGGTAAGAAAGTGACTACTCAATATGATGAGTCAAAAAGTAAGTCTAATGAGTCTAATGAGTATGCTATGGTTGATAGTAGTAATGATCAACCTAATAAAAAGAATGAACCTAGAGTAGATCTTAAAGCTTTGCCTTTTTCCTAAAGGTTCTTAAGGCGTAATTTAGATAAGCAATTTGGCAAGTTTCAAAATTATCTTAAGTATATAACTATCACTATTCCATTGATGGATGTTATAAGAGATATTCCTTCATGGGGTAAGTTTTTAATGGATATTACAACACATAAGAGTAAAGTAGAAGAGTATGGTTTAGTTTCATTAGTGGAAGAACCTGAAGCTATGTATTCTAAGTCTCCACCTAAACAAAAGGATCTTGATTGTTTCATAGTTCCTTATGTTATTGGTGGTATCCATTTTGAAAAAGCTCTTTGTGATGTAGGTGCTAATGTTAGTCTTATACCCTATTCTATCTATAAATGATTAAATTTAGGTGAGCTTAAGCCTACTAGCATGTGTTTGTCTATCGATAATAAAACTATTACTCATCCCATAGGGATTCTTGAAAATATGCCTGCAAAGGTAGGTAAGTTTGTCATACCAGTAGATTTTGGTGTGTTAGATATGGAAGAGGACTTAGAAATTCCCATATTATTTGGAAGACCTTTCTTAGTTACAGTTGATGCTATCATTGATAAGAAAAGAGGTAAGATCACTTTAGAGGTGAATAATAAAAGTGTAGCACTCAATGTTTTTAAGATGATGAGGTCTTCACCTATTGAAAGTGTCAATAGAATTGATTCTTTTGACATTATTAATGAGTGTGTTAATGGTGTTATAATTGATTGTTTGAGGTTATATCCTATTAAGCCTTATGATAGAAAGAGTGCTTATGTGTATCAATTTGAGGATAATGATCATGGATGAGGAAGTTCAATACATTTAGTAGTTTAGGTTACCTAGCTTTATTTAGATAAGTATTTCTTTAACCACATTCTTAGTTTTAAAGGTTTAGAGTAAGTTTTAGGTTTGTTTATTGTTTATTATGGTATTATTATTTGAAATGACACATTATTATTTATAGCTTAATGTTTTTTCTTTAAGTTTTTGGTCATTTGTGTTTTTGAGTTTTTAGGCAGGATGTGACAAGTCTTTTATGTTGGCTCATTATAAAGATTCGGCATGCCAACTTGTTTGTCGAGTCATTCTAGAAGTGTTGTGTACCGAGTCCTCAATAGTCATGCTGATTTATAAAGAGATACATCTGTGCCAAGTCATCATTGGTATGTTGACTCGTTACAGAAAGTAATTATGCCAAGTCATTACCTTTGTTTTGACTCATTACAGTACCCACTCTGGCCAAATTTTTCTCTATTTTAACTCTTGTCATTTTTTTCAATTTCTCTTTCAAATTATTTTGAATAGGTGTGAGAAGCCCTAAAGTTTTGTGTCTTTTAACCTTTCCTACTTTTCCTCATCCCTTTTTAGAAATTTCTTTCCCAATAAATACAAGTCTTCCTTTTTCTTTGTTGTTGCAGCTTTTTCCCTTTCCCAATAGGGTCATTTTTCTATAAATATAACTTTTTTTCTTCTTCTTCCCTAATCTTTCTTAGTTTTTTCTCACTTGTTTCTCTCAACACCACCATTATCTAGTTGTTAGTTATTTCTTTTCTTTTTCTTTCAAGTGTTTATTACCAAGTTTTTATTTTTTTTTCTTTTGAGCATTTTATTATCTTAACATCTAAGATGCCAAGAATAAGAGGATCTACTTTATCAAGGCCTTAAGAGGAAGCTTCTTAAGAAGAGGATTTCACTTCCATATACAAGGCCCTATTTGCAATTTCATCTCATAAGGAATGTGCTAGATTTATTTCTCTTAAGCCAAGAGGAATTATCTTGTAAGTATCTTTCTATTAGCCTCTTAAGAGATATTGGTATGCTTGGCACTCTTAATTTTATTTTAAGTTCTTATGGTCTTGCTAGATTTCTTTCCATGCATGAACCCACTTATATTCATTTGGTCTTGGAATTTTACAATACTTTAGAATTGAATAACAATGACTCTAGGGTGTTGGAATTTCATTTGCTAGGAGAAAAGCACACTCTTACATATTCATTTATGCATATAGTTTTTGGATTTAAGAGAAATGGTATGTGTGATCCTCCTAATAACTTTGATGTTAATGTATTTTGGAGATTATTGACTAATTTAAGGACCCTATTTCAACCTAAAAAGGGTAAAGCCATGTTTATCAAAGACTTGAAATTTTAGCATTTCCATAAGGTGCTTGCATGTGTGATTTTCCACAAGTCTGAATTCAATATGGTTACTTATCATGAATTATTCCTTATATGGTGCATTCATAATAATAAACAAGTTTGTTAAACTTATTGCATTTTTAACCAATTGCTTTCATACACATCTAGGAAGGATAGCCCTATTACTCATGGTCATATGGTGATCATTATTGCTAAAACATTGAATGTTGATTTAAATAAATTTACTCATGTGCTTAAGTGTACCTTTTTCACAAAGTAAACTTTGATTAGAGGTGAAGTAGTTAATGCCTCCTTGAGGTTTATTCTTACTCATTCTAGCTCATGTTGGAGAGGATTAGTACCACCACCACCTCAAAAGTGTGAAAAACAGGAGGAAGAAAGTGAGGAAGAAGGATATAATTTTGATATGCCTCAAGATGGGGAACTCATAAAGCCTTAGCCATCATTCTAGCCCCATATTATGGTGGTGTAAGTAGGCAAATTTATGCAATGCCAATTGAACACAATGGAGACTATGACTAGAAATCTTGTAAGGAGGTAAAGGAGGTTGGAATACAAAGTTGATATATTTATTGCTTAAACGGGCTATGTGGTTGGCTTTCCTCCACCCTCTCATTCGGATGAATAAGGGAACCATTTTTTTCTTTTCCTTTTTATTTTAGGTTCACATTGGGGACAATTTGAAGCTTAAGTGTAAGGGGGATGTATTAGGTTTTAAGTTTGAAGTTTATGTTATATTGCTTGTGTTTAGTGTTTTAGTTTTTGTTTTGGTTTTGCATACATGGTGTTATGCTAAGTTGATGTATATTTATTCTTTTGTCTTCTTTATCTTTATTTTAAGTTTTTTTAAGTTCATCTTGATATGATTAAGTGCATGCTAATGCCATATCAATAGCTTATTTATGATGATCAATTGGTAAAATTGTAAGTTTCATATAGTATATTGTTTAAGTTTTTCTTACTATCTTTTGTTGTTATTTTTCAAAATCTTAAGATGTTTAGTCAATTTTCTAGCTATACTTGGAATTAGGATGGCATGATTCAAGTTTAAGGTTTAAGAGCCTTTATGGTCTTAGGAAAACTATAGCCACAATACACATAGCTCACTCTTTAATAATGGATGAGGACATAACTAAAAAAAATTAAAAGAAAAAAAAAGAAAAAATAACAAAAAAGTAAGAAAACTCAAAGTCATCTTATAGGATGGAGCATAAAATGTTCCCATTGAGATTGATCAAATAAAAAGAGTGGGATGGAGCATAAAATGCACCCATAAAATTACTAAGTTCTTAGAGAATCTATAAGTATCTAAAAATACCATGAGAATTGTGAGTTAATGTATGAGCTTAACCTTGTCCCAATGGCTATGTTTGTTCTTAAATTTCTAAGTTTGAAGATTGACCATCCTAGTTGAATAGGTTGGTTATATTATTGACTCTATATTCCTGATTTTGATTTTAATAACTTGAGATAGTATGTTAAATTTATTGAATATGCTATGCAACTTGTCTACTCTATCATTGTTGGGAATTGGAAACTAGCTATTTGGATATTTTATTCTAAGCACTTTCTCATCTTGAAGATGATTCTTAGAAAAAATCTTTTCAAACTTAAAAGATAAATGCTTTTATTAGTTTTCTCACTTAGATTTTTACATTCTTGCTTGAAGGCAAGCAAGGTTTAAGTGTGAGAAATTTGATGTCATGCAATTTAGCATAAACATTTTTTTATTGCATCATTTCTTTAGTTTAATGCACATATTTTTGTTATATTTTAGGTTACTTTTTTATATATTCTTTGTTTTGTAGGCTAAATGTGTCTAATTGGATGAAATGAAGTATAAATGAAGGAATTATTGTTGAAGAATTGAAGAAAAGATCTTTAAAAAGTTTAAAAGCTTGTGTTGACTCATTACAGTCTGTGCTGACTCATCACATTGACTTAGCATGCTGACTCATGCCATGTTGAATCGAGTCATGAAGCAATTATAGGTGTGCCAACTTGTTACATTGGTGATGACTCGTTATAGAGTCTGGCTGTGCTGACTTATCCAACTCGGCACCAATATGCCGACTAGTCACCCAGACCAACAGTTACAAGCCTTCAAATACCTCTTCAGATTTGCAACCCTCTCTAAAAAGACATCAATTAGGGCACATTTAGGTTTATAAATATATGAATATCATCATATTGTGGATATAAAAAAAACTACCATATAACTTCCAAATTAATTAGAAAGGATTATGAGGAAAAAGGAATACTCCAAGGAATATGAGAGATAAAAAAAGGTCAATCAACACTCAAGTATTTTTATGAAGAATCATTAAGAAGTCTCCTACCATTATTTCCTCTCTTTCCTCTTTAGATTTTGCTTGATACTATTCCCTTTTCCTTGTGTATTTGTTTTGCAACATGTATCTAGGCTAACTTTATTTTGTTAGAATAACGAGTATGAATTGATCTTTATTAATATAATTATCTTCTTTAAGTATGAATGATTTAAGTTTAATTGGGTGCTTCACTTATTATAGATGCTTGATCACAATAGTAATATGTTAATCAATTTGTTAACAATGAGAGTTGGGACATTTTGGTGGAAAAGTAATTAAACTTACTTAAAGTTAGAAATCACTTATGAGACAAGAATTTCACTTTAAGGGGCTTAAGAATAGGCATAAAACTTTATGGTACTCATCTATCTCCATTATGACATGAGAGTGCTTATGGACTCCAGATGGAGAAGCCTCTATTTGACAATGTGAGTTGCATCTAGGGATAGTAGGCCTTATTCTCCAATAATTGCATGCTTATATGTTTATTTGCATCTTTATAACATCACTTGGTATCTTGTAATTCTAATGCTTTTATTGATTATTTGTAAGTTATAATTTAGATTAGATATTTAAGTTAGTTAATTAAAAATTTAATACAACCAACTCCATTTAAGTTATCACTGCCTATCCATCTTAGTATTTAACTGGTTAATATAAGACAGACAATGCTTAACCCTAAATTAACTCCCGAGAGAGTTCGACACAACTCTCACCCTATCTAAGTCCTGAGACTAGGGTATTAAGATATACATCACAGCATTCGAGCTAGGTCAAAATAGGTCAAAACTAACTGAATTTTAAATTTTTTTTCAAAAGCCTATATAAATAACTATAGACTTATTTTAGGTTCAAGCCTTGATAGGTTAAGTTCGGATTGCATCGATATGGATCAGGTTAGACTAGGCCTAATTGAAATTGAAATTAAAATTTTTATGGATAAGCCTGCATAAATAAAATGTAGGCCTACTTCAGGCTGGACTGGATAGGTTAAGTTTAGACTGGACAAGGATATGCCAGATTCTGACCAGGCCTAATTGAAATTTGAAACTTTTTTTCTACCGAAGCCTACATATATAAATATAGGCTTACTTTAGGCTAGATTAGGATAGGGCAAGTTCATATCAAACCGATCTTAACTGCAATTTGAAGATTTTTTTCTACATAAACTTGAATAAAAAAATAAGACTACTTTGGCTAAGTCAGGTTCGGATTGGGTTAGGCTGTGATGGGTCGAGATAAAGCCTAATCAAATTTAAAATTTTTTTTCTACACAAGCCTGCATAATAAAATATATGCCTACCTTGAGTTGGATCGAGATAGGTCAAGTTTAGATCAAACTGGCCTGGGCCAAGTTCGGGTTGGTCCCTATTAAAATTTGAAAGTTTTTTCTACATACGTCTGTATAAATAATATATGCCTACTTTGGGCTATGTGTGTTTAGGTCACGCTGTCATGGCCTTTGGGCTAAACGTGACCAAAATTTGAAGATTTTTCTACACAAGCTTGCATAAATAAAATATAGGTTACTTCAGATTATGTCGGGCCGAGATAGGTCAGATTCATACCTAACCTATTCCAAATTTGAATTTTTTTTTTGCATAAACTCATATAAATAAATTACAGGCCAACTTTAGAATGGACAGAGTTCAAGCTAGGCTAGGATAGGGTAGGTTTGAATCTAGTCCAATCAGAATATGAATATTTTTTTGCACAAATTTGTATAAATAAAATATAGGCATACTTCAAACTGGGTCAGGATGAGTCTAGTTCAAGCCGGACTTAACCAGAATTTAAAATATTTTTTAGATAATTCTGCATAAATAAAATATATACCAATTTTTGGATGGATCAAGTTTAAATCAGGCAAAATTCAGGTCTAGTCTAATCGAAATTTGATGATTATTTTTGCATTAGCTTGCATAAATAAAATACAAGGCTACTTTGGCCTTGGCCAAGTTTAAGCTTTGAATATTTTTTTTACATAATTTTGCATTGATAAAATACAAAACTAGTGTGGAAATGCTTTTATTCGGGCAAAGTTATTTTTGGGCCTAGATGAGTTAAGTTCAAGCTAGGTATGTTTGGTATAAAAAATTACAAATAGTATAAATTTATTATTTCTACCCATTTTGTGTAATTGATGCCCATTGAACCATATAAACATGCCTATCGAGATCAAAATTTAATCGATCATTTTAGGTTGGCTCAACTGGACATACTTGTGAGTTGGATTGGATTTAGGTCATTTTTTTGAATGGATTTAGGTGAAATTTTTAGGTGGACTCAATTTGCCACCCCTAATATTGAGGACCCATTTGGCATAATTTTTATTATTTTTTAAGCAATAGAAAAAATGATGTAAGAATAAGATTTCTTAACTTTTTGATTAGTATTTGAAAATTATTTTATAAAACAACCTCTTATTTCATAAGAGTTTTTATATATACTTGAATTGAATATGTTTAAAACCAATATAATATGAATTATAACTATTTTACTATTTAACAATAATATTAAAAGTGATGGTTTCTCCAAAAGTGCTACTAATAAATGAAAACCCTTTTAATAAATTAATCAAACAGATATAAACCTGACTTTTAAGAGAAATGATTTGGCACGTCAAACGTATCATATATTGGTAAATTTGAACTGTTAGATAAGAAAATAAAACATTATCTAATAATTCATATTTATTGATATGCAATACATTAATGTGTCAAATCAATTTTCCTTTTCAACAGAACAACCACTTTTAACTTTCTAAAAGCCTAACTAAATATACGCTAATTATTTGCTTTGTATGTAGCTAAATATTTATTAATTTTTTCCTTTGATAGGATATATATACTTAAATTTGTCACATACAAATGAAAAAAAAAAAGATAAAATAAATTTATATATATTTTAAAAGACTACACTATTAGAAAGACCTTTTTTTTCCTTATTTTTTCCTTATATATTCTAATTTAATGCATATTAGAAAACAAAATAATTATATGGCTAAGTTCCACTTTTGTTAAATGGTTTTTTTTCTTATTAGGTCTAATTCTTGAAAAATCACAAGTTTTCATAATAGAAAAAGAGGATCCTTCATAAGAAAGAAGGAGGAGCCGATGTACATTTGAGAGCTTATTTCGATCTAAAATATAGCCCTTGAGCCCTGCAAAATATGGTTGTCTGATGGTACCTGAACGTTAGCACTCCGATGCTTAAGTTAGCAATTGGAGAGAAAGCTCTTAGAGAGAGAAAGTATGGATAAAGTAGAGAGAAAAAGTCTGCATTTTATAGAAATGAACTTGCTATTTATAGAGCCTAAGGAAGTTGAACAATGTTCTTGAATAGTCATCCTACTCTGAAATAGGTATGGCCTATTGTATAGGCAATGGTGACTTTGACGATGGTGTGTGCTAAATGGCCTTGTTGCATCAGAAAGGTCACGTCCGATTGAACAGCCTCATTTCTTGTGCTTTAGCCAACTGGCTAAGAGAGACATTTGTTGGACTTTTAGATTACGGGCCTCTTTGTTAATAGGCCTTATGGTTTTGATTTTTTAGAGTACTATCATTTATCCTCCTTCAACTAGTTTAATTGCTCTAAAGAGAGATCAAAGATTTTGGGTTCTGATGTTTTCATGACCACCATTTAATGATGAAGTCCTTTATTTTTTGGAATTTGAAATCAATAATTGATCGAAAAGGTGAGTCATCAGTTAAAGAATTGGAATTAAGTATCAACTTTGGTTATTTTGATCGGAAGTGTGCATTGATGGAGAAAATAGGGCTCTAGGACTGGAATTTTAAATACTTCGATCATGATGTACATCTATCAAAAAATTTGGACTTCAGTCAAAAGATTAGGATTTTAATTACTTCAATCAAGATGTACATTGATTAGAAAATTTGGACTTCAATAAAAAGATTAGGATTTTAATTACTTTGATCGGGATGTACATTGATAAAAAAATTTGGACTTCTTCCTGTTTATTTGACATTTTTTTGCTACTTTTGTTATTTATGGTCACGTGCCTTTTTTGGCATAGGCTTTAGGTGTTCAACCATTTTACTTACCTGTTACATTTTCCTGTTTCTATAAGTTAACCATATTTGTAATGAAATAAAAAGTTACCTGAGGGAATTATCGATTATTGTTGACCCTTATTGACCCGTTCATTGCGCTTCTAAAGGCAATTTTTATAGCCTTTGAGATTTTATCTGAGTACCTCTTATTTTATAGGTAGGGTTTGATTTTAGCTTTTTCAAGTGTTAAGTCACTCAATATGCATCTATTTACTTAATTTTTACTTATCATTTTGTATTCTTTTAAGTTAGTTTTAGGAACTTTCATTGGTTTATTTATTTTATTGATTGTAGGAGTAGATTTTAAAAAAGTTATAGTTTTGAGGGTGAATGAAGCTGATATGGATAAGCAAGAGATTTTTAGAGCAATTTGGATGGGAAGAATCGATAACGGTTAAATTTTGGAAGTTGCCTTGCCCAAGGCTAAGGTTGAAGCCTTGCCCAAGGGATTTGATAGTGAAGTTATGATTTTAGCACGTATCTTGTGCAATTTTGACCTAGTAGCCACTTTTACCATAGTTGATACTTAGGGATGTTAAAATGTTAATTTAGGAGATAAAAGGCAATAGTTTTAAGAAGTTTGGATTCTATTTAGTATTTTATTTTATTTTTCTTATTTGGGTAGGAGTAAACTACCTTTATTTTAGGAGTTTTTTAGGAATTGGTGTCAGTTAGTTTTAATTTTTTTAAATGGTTGGATTTTTATGTTCTCTTAACTCAAAAATTTCACATCCGACATTGTTGGTTCAGAACTTGAATGTAGAAAATAAGCAATAGTATGGAGCTTATTACCAAGATAGTTTTTATAAACATGAAAGATTTTTAGGTTTGCCATAATAAAGTTATGACTCATATGCAAATAATGACAATTCATGGTGGATGGATCAGTCAAACTTCAATTATAAGGGATGACCATAAACTTTTCAGAATTGCCAACCTATACAGCCCATTTTATCATAACGACATTTTTAAAATTTAGGTACGTCTCTTGAAAAAATTGTGAATTCCATTGCAATTAATATATAACAACTTCAACAAAAAAGAGAAAAGATAGAAATCAAATTTCAAAACTTTAAGGAAAAGATAAGTCAAGTGGCAACTTCGATAAGCAGATTAGAGGTTTAAAGAAGATTGCATTCAAAATTAATTATTAACCTAATGCAAAATGTGAGTGCAATCACCTTGAACAGTGAAAAAAAGTTAGAACAACTCCTGTTAAATAAACGTGAACGCAAAAGTGAAGATGAAACTAATAAAGAGGTGAAAATTATGTAAAAAGGATAGCCCAAAGATAGAGTTCTAGAACAGCCCCAAACCATTGTCATCCAATCCCTTTTCTTGAGAGATTAGCCAAGTCCAAGGAGAAAAAAAAGTAAGAGGATGATATTCTTGAAATTTTTTGCAAGTTTGAGGTAAATATTCTTTTACTTAATGTAATTAAATGAATACCTTAATATGCTAAATTTCTTAAATAATTGTGTACTAATAATAAAAAGCTAGTTGGTAATGAAAGGGTAAGTGTTAGAAAAAATGTTTCTACTGTGATTCAAAGAAAATTACCGATAAAATGTAAGAACCAAGGTATGTTTGCTATCCCTTATGTTATAAGCAATGTTATGATAAAAAAAAAGCTATGTGTGATTTAGGACCTTCAATAAATATTATGCCATTGTCTATTTGTTCATCTCTGCATGTTGATCCATTAAAAGAGATAAATATAGTACTTCAACTTACTAATAAATCTATTTTTTATCCTGAAGGGGTATTGGAAAATATTTTGGTGCAAATTGATGGGTTAGTCTTTCCTACTGATTTTTATATGCTTGATATGGAGGATGATACCTCAAATTCTTTAGTCATTTTGTTAGGAATGCCACTTTTCAGTACAGTAAAAGATAAAATTTATGTGCATGAGGGTACACTAACTATGGAGTTTGATGGAGAAATTGTTAAATTTTATGGTTATGATATTATGAAAAATTCCAGTGATGTGTCTAATATTTTTAAAGGGGACGTTGATGAAACTTTAATTAATGAATCTTTTAAATTGGATGATAATTCTAGCAATTTGAATTTTTCATATTTTTTGGACTCCACTTTCAAAACATCTAACTAATTTGAGAATAATGTAGTGATTAATACTAATTTGCAATAAGTGATGAATGTAAGAACACTAAAATGGGATTTAAGACTGGCTTGAGAGCCTAAAATTCTAAAAACATTAGCCAAAGACGTTAAATAAAGGCGTTTTTAGAAGGCAAACCAATGTTTAGGTTTGCCCAAGCTGAATTGTTACTATTTAGATTTAATTTTTAGGATTTTCAATTTTTTTTACTGCCTTCTCTTACCTAAATAAGCTCATTAATATTTTTTTATTATTTTATTTTACAGGTTGAAGTTGGGCAGCTTACCTGTTATATGGTGGTGATAAAGGGATTGTTTTTATTTCTTTAGGCAATAAAAAATACAAAAAAAACCACATATTGTGTATTTTTTTAGGACTTGAATTCTCCAATTCTATTTAAAGGATGATTTTTAATGGAAAATGGTGGGTTTGTTACTAGAAATTGGCATTTAATGGATGAAGGGCTTTCCTTTTGTTTTTAATTAGGCTTGAGGGCCTTAATAGCTATTTATTCAATTTGGGTTTTATCTTACATCTAACCCATTACTTTTTACAATCCACCTTCACCTACTTTTGACCTAAAAGTAGTACTTTAATTATTTTATTTTTTTTAACTCATAAATCTCACTTTCAATCTTTCTCCTCATCTTTCTCCCTACGCCAACCATTGCAATTCTATTTTCTTCTTTTTTTCTTTACTAATTTGTAGGTCTCCCTCAATTTATTTTTTTATTTCTCTAACTTGTAAATCTTACTTAATTGATTTAGTTAAATTTTTTATTCACCAACTTGCAGGTTTTATTTTTTTTCACTCCCAACCACCATGCCATCACAACCCGCCTTCACTTCACTGTCGATCAGTGATCAACCATCGTAATCAAGTCCTTCATGCCGCCTATCGCAATCAAGCAGAACCAAGCAAATCGAAGCATAGTACCCTTTTATTTTGATTTTTTTTCTTTTTTCTTTTCCACTTTTCCGTTTCATTTTCTTTGTTCTTGTTTGTTTGTTTTTTATTTTTATTTGTTATTTTATTATTGTTAATTTTAAATTTTACTCTTGATTTGAACATTTTTAAAATAAAAAATAAAAAATTTTTGAAGAAAAAACAAAAGAAAATAAAAGGGTGATTTGATTGGATTAAGTGATTAAAAATGGTGCTTTCAAATTTTGTCTTATTGAATTCATTTTCTTTAAATTGTAAAGTATTACTTTTTTATCCAAGTTTTAATTCTCGTTGCTTTCTACTATGTTGTTTTCTTGTTGTTATTTAATTTTATTTGTTTATTTTTTTTTCTTTTTACCTTTTCTTAATTTATTTTTATTTGCCATATTTTATTTAGTTTTAAATTCTACTTTTATTAGATCTTAAGGTGTTTATTTTTATTTTTTCTTTTCAAAACATCAAAAAAATAATTTAATTTTTTTTCTTTCTCTGTATTGTTTCTATATAATTTAGTTAGTTACTTTGTCATTTGTTTTAATATTAGTGTTTCCTTAAGTATGCTCATGCTCTGATTTCACTACTCAATAATTCTACATGTATAGCTACAGAAAAATTTGCTAGAAAGATGAATGGATAACCTAGATGCTCTCACTCTATCTCAGCAATTGTGAATAGCTTTGTACCTTTTCGCCATGCCATAGGGCAGTTCCTAAACCTTGTCTTTTTGTTATTTATCTCCTTTCACCCCACGATTAATTTGTTTTTTCGTATTGAGGAAAATGTGAGGAAAAAATGTGGTGAAAGGGTTTGAAATAAAAGTGTTGAGCTGGAATTCTTGTGATTTTGTGGTGTTGTGCTAAAATTTTTGGATTATTTATGCTAATTTTGTGCTGATATTGGAAAGCCTATATTGGAATTTTTCTATTGATTTTTGTTGACCAAAATTACTACTATATTTTGTTGATCATTTTTTGAATCCATTTTTAATGAACATATTATGTTAACTGAATTTGGTCAATTATTATTTTTTGGTAAAGTCTTTGAGGAGGTTTTAAGTGATGTGGGCATAACAACTTAACCCATGTTTTTCATTATTTAAAAATTTCCTTTTTGATCTTTTATCCTCAATATTTTATTGAACTTTACTCTTTTTCTAATGGAAAAATTTTATCTTAAATCAATTCCTTGACCATTTAGTTTTAGACTGTTGAAATGTTAGGCAAAAAATGAGTCAATTTCTTGATGGTTTGCTCTTTTTTATATATCTTATGGTAGCCTTAGCATTCTTTTGAATTATTATTTTAAGGCTTATTGTAAAAGGTGAAATACATTTTTGCATGGAATTTAATTTGAAATCTTTGCACATTAGGTAATTGCTAAAATTAGTTGAGACATTAAATAATTTTTTATGTGATTATGGTTTGGAAATCTAGTTATCAGGATTTTTTTAAAAAAATAAGGGGGAAGATTAGCAAATAAATTTTACTCCGCTATCCCCTAAAAATTTGAACATGAGTAGAGTTATTAGCCGCTTGGATTTGTATGATCTGAGTAATCAAGTGTATGCAGATCAGAACCGTGTACCCTCGCATAAAAAGGATATCTATATTCCTTGTAAGCAATCCTAGTCTTCCCCAAGAAGGGAAAAAAAATAAAATGAAAGCATCAAAAGTAAAAACAATGCAAAAAATAAAAGTTTTGATAGTTTGATTCCCTTACTTATTAAAATTTGTGTGTACATTATCTCTTTTAGTTTGGCAATTTATCTTCTTGCATTGATTTAATTATGAACTAAGCCCTTAAAATTCTTGTATGCTTAAAATTTTGAGCCTTGTTGTTTCTGATTTGAAAAAGATGTTGAATAACCTATGTTATCATATAGATTTGTAGAAAATTTTTTTGAATATCGTTCTTTGATTTGCCCTGCATTGTGATAATGGTTGACGCTTTTGGGATTATATTTTGTTTGAAGATAAAAAGGTTCTGAAGGGGTTTATTGTGTTGTTTAACTAATGCTTAAGGATAAACATGGGGCAAGTGTGGGGAAATTTTTCAAGTCGCTAAATATGCATCTATTTACTTAATTTTTACTTATCATTTTGTATTCTTTTAAGTCAGTTTTAGGGACTTTTCATTGGTTTATTTATTTTGTTGACTATATGAGCAAATTTTGAGAAGGTTATACTTTTGAGGGTAAATGGATATGATCTAAAAAAGCAAGAAAATTTTGAAGCAATTTGAATGTGAAGAACTGATAGCGATTAAATTTTGGAAGTTGTCTTGCCCAAGGCTAAGGTTGAAGCCTTACCCAGGAGCCTTGCCCAAGGGAGTTGGTAGTGGAGTTATGATTTTAGCATGTCTTTTGTGAGATTTTAACCTAGCCGCCACTCTTTCATAGCTGATATTTAGGGATGTGAAGACCTTAATTTAGGAGATAAAATGTAGTAGCTTTTAGAAATTTTGGATTTTATTTAGTATTTTATTTTATTTTTTCTTATTTTTGTAGGATTAAACTACCTTTATTTTAGGAGTTTTTCTAGAAACAAAAGGGGGAGATAAGATCTAGTTCTATTTCTCAGTTCTAGTTTCTTAATTTTAATTCTTTGTTTTAGTTTTGTAAAAGCCATGAGTGGCTAAATATTTGTTTTGGTTAAAGGTTAATTCAAAGGCAAAATTTAATCAATTGCTGTGAGATTGTCTATGCTTTAATTTCTTCTTTAATTTTATGTGATGTTCATGTTATTTACTATAGCTTAGAGAAATCATATCTCGATTGTTATTTGTTTTATGTGCAGTAACGGCCCATTGTTCATTTAATTAAATAACATATAGCTAATTGAGATTGTCAGATCCGTAATTATTTGGTGAAATCAATAACAAGTAGCAATTAGTATGACTTCCTCACAAGGGTTGCTATATTAAGTAAATGCATGGTTTGGTCTAAATCAATCTTATTTGTAGGTTGGTTGGTTCAGGTTGGGTCTTTCTAAATCATAATACTGTCAATATATTAAATTATTTCACTTGTTAAAGGGTTGTTTATTGGCTAGGGATTAATTACAGTATTACTTGGTTAATCCATTAATACAGAAAGATTAGATCGGGAGCTCGAAGCTAACGACTATAACCGGTCCATTAAATGATTTTAGAAGTATCTTTTCATCTATGATTAGTAATTTAAATCCTGTACTGTGAATACCTTTAACTAAAATTTTCCATCAATTGATTTTATCTTTATTTATTTTCTATATTTTTATTTTATTTATTTTTAATTTTCAATTTACAAAATCCCCTAATCTTTTATTTTTAGTTTGTTAAATTTCTAGTTATTTAAAAATTAACACTCAACCAATCTTTGTGGATTCGATCCTGCTCATCATTAATTACAAGTTAGTTTTAAGTAGGAATTTTATTTTTGTTGGTTTCGACACCCATTATCAAGGTTTAACAATATCCCGTTAATCGGGTTCTTTGATCTTTTCATTTTTATTTGATTTTTTACGCTCTCGTACCTTTTTAGTGTATTGTGGATGTTCCTTGTTCTTGTTTTCGGGTGGTCCTATGAAAAAGAAAGAGTGTATATCCCTATAATCGAAAATTTTACCTATTTTTTAAGGGTCGCTATTTCAGGCTTTTCCTTTTTAGGCATCTTTTGTTTCCTTAAGTGTGCTCCCTACACTTTCAATGTTGCAATACCCTCTTATGCCTTCTGTATTAGGTTTACCTTTTATACGATGTGGTTTTATGGTGCGATTGTTCCTCTCCACCTTGTGCTCCTATTTTAAGGCAGTGCTTGCTTTTCCTTTAAAGAAATGTGTTAGTTTAAAAAATATTAGAGTTTACCTTTTATTTCCCCGAGCTTTCTGATATAGCTTGACTGGGTCTGACTTTTAATGCTTATGCTTTTAATACTATAGGGGCCCCATTTGTTCTTCGTTGGTCAATGGCTTATCTCTCCCTAATTCCTTTATTTGTCTTTGGTTTGGATGCGGCCTCCATCCTTTGTTATCTTCAACTCCACTTGTTTAAGCTTCTTCTAAGGAGATGGAGTCATCTGCGAGTAGCTTAATCAATTTAATTTTGAACTTTTATCTATCTTGCTTCCATTGCTTTTCTACTATAGCCTTTTGTTAAAAGGAGTTGTCCTTTTCATAAACTTGTCGATCAATTTCTTAATTTAGTGGGCATTTTTGGTGTCATGCCATCATTCTTGAAGGGCTATTGGCTTTAGAGCCTTTGGATGACTTGTCTTTATTTGTCTTCCACTTCTTGTTTATTAGCATAGATCTTATTTGGGTGAGGTAGATCCTTTTTTAATTGTCTATCCATGCTTAGGTTTTTTCCTTTTTATTCTCTTTTTCTAAGAGTGTAGACACTTTTGCTCAGCTACTTCCTGAGTGCTTATTATTTCAAAGCTTTCTTCTGGATTTTCACCCATTCAAGCTTTTGATGGGGAATCAGGTCACATTGTTTCATTGGATCTCACTTTTGCTTGAACTATATTGTTAGGATGGGAAACCCTTTTGTGTCGCCTGCTATGGAGATTTTTTGTATCCTGATCTAATTCTTCGATTGCTTTTTTCATCAATATTTATTAATTTCACATGAAATATACCTCATTGGTTGGTGTAACACCCTTATACCACTGTACTATACGTACAGTGATCGGATGTTAAAATACTATGATGGTTACAATTGCTGTTACAAACAGTACTGTAAATTTTTTTCTTTTTTTTTCAACATTCAATCGTCATTAAATAAACAATCCATATATAAACTTGTTTACAACTTACACTAAACATATGTATATAACCTATATAAACTTGTACATATGAATCATCTTCTATGTCCACTGGTATCATATACATGCCATGTCTATACTATCCTTCTTGCTTTACAGCACTACTCTTGTTCAACACCAACTTACAGCCACTTTAACTTCCTACTTCCATAACCTACATGCAGTAGCAACACTACATGCTGAGCATTAAAAATGTCCAATGGTGGACACAAATTCCAAACTTTCCATGAACAAATTCCTTCATGCACACACAAGAGCACACATTATTTTTTTATTACATAGCTTTATTCATTCAATACTTTAGATCACCTCTTTCTTTAACCTTCAGTATTACTAATTCATTACGTAGCTTTACTTCTAGTATTATCTTTAAGTCTATTTCTTATCGTCATGTGTATTTTCAAAAAAGTTACTTAACCTTTATTTTACTTGTATTTTTAGTCTATCATTACATATATTGGCTTTTAACTCACTTTACATTTCAATTGGCTTTCAGAATATTTTAAATAATTATTATTATTTCTCTTATTAATTCAATTCGTTATTAAACTTTGATCATTCTACAGCAATTTCATCAGACAAAATTGTAAATTTTATTATTTTTCTCTTTTCTTCTTCTTTATACACACACACACACACACACGTTACATTAGTTATGTTAACAGTAACAGTCACTTTAATTAATGGTTCTCTTATTACAGTTGTTGTCATTAATTTCATAATCTTTCATTTTAATCTAATGTTGTTCTTTTACATTAATTAAACTTTTTAACATAAGTTACTTTCATTCTCTTTATCAATATTTTTCAGTGTAGTCATAAATTTTACTAACATTGTATTCTATTATATTATGTTTTTTTCAGTAATTACTTTTTTTTGTTCATTAGACAGTTTATTGTCTATATACATTTATTATTCTTCATCCCTCCATACCTATATCGATTTTATTACTTCTGTTCACTTCTAGTTTACAGTCACAAATAACTCATTAATAGTCCTTTCATTATATTTAAATATTTATCTTTATCCTCACAGTTATATTATTCAATATTATATTTATCTCAATTTTATGCCTGTACTTTGCTCATTTTAATTTACTTATATTTCGAATCCTTATTTAATGCCATAATGTAATTTGGTTCTTGAACTTTTTATCATATTTCGATTTGGCCTCTATCAACAGCACTAATATTTAATTTACTTCGGTTCGATTCTTACTTCACTATTCATAATTATAACGTTACCTAACTAATTCTATTATTCCCTTTCATTTTTATTTTTTTGTTCAATAACTTTGGTAAAGTCTACACAATTCGGTTCCTATATTAAATTTGTGCATAAAAGTATTAATAATATTTTAATTAAATCCTTGTAACAATATTGTATATACATTTCTCGTTAGCCAGCATTTTTCATTCATTTTATGTCTCTAGTTCCTTTAAATTTTTCATTGTTATCCAATTTCAGTTCAGATATTTAATTCAATTAAACTTATGATTTATATTTCTTTTATGCCTTTAGCTTCTTATTACGCTAGTATTTAATTCTTTTCATTTTAATTCATTATTTTGTATGCACCATTTTTTATCGGTTATCTATCATTCGTTTTACTATCACACTACTGTCTTTGTACTTTTATTTCGCTAATTAGCTAATCAGTAATTTATTAGATATTCCAGTATAACATTTATACTTTAATGATTGATGTCTATTTTACTTTACAATTTTTTGTTCCTTTATAAATAATTCACTTCAATTTTCTTTCATTAGTTTGCCCCTAGTATCAATCCGTTAAGAATCTTCGAACAGGATATGCGGGATTAATACATTTAGAGTGATTCCAAAAAATCATCCGAACATTCACATGCCATTTACATTTCACACATTTTAACATTTCATTTATTTTATTAAATTACCATAAAACACTTAATTTACATCTAATTCACATTATTAATTCTTTTAACCACTACTCAACCAATAAAATATTTTCACTTGAAATTAATTCTTTTTCCACTAATTCGATTCCAAACCATTTATTTTTCAATTCCAACATCATTCCCATCACAATTCATTTTAACATATCATCTTCCATAATTTCTAATTTAAACATAATACAACATTATACTTTAATATATTTAAATATACTCTATTAATTTCAAATAAATTAACACATTAAACTTGCATTATTTATTCATTTTATGTCATTATACTTATTTAATTACCTAAATACACTTTAATATAATTATATTCGCCATTCGACCTAAATTACATTTTCATTCTTATTATTTTATTTTATTTTTATTTTTCTAGTTCCTTTCACCCTCACCTTTTTATCTGTGTTTATTATATTTTGCATTTTTATATTTCACACTTAAATATTTTATTATTCTACCTTTTTAAAATTATTATATTATTTACTTTCAAATTACCGTTTAGTCCCCTAAACCGGTCAAATTATCGTTTAGTCCTTATTTTTTCACTAAATTACTAAAATACCCTTTTTGTTCATTTTATTTACAATTTTACCACTAGTTAATTCATTATTCATTTGTAAAATTTTAGTTTAATCCCTACACTTTATTTCATGGAAAATTTCATATTTAATACTTAATTAATTTCTTATTTTAGCTATTTAACCCTTAGTTCACTTAATTTATCATATTTAATACCATGTCCTAATTCATCAAGTTGAAAAATCATCATTTTCTTACTTTCTTAATTCAATACAATTACATAAATATCATCTACACATTCTAATTTATCTATTAGAATCTTTGAATTAAATTAAAAATCTCAATTTTATATACCTTGATTTTGAGACATAAAATTTACTTCTTGATCTCTCACACTTCTTCCACTTTAATTGATCTTTTGGGACTATCACCAATGAAAAGAGAGGCTAAAATTACTTAAGAAGGTTTAATTTGGTGGGATTAAGGAAGAAAATTGAAGAAAATTCCATGAAAATGGTAGAAAGGCCATTCGGCCATAAAGAAGAAAGGAGAGAACGTGAGAATTGTGGTTAGAATTCTAGATATTTTCAAATTTTTGAGGTATTTACAGGGGCTGGTTTGGGCTAGGCCTGGTCCAACCAAGGTGGTTAGGCCTAATTCAAGCCCAAATTGATTTTTAAGTTCATTTATGTACTTTAAATTATTTATCTCTCTTTCCAAGCTCAAATTCACTCAAAATTAGTTTCATAATTCTTAAAATATATAATATAGCCTTTATAAAAAATTTTTGGCTCAATCGGAGTCCATTTCTGATCCGGTTCATTCAAATTGGTCCGATTAGATATTTTCGGTGTTATCGTAAAATTTATTTTTCACCACCAAATAATTCTAAATAATAATTAGAGCCTAACTAAAACTTTCTATAATTTTTAAAGATCATTTACTATTTTTAAAGCCTCAATCAAATTCAAAATTAATCAATTACTATTTAAACCGAAATCAATTTTCTCTTACTTTCTATGTTAAACTTTACTAAAAATACTTCCAAAAATTCTCAAAATATATTCATTAGACTTCATGAATATTTTTGGATCAATCGGAGACTATTTTATGATCTGATCCACTTTTACTAGTTCGATGACCTAATTTTTTAAAATCTCCAAAAAATTAATTTTTCACTACCAAAATTTTTACATCTCATTTAATGTAGATATGAAAATTCTGGTGACTTTTAGATATCATTTGCTATTTTTAAAGTTCCGATCAAAACTTAGTCAACCCAAATACTATTTGAATCGAAACTATAAAATTTTCTTATTTTCAGCTTTTGGAAATTCATTTGACCTTATTTCGATTCCAAATTTGAACCACGGGCTTCTACTAACATTCTTTTTCTAATGATCCAATAAAATATTTTTTTATTTCGGGAGATACTATCACCCCCGTATCACTATTCACCATCAAAAAATACTATTTTCGACTAATCTGGTATTTGGACCATTACAATTCTCTTCCACTTATAAAAATTTCATCCTCGAAATTTTATCGTATACCACCATCGTGTTAGCAATTTCTACATATAAGATCAGTTCAGGGATATTCAATTTACTAAATCCTAATTCGTTTACATTTCATTGACATTCATATCTTACGATCCTCGTGGTTTAATAAACTAAAACTATCTTTATACCTCCTCACATATTCTCAATCACTTCTGTTACAAATTCCTATTCATGAAATTTATATGTATCACTTTGTCCTTAACATACTATCTCCGATTTTAGGACCGCCTAAACCGCTCTCTGATACCAATAAAATGTAACACCCTTATACCATTGTATTGTACGTACAATGATCAAATGTTAAAACACTGCGACAGTTACAATTACTATTACAAATAGTTCGGTAATTTTTTTCCAATATTCAATCGTCATTAAATAAACAATCCATATATAAACTTGTTTACAACATACATAAGACATACATAATCTGTAAAAATTTGTACATATGAATCACCATCTATGTCCACTGGTATCATATACATGCCATGTCTATACTATCTTTCTTCCTTTACATCACTGCTCTTATTCAGCACCAGCTTACGGCCACTTAAACTTTCTACTTCCATAACCTATACGCAGTAGCAATACTACGTGCTAAGCATTAAAAATGCCCAATGGTGGATACAAATTCCAACCTTTCTATTAACAAATTCATTCATGCACTTGCATTTTTTTTCTTATAACGTAGCTTTATTCATTTAATACTTTAGCTCACCTCTTTCTTTAACCTTTAGTATTACTAATTCTTTATTTAACAGTTGCTTTATATACAATATTTATTTAATCCTAGTTATTTTCGATATTATTCTTAAGTCTATTTCTTATCTTTATCTATATCTTTGGAACAGTTACTTAACCTTTATTTTACTTGTATTTTTAGTCTGTTATTACAAATATTGGCTTTTAACTCACTTTACCTTTCAATTGGTTTTCAGATATTTTCAGCAAATATTACTTTTTTTTATTAATTCTGTTTGTTATTAAACTTTGATCATTCTACATTAATTTCATCAGACTCGATTGTAAATTTTATTATTTTTCTCCTTTCTTCTTCATTTCTTTATATATATATATATATATATTGTTGTCATTAATTTCAGAATCTTTCATTTAATCCAATGTTGTTCTTTTACATTAATTAAACTTTTTGACATAAGTTACTTTCATTCTCTTTATTTATATTTTTCATTGCATTCATAAATTTTACTAACATTGTATTCAATGATATTATGCTTTTTTCGGTAATAACTTATTTTTTCATTCATTAGATAGTTTACAGTTTATATACATTTATTATCCTTCATCCCTCGGTACCTATATCGATTTTATTACTTCTTTTCACTCCTAGTTTAAAATTACAAATAACTCATTTACATTCCTTTCCTTATATTTAAATATTTATCTTTGTCCTCACAGTTATATTATTCAATATTATATTTATTTCAATTTTATGCTTGTACGTTGCTCATTTTAATTTACTTGTATTTTGATTCCTTATTTAATGCCATAATGTAATCTAGTTCTTGAACTTTTTATCATATTTCGATTTGGCCTCTATCAACAGCACTAATAGTTAATTTACTTTGGTTCGATTCTTACTTCAGTATTCACAGTTATAACGTTACCTAAATTATTCTATTATTCCCTTTCATTTTCATTATTTTTGTTCAATCACTTTGGTACAGTCTACACAATTCGGGTCCTGTATTAAATTTGTGCCTAAGAGTATTATTAATATTTTAATTAAATCCTTATACTAATATTGTATATACATTTTTCATTAGCCAGCATTTTTCCATTCATTTTATGTCTCTAATTCCTTTAAACTTTTTCATTATTATCCAATTTCAGTTCAAACTTTTAATTCAATTAAGCTTATTATCTATATTTCTTTTATGCCTTTAGCTTCTTATTACGTTAGTATTTATTTCTTTTCATTTTAATTCATTATTTTGTAGGCATCATTTTTTATCGGTTATTTATCGTTCATTTTACTATTACACTACTATCCTTGTACTTTTATTTCGCTAATTAGCTATTCAGTAATTTATCAGATATCCCAATATAACATTTATACTTTATGATTGATGTTTATTTTACTTTACCATTTTTCGTTCCATTATAAATAATTCAATTCAATTTTTTTTTCTTTGGTTTGCCTCTAGTATTAATCCGGTAAAAATCTTCGAACCAGATATACAGGATCAATACATTTAAAGAGATTCCAAAAAATCATCCAAACATTCACATTTCATTTACATTTCACATTTCAACATTTCATTCGTTTTATTATATTACCATAAGACACTTAATTTACATTTAATTTACATTATTAATTCTTTTAATCTCTACTTAAGTAACTCAACCAATAAAACATTTTCACTTGAAATTAATTCTTTTTCCACTAATTCGATTCCAAACCATTTAGTTTTCAATTCCAACATCATTCCCACCACAATTCATTTTAACATATCATTTTCCATAATTTTTAATTTAAACATAATACAACATTATACTTTAATATATTTAAATATACTCTATTAATTCCAAATAAATTAGCACGTTAAACTTGCATTATTTATTCATTTTATGCTATTATACTTAATTAATTAACTAAATACACTTTAATTTAATTATATTTACCATTTGGCCTAAATTACTTTTTCCTTCTTATTATTTATCTTATTTATTTTATTTTTATTTTTCTAGTTCCTTCCACGCTCACCTTTTTATCCGTGTTTATCACATTTCGCATTTTTATATTTCACACTTAACTATTTTATTAGTCTACCTATTTACATTTATTACATTATTTACTTTCAAATTACTTTTTCATCCCCTAAGCTAGTAAAATAACCGTTTAGTCCTCTTTTTCACTAATTACTAAAATGCCCTTTTTGTTCATTTTATTTACAATTTTGCCACTAGTTAATTTATTATTCATTTGAAAAATTTTAGTTTAATCCCTAAACTTTATTTCATGGAAAATTTCATATTTAATACTTAATTAATTTCTTATTTTATCTATTTAACCCTTAGTTCACTTAATTTATTATTTTTTCCTCAATATTTGGCAAAATTACTAATTGGCCCCTAAATTTTTATTTTCTTCCATTTAGGTCCCTTTTCACTCTAACTATATCATTTTTCATTCTTTCAATTATTTAAACTTTATATTATAAAAATTAATGTTCATATGCTTTTAGTATTCATTAACATTCAACGTAAATCTTGGTATTATTTTTTCTTTCTTTTAATTAAATCCATTTTGCTCTATTTCTTTAATTACTTTCTTTTTACTCTCTTTTATTTTATTCTTACTATTTTTTTATTTCAATTAACTAATGAGTTAATATTATTTTTATTTATGCAATAAACTCAATTTATTTCATTAAAATCTAATATTTTCACTACAAACATAATATAAAATTTCACTTAAAAATATTTTACTAAATTTCAAAAATTTCAATTAAATTAGTATACCATCAAAGCTACACATACATATAATTTATGACCTTACATTCAAAATTTAACCAAAATATACCATCACACACACAAACGGCCACACAATGTTCATCCTCTTACTTTTATTTTCTTCCATATTTAACCATTCAAAATATCACTTATAATCTTTCTAATCAATTTTATAATAATTATTTCAATTATACAAACATCAATCATATACATACATAACATACATAATCCTAAACCAACTCAATTAAATGAAAAATAGGGAATTCTGTATTCACATACCTTAATTCTTGTTCTTGACACCTTATTCCTCACTTTCTCCATCTTTCTCTTTGAGAACTTTTTCCTCTTTCTTAAATCCTACCATGGTCGAATTCATCAAGGCAAGAAATCATAATTTTCTTGCTTTCTTAATTCAATACAATCACATAAACATCATCTACATATTCTAATTTACGTATTAGAACCTTTAAACTAAATTAAAAATCTCAATTTTACATACCTTGATTTTAAGATATAAAATTTCTCTCTTGATTTCTCACACTTATTCCATCTTAATTGATCTTTTAAGACCAACATCAATAAAAAGAGAGGCTGAAAATTACTTAAGAATGTTTAATTTGGTGGGATTAAGGAAGAAAATTGAAAAAAATTCCATAAAAATGGAGGAAAGGCCATTCGGCCATAAAGAAGAAAGGAGAGAACGTGAAAACTATGCTAAGAATTCTAGAAATTTTTAGATTTTTAAGATATTTATAGGGGCTAGTTAGGGTTGGACCTTGGTTGGGCCTAATTCTAGCCCAAATTGATTTTTAAACCTATTTATGTACTCTAAATTATTTCTCTCTCTTTTCAAGCTCAAATTCACTCAAAATTAGTTATATAATTCTTAAAATATATAATATAGCCTTCATAAAAATTTTTGGGCAATCGAAGTTTATTTCTGATCCGATTCACTCAAACTGATCCGATTAGGCAATTTTCGGTCTTACTGTAAAATTTATTTTTCACCATCAAATAATTCTAAATAATAATTAGAGCCTAACTAAAATTTTCTATAATTTTTAAAGATCATTTACTATTTTTAAAGCCTCAGCTAAATCTACGGTCAACCGATTACTATTTAAATCAAAATTATCATTTTTCTTTTACTTCTTGTTCTCAAACCTTCCAAAAAATACTTTCAAAAATTTTAAAATATATTCATCAGGTTTCATGAATATTTTTGGATCAATCGGAGCCTATTTTATAATCTAGTTCACTTTTACCAGTCCGATAATCTAATTTTTCAAAATCATCGAAAATTTAATTTTCCACTGTCAAAATATTCTACATCTCATTTAATGTAAATTTGAAAATTCTGGTGATTTTTAAAGGTTATTTTTTATTTTTAAAGCTCCGATCTAATCTTAGTCAATTCAAGCACTATTTGAACCAAAACCATGAAATTTTTTTATTTTCAATTTTTGAAGACTTATTTGATCTCATTTCGATTTTAAATTTGAATCACAGACTCCTACTGACATACTATTTCCAATAATCCAATAAAATATTTTTCAACTCCGAAAAATACTATTCACCCTGATGTCACTATTCACCATCGAAAAATAGTATTTTGGACTAATTCGATATTTAAACCATTACAGTTGGTATCTCTGATTTTAGGCCATTTCAACTTTTCTACCTTTATAACATTTATTTATTGGTTTGGTGCCTTCCACGAAGCTAATCATAGGTGGTCATCCTATTTGGATTGTGGCTTGCCTTTTGCCTTTGTTCGAAATGCATCTTTGATGCCTCAGGAGCTTTGGGCATTCAAATTGCGCATCTTTGGCCTTCACTTCTCCTTGAGTGAGCTTGAATTTTCTTTTGCTTTTTATTTGCAGATTATCCTGCTGCGGTTACCCTCATAAGTTCCTAGGAGTTTAAGTTTAGACCAATTGCCTTGATCATGGAGCTTTTTCAGCCCTTTTACCTTAGTTGTCGATGCTCTTTGGCTTTGTTTAGGCCTTTTGGCTGCCATAGAGGCTCTTTTTTCAAAGAAGTGGAGCAGTTTACAAATAGTTATCCTATTTGAGGCCAAACCCTTTTGTGGGATTAGCATCGTTTTTGTTTTATCGTGTCCCGATTTGGTCTCTATTAGGCCATTTCTATAGGCTTATTGTCTTTGCTCCAAGGAGCCTATTTTCCTTTTTGGCATTATGTTGAATTCTTCTTACTATAGGATGGGATCCATTTCGATACCCCATTGTTTTCTTTTGGGGCTTTGAGATTCGACCTTATTGTTTTGCTGAACATTTATTTACATCTTTTTGCTTTTTTTTAGGGCATCCTTGGTTAGAAGCTTTTTCGATCAAGTGGATTTTCAAGTTTGGTCAAACCAGTTAGTTTTTTAATCCATCCCCTAGCTTTCTTCTTTATTGCTCTTTGGGGTGATAGACCTTGCCAAAAGGGGTTATCCATTTTACTACTTGGTGTGATCATTTTTTCAATTAACTTGCCTTTTATCAATGAGCTTTTTTTTTCTTCGCTAAAGAGGTGGTACTATTTTGAAGGAAGCTGTGTGGGCTTTTGCTCCATTCTGATGCATCAACAATCGGTCTTAGTCATGTAATCGGGCTTTGTTCGATCAAACTAAGCATTTGTTTTGAATTTTCGTTTTCTCTTCAATGGTGCCACTTTGTAAGGTGCAAATTGTCAATCATTTTTAATGCCTGTTGTTTCATTTTTTGCGTTTTTATAGCGACGATTTTATTTTCTTCTTTTGATGCTTTGATTTGTTGTGTCCTTATGTGTTGTCATGGGAAGAGAACATTTTGTCCTTCTTCAGCCTTAACGCTGATTATTTCATCTTTCTTCGGCCTTCAGGTCATTGCCATTTTCTTTTCTCCTTCTCTTTTTGTTGTCCGTGGTTTCTCTACATAGTCTCGAAGACTTTTATAGAGTTCTATGCTTTGACTCTCCGTTTGAAGTTCCTCCACGTAGTTTTGGAGACTTTCGTGGAGTTTTGTGCTTTTTTTATTTTTGAGGCTATGAGTCCACATTTCCCCAAATAGCGCAATAATTAGGCATCTTTTTCTCAGTCATCGACTTTTAATGAAAGCATCAAATGATAAATCACAAGTTTTCATATTAGAAAAAAAAAGATCCTTCACAGGAAAGAATAAGGAGCCAATGTGACTTTGAGAGTTGATTTCGATCGAAATATAACCATTGAGCCCTGCAAAATATGCTTGTCCGGTGGTACCGAGCGTTAACACTTCGATGGTTAAGCTAGCAATTGGAGAGAAAGCTTTTAAAGAAAGAAAGCATGGATAAACTAGAGAGAAAAAGTTTGCATTTTATAGAAATGAACTTGTTATTTGTAGAGCCTAAGGAGATTGAAAAGTGTTCTTGAATAGTCGTCCTACTCTAAAGAAGGTATGGCCTATTGTATAGGCAATAGTGACTTTGATTGTGGCATCTGTTAGATAGCCCTGTCTTATCAGAGATATCACGTCCGATCGGACGGTCTCGTTTCTTATGCTTTAGCCAACTGGCCAAGAGAGACGTCTATTGGGCTTTTAGATTACAGGTCTCTTTGTTAATGGGCCTTATGATTTTGATTTTTCATAGTATTATCCATCAATTCTGATTCTTATTGTTTTCATAAATTGTTTCAAATGAACATTACTTTTTATTTCATAACTTTAAATACATTATTAATTATGTAATATAAGTGAAATATTGTTATTGTTAGATTCATAAAAGTGTTATATTATAAACTTTTATTTGATAAATCGCTTATTTTGATTCAAGTAATTAATCAAATAGACAATTAAAAAAACTCTAAGGAGTTGGTGTTAGTCTAACAGTCAACCCTCAATTAAAAGTTTGCAAATGTCATTTGTATAATGTATACACAATACCATTTTCTGTAAAAAAAAAAATTATACCACAATTTATTTTCTTAAAATACTTAAATTTTCTTATATCCAATAGCATATACACTTTTTAATTTATAATCGATAGAATTTGATATTCTATTTTTTTCTTCAAAAATTTGGTTTATACTACTTAGTTTATATATATGCGATGTATTAGGATTTTTAAGTTAATCTCATTATTTGTTATTTACATTTTGATAAAAATAATTATCATGTGCAATCACACACGTCAAAAAATATGTAACAAGTTCGCATACGTTATACTAGTTCGACTTCGATTGGGCCCAATATTGTTAACAAAGAAGACCTAAATTATGGGCCGGCTGCCAAAGAGATTCAAATTAAAATTGTCGGCCCAGTCTGCTAATTAATTAAGAGTCCAATTTGATGTGAAATATACACTTTTATGTTTAATATGTGGTGAAATTTATTTATTTATTTTGTACCTCATGAAAAGTAAAACTTGATAACTAGTTCCCTTCAGTTCAGTATAAAAAGTATCCTAGGTAATAATCTTAACTCATCATTTTCTACTTATATACTTAAAGACATCCATATTAATTTGATTGCCAGAGTGTTCCAAACAAAGACTTTCCCCGAGCAGTATTGTGAAAAAGAAAGGAAGTTCATCTAGGGATAGGTCGGTGAAACAGGACTAAAGGTGAAACAGAGTGTGGAAAAGAGAATGTAGCTAGTACCTAAATCGTTTTCTTGGTTCTGAACCAGGCTTGGATTACTATACTTCTAAACTCACACTTAGTAAGAGAAGCATCCACATAGCACTTCTCGGTCTCATCGACCCAATAGTGATAAATATGAATGTAATGCAGTACACTTATTGGGCCTGGACATTATTTAGTTTCTAATAGAAAATGCTCAGCAGAACTATTTTTTGCTTTTGTTTACAACTTTTTAATAATAAGAATAAACTCATAACTGCTGATGATACATGAAATAATAATCTTCTCTAGACAAGGATAATGCAACAATCCTATCTAAAAAGCTTTCTAGTAAGGGAATGACTCCCATAAAGGATTATTATCCTTTTAGATTCAAGACTATTGTTCGCACTTCGTTTGGATTTGATAAGTCTATCGAGCATAGACATGTTCATGGGCGGGGTTCTTGGAGGAATTACATTGTTTTTGAAACATTTTCGTGTTAAAATCCGGCTCATAATCAGGTGTAATCGGGCATATTGAAGTAGCTAAATGACATTAAGTTTTGGCATATGGAACTTTATTAGGTAGACTATAACTGATTAACACAAGTATTAAGTACAATAATGGAGTACTGTATTAAAATAGTTTAGTACAGAGATGAGAAATGAATGCATAAGATAAATGTATGAAAGATGAAAAAGACGATACAAGGAGCATACAGAGTTAAAAGAAAACCAAAGTTGAAAAATGAAAAGAAAACGAAGAAGGGTCCACAAAGATTAAGAAATAGAATGGGCAAGGGGAGTAGAAATGTACATAACATAACGTAGCATAGCAAAACACAAACAACAAGAGCACCCCCGCTTTAAATGCGGGGCAGACAACACTCTCAGCGACTTTCGTGAAGGACAATGTCAGCCAGCCATTCCATCTCTCTACTTTCGGACCCTTAACAAGCGCATGATGTGAAAGCTCACTCCCCAAATGCACAAACCCACAATTCTCTCTCTATCTTTCTTTCTTTCTTTTAATAACCCAACTTTTCTCGCTATTTTTTGACTGCCTAGGATAAGTAAAAACTCAAAATCCTATTTTATTTTTCTTTTTTATTACAATAAGACATGCATGAGATGCACAATTGCACATGCACATTATCATATACTCATCATAGCCTTATGATAGCTTCTTTTGTCTCACTTTTGGTTTTTTTGTCAGCAAAAAAGATGGGAAAAGTGAGAAAAAAGAGAAAGTTTTGAGATTCGAGAGGTTTTTCTTTTTTTCCTTGAAAGAAAGTAAGAAAAAAAAAATAAAGGCATTCTTTCTTTCCCCACTCAACTTTTATTTTCTCTCTCTCTGGAAAAGTACTTTTATTTTATTTTTAATTCACTTATTTAATCAATCATAAGTAATCGATTACAAAATCATTTCCTCATCTCTCACATCAGACCATCTTTTCTGTTCTGCCAGAAAAGTTCTGTATCCGCTGCCCCCAATGCATTTATTACGCTCTTTCGAGGAATGGGCCATCCATTGTTACCACACCCATCCCTAACCCTAACCCTAACCCTAACCCTAACCCTAACCCACCTTTCTCTCTCTAAAAATTTTCTTATTCATATGTCAACTTCAAAGCGTACAACTTTGTTCTGAGTGTCAAATTGTAATAATAATATGACTATCTTTACCCCTATTATTTTGAAGGGAATTGACCATTATTGATACTATTATTATGATTATTTGCATGAAACCCAAGCCCAATTCTTACTTTCTTTATAAATGATGCTTGCTTTACTTGGGCGCGTGTTTGATTTGAAGTAGAAAGAAGATAACATCTGCATTGGGTACGCATATTCCTCACCGTATGATCATCTCGTTCTTTAGTAAAATATGCTCATCATACAACAATCATCAAACACCACATGTCTCATTTTAACTATCCTCTTATTTATAAAAGATAAATTATTTCATTTATCTTAAAAAAAGGGTTTTAAAGAAAGAGATATCTTTGATTCAATAATGTTTAACTTTCATGGACATCTCAACTAACACAAAGATTTCATACTTCATGAAAGCAGAGATTAATGCTCTTTTTTTTAAAAAAATAACAATAATTTAGAGAGGACATACGCAACAAATTAGAAAGATAAGATAAGAATTACACACTTTACAGGCTTGGATTCTTACTAAAAATTCCAAATAATAACTGTAAAAGAAAAAGAAATATGTCGGGATTAAAGGGGTTCTTTCTACCGAATCAAAAGTTTTGTCTAAATTAATTATGAAAATTTCATGAATCAAACCAATAAAACATTGATATATAGAATGAGTTAATTGAAAAAAAATTGGAATAATAATTAATATACATAAATGGCATTTTATCATCCATTTGATTTATGAAAATTCATGGACTGAATTTATACAAGAAATTTCCAAAATTTTGAATTCAAGTATTGAAATTAAATATTTTTTAAATATTTGAAAGTGAATATTTTAATTTAGTGTGAATCTAAATTCGTTGAATGGTTATACGGAAAGAAAAAAGTGTATAGGTAAAGTAGGATGGGAAGTGAAGCATACGCGAGAGAGTGGGAGAAGAGAGATTTAGAGGAAAGCATATATGGAAGAAAAAATTGTTGTTGGTAGTTGGGTTTTGTATGTAGTGTCGGTATAAGAGATGGTTTCACGGTACATTCTTTGGAATGGTGGTCTTTCACCTTCAACATATTCGCTTGTCAAAGGATATGAAATATACTGGAGCCCAGTTTTTTTCGTTGTTTTTTAGAAAAGAGGAAAAAAAAATTTCCAACCTTCACAAAAGAGAAAAGTCTTCTGCTTTGACATCCCCCTTTCTCTCTCTAATAAATGACTTAACTATTGCCCTACATCCTACGACCCTTATCGTATTGGAACTTGTTCATTGAATTCTTTGCTGAGGGCGAGTAGGGTAGACTTGTGGTAACAAAAATTAAAAGAAAATAAAGGTTTTTTTCAGACTTGTTTTAATTAATTCTATGTTTTGTGTTCTCGAATACTACAATTAAGTAAAATTGAAAACCGAATAACCTAGTGTTAGTATTTTAAGTCTCAGTAAATTTATTATTAATATAGTATCAAATTTCAAATTTCAAATTGTAATTTTTATTTTTTAATTTTTCAATAAAAAATGCTAAATTAATCCATTTATATATTTATCATCATTTTTTATTTTAATTAGTGAAAGATAATTTAATTAATCATAAGTATATTTTAGATAATTAAGACCGTAAGATGTGTTGATCGTTATATTGATCAATCCGAAAAAACCTAAAAGCAACATCTGAAAATGGGTCTAAGGGAATCAAACAAATACATGATAGTGTAAATAGATACCGAGAATTAGGTTAAATTGGAAAAGGAAAAAAAAAAAATAGCTGATACTGTCTGGGTTTTTCTGAACTGAAATAAAAATAAATTTTTTAAAATTTTATTTGAAGAGCAAAGAATATTTTAGCCAATTGAGTAACTTCAACTCCAGGACTCCCCCATAAGTTAGGAATTTCAAGACCGATAAACCCCAAAACTTTGAGAGACTTAAAGATAATTTTCACTCAAATTCTCTTTGAGCCATTTAACAAAAAATAGGGACGGAACAAAAATCATATTTTAAAAGTTAGAATATAATTTAAAAGAATTATGAATGTTACTTCAAAAAAAAAAAGGATTATGAATGTTGAACAGGAATTTACTAAAATTTTGGCTGTTAAATTCCATGCCATTTTTGTTTTCTAAAATTTCTTTTATTCTTAGAGTTATTAGAAGATTTCGTCCAATTGTACAAAAAGGATATACCAAATGGTTAATTGTTAACAAAGGGACTCCAATTTGTTTATTCCCACATTGATTGGGAATTCAAGTCCGGATTTGGTTGAAGAATACAATCTATGTATATTGAATGAGGTTGGATATTAAATTTCACAAAATCTACACCTTGTTTGGTATTGGTCCTTATTCTAATTCATACATACATGTGACATGTTTTTTTATAATTACATCATAGAGGATAAAACATTGGTTGTCAAGAAGATAACCCAAAAAAAAAAAAATAGAAGCATCATAACATATATTTGATTAAATCAATGACGTAATATGTCACACTATATGAAATGATATCAAGATTTTTTATATTTTTATAATCATTCGAACTCTTAAATCCAATAACTCTATTAATCTAAATTCGCATCAAGTAGGTTAAAAAAATGGAATAAAATACTTTTTTTTCAAATATTTAAAAATAGTTCATATTCACAATTCAAATTCAAAACCCAAGTTAAAAGAGAAAAAAAAAACTCTTATCTTCCCATTTCATTCCACAAGAGTCAATATCGAGATTTTATTTGCATATATTTTACCTTTTGAAAACAAGTTTCTTTTTTGTTTGTCTTTTACCTTGCTTTTGAAGGTAACACATCTAGACAAGCAAAATACAAATGAAAATGATTTTATCTAAATATAGTAATGTTTTAATTTGAAGGGACTACACTTGAAGATGTGATATTATTCATGCAAAAAAAATTAAATTAATTTGTCGATTAGATGTAATCTTTAATATTAATATATTCCAATTATATCTATGTTTTAGGGGCAAGGTTGACTTTTTGTTTATGTTTAGGTTTATTTAGGTTCTTTTAACTTAGATCGTGTTATTTTCTTGCTTTAAAGTGATTTACACTTATTTTGGTTCAATTTGTAATTCAGATTCGAAGAGTATTGAATTTGGAGCTTTGAAGTTAAGTTTGTTGCTTTCTAGTGCTTGAAACGGCTGTGTGGAGCCTTTTAGGCACGACCATATACTCCTCTGGAGCCACTTGGAGAATAATTGACCAAGAAAATTTTCTAATTGTCAAAGGAGTTTGACAGGGCCATTTCACTCACTAAGTGTATGGCCATTTTCAAAAGAATATTTAGATCTGTGTGTCCACTGAAAAACACGACCATATGTTTTACATATGGCACAATTGTGTTGTTCTCATTACTTTAGACAACGTTATTTTGCCTTGGCAGGGTTAGCTAGTTGCTTGCCCTAGCCAGGCACAATGTTGCTTTCTCGAGCACGACCGTGTTTTTCATCTCTGTTTTATTTACGTTTTCTTCATAGTTAGTTTTGGTAATTGTAGTTTTCTCTGTAGTTTTTGAGTAGTTCTTTAAGGGATTTGTCCAAATTTTAGTATAGTAGTTAAATTCTTACTTTAATTTCTTATATCGAAAGTAGATTTTAGTTTAATTGGTCATTTTGGAGAAGAACACAAGGATGAGGAAGAAGACTTCAAGTTTCTAAATCTTTATCGTTAAATTTGTAAAACACTTCTAACTTATCTATTTTATGATTATAGCTTTGATATTTGATTAGATTTCTAATTCCTTATGGAGAACCTATAGCTTGTATGAATGATTATTTATGCTTTAATACAGATTTTCTTAATTCTATCATTGTCTCTACTCTTATTCATTGGCTATTTACATGAATGTCTTGTTGGATTAATGAGTTTTTTTATATGGATTAATTGATTAAATGATTCGTGACTGTGAATACTCATGTGGTTGGTATTTGCTTGATTAGATTTCTTTCTCGTGGCTCTTTCCTAGTTTTGGTAGTTATAGGAATGGTTTTAGTTGAGTGTTCATTTTTCCTTGTCGAGATAGGTAGCTTAATCTGTAGGATTTCTTCAGTACGGAGATACTATTCGGTTTGAATTTTCTAGTTTGGCTTCGAGGTAATTTAGAATCGAATTTTGTAGTCTATGTACTTGGAGGGTATGGTCACTGAACTTGTGATCAAATTACGCAAAAGTAATGAATTTTTTTTAATAAAAATTACTGAACTTTACAAATTTATACAATAAAATCACTTTGATCGATTTCCGGCAATGGACAGATTAGAAAGTCCAGCTAGTATGTCCAGTCATCATATCATGTATACGTGGGCATGACATGTAGACAGAGGTTGATTTCACTTATGGTCACTCAATTTATGCTAAAATTAAGCAAAAATAATAAAATAATTTTTCTTTTTAAAAAAGTCACTAATCTTAAAACTTTTATATACAAAAATAACTATGATCGATTTTCGGTGATGACACTTGTTGGAAAATCCAACTGGCATGCCATGTAAGAAATCTATGCACACGTGGACACACTATCAGATCCACATCATCTGCGACATGTCGCTTTTGACAAATGTACATGTCAGCATCCAATAATATTTTGACATATGTCAAAATTAACACGTCAATGATGATGTGGATCTGACAGTGTATCCACGTGTGCATATATTGCTGACATTGCATACCGGCTGGATTTTTCGGCAAGTGTCACTACCGAAAATCGATCATAGTGATTTTTATGTATAAATGTTTTAAGTTTAGTGACTTTTTTGAACATTTTTTTTTATTTTGCATAATTTAGCATAAGTTGAGTAATAATGAGTGAAATTAATCTATAACACGTCAACATACCATGTGTGCATGATATGCTGACTGGATATGCCAGCTGGAATTTTCTGCCTGTTCCTCGCTGGAAACCAATCAAAGTGATTTTATTGAATAAATTTGCAAAATTTAGTGATTTTTATGAAAAAATTTCATTATTTTTGCGTAATTTCGCCACAAATTCAGTGACCATGGACGAAACTAATCCGATGCTTGGGTTTAGGATTGAGTGCCTAAATAAAGAGATCTTTTGCATGACTGATTACCCATATTAAGCTAGCGGAGATAGACATCCTTTGCAAGTCTCTTCCCTTGTTTGTTTCTCTTATTTGATGTTCATGCTTAGCTTTAATTTTACTTGCCATAGTATAGAGTAGTGTAGTCTAATCCGCAATCACTTGGATAACGATAAGTATTTAGAGGCTAATTGCATAGTAGAACAACGATCTTTGTGAATACGATATTCATGGTTATAACTATGCTTCATTTATTACTAGATTTGATATACATGCCAATAGTGGCAAAGTTATGATTTAAAATTGAAGGGGCAAAAATATAAATTATATTTAAAATTAAAAAATAAATTTTGGAGAAAGGGATCAAAATAAAATTTTAAGTGAGTAAAACTGTTTATTTAATATATATATATATATATATATATATATATATATATATATATATATATATATATATATATATATATATATATATATATATATAACAAAAAAAATTAAAAAATAAGGGGGGCAATTGCCACTCTTTCTTTCCACCTGGCGTCGCCAGGGCATGCCAAAGTCCAGTTATAAGTGTAAGATCCATTAAGTTGAATAAGTATGAATACATATTCATACTTAAAGAAGATTAACACTAATAAACCAAAAAATTCCAACCTACTATAATATAAAAAATGTAGTAATATTATTGATAGTTTTGAATTCTTTATTTACTAGTAAATCAACGCTTCATTACGATATGAGTTCATTCAGAGTTCATTTAACTATCAGATTAATTGCTAGAAATAGTGAGATTGAAATGGTATCACAGTACTTTCATTTGTATTTCTAAGTGTTAATAATGGACTTTAAATAACGTACTTTTCAATATTACTACTCACTCCTATTTTTTGAGAGTTAAATTTTATTTTAAATGTTAGTGATTTTAAAAAATCGATATTAATGAATTATTTAATTTTTTTTTCTCATGAACTGGTTAACCGGTCGATACTTACCTCTTATTTGGACTATCTGTGGCTTCCTATTTTATACTCAAGATCCAATAATTAGTTTTTTATTTTAACTAGAATTTGTTTTATTTATGGTTTTTACTTTTTAGGAATGATTTTATTTAGTTGATACCTAAATTTCTTTGATATTAGGAATAGAAGCTATTAACATTGAGATTTAAAATCTCTGTATGTCCTTTTAAAGAAAAATCGTTATATTACGTATACTCAACTATTGACCCATATGGAGAATGTATTAATTAATTTGAAATATATAAAACCGGCCTAATTAATACAAACTTAGCTTGATAATTTTGAAGTATTATTAATTTGTTTTTGTCTCCAAATCTAGCAAAGAAATAACGAAGTTCGACATTTAAAAGTACGAATTTGTGGTCAAAGATGAAATAATAATAATTATTATATTACATGCTAAAAAATATTTTTTTACCAATTATAACCTTAGTAATTTTATGATAGTGTTCCTTTTTTTTAAGAGTTTCTTTTTTCGAATAATTGCCTGTGTATCTGCAAAACAAAAGGTTTACCATTTAATCCTCTTAATTTTTTTTGAGGAATTTTCCTATATAAAGTAAATCATATAAGAAAACAAAGTAGAAATATTAACCCCTATTACGCTTTAAACCATTCTATTTGGATTAATATACACATACACCACCATTTTAATTTTACTTTATTTATCTATTAAATCACTCTCATCAATTTTATATTTAATAAACACAAAATCAATATGCTTTAAAAATTAGAGTACATAACATTCAACTGCGTTAATGTGACATAAGATCATATTAGAATAAAAAATAAACTCATTACAATAAATGAGAAAATTAATTCATTCTTTTTCAGTTCTCGTCAATCTCATTATGCATATGGAATGTGTGCTTTTATCACAACACTTCAAATGTCATATAAGTTTAAATATATATTTATTATTTACAAATTGTACAAATATAACTTCTTAATAAATCATTATTAAAATTTAAAAATTCAAATGTTCTATAAAATTAAGTTCGGATTTTCTGTATATGTATTAATTCATTCTATTTTACATTCCAAATACTGGTTTTAGCTAAAGTATTTTTCAGTTTATGAAATTTTTCACTTTCGACAATTAACTCGCATCTTAGCTAAATGCTATTCAGCTAGAAGTAAATTTAAATTACATTTAGGTTAAAAATTTTTAACTAGGAAGGTATTTGACTTTGAGGATTCACGTGTGATTCCATTCTGCCTGAACTGTTAAAAATAATGAAGGGGAATTAGAATTATGAATACATGACATGGAAACTCGAGCTTTGGCTGAATAATATCGACAAAAAAGAGATTAAAAAAATACTACTGTATATTGACAGACAATATGGGGAATTGATGTATGCATTATTATTAATTTAGATACAAGTATCAAGGAAGTATTAGAGGAAATATATTTAAGAAAAAGCACGTCAAAACAAAAATAAAATAAAATAAAATAAATATTTTAGTGTCACGGCTTATGCAGATATCCCTCTGATTTCTCTGATATACTTTCCAAATCTGTCTAAAACGAGACACTTCAAATCTCCAAATTCCTGTATTGTCCATTAGGATATGGCAACACAACTAGCTATAATCCAAACAGATAATTTTATTTATATATAACAATTTTATCAGTTAATAATTAGGAAGGTCTGCAATTTTTTTTTCCTCTTTACAAAAGTAGCAGGGAATTAAAACTGCCACATGTTCTCCATTCTCAATCATATATGCATGGGCTGTTCTGAATTTGTGCAAACCTTAATTTATAGAAGTAGGGTCTGAATTGAATTTACACTGGAAAATTTTAGGAATTTGAGGTCTTTAGTTGTTTTTTTTTTTAACTTAATTTTTGTTTTGGTCAACGAATTTTGAGAACTGGTATGTAAATATTCTAGAATTTTAAAATCTGTATCATTGCAAAGATAAAATGTCATTCCTTAATTTCATTTTTGCAGGTCGGATAATAGGTAAGTATCTAGCTTTTTATCTATTCGATGTTCTTTTCTTAGTTTAACGTTTACTCTTAACTAAATTTAGGTGATCGACATCTCTTCAAGCAATCCGAACGTCCATAGTCTTCCTCGTAAGAGAATCGCCTGCAGCAGCATCAATAGTCTCTTTAGGAGTAGGGTTCACTCCATTATAAAAAATCTGCATGAGCAACTCTCTTGGGAGATTGTTATGCGGACAACTTCGCTGTAATTATTTAAATCTCTTCCATGTTTCATATAAAAATTCATTATCATTTTGCACAAAAAGTAGTTATATCCTTGATTATCTTTACAGTTTTAGCTAAGGAAAAATACTTAGATAGAAAAGCTTATGCCAATTGGTCCCAAGTAGTTATAGAACCTCTTGCAAGGGAATTCAACCAAGCTTTTTACCTTCTCTTGAAATGTAAAAGAAAATAGCCTAAGCTTGATTGCATTCGCCGATACTCCATTTATCTTAAAAGTATCGCATATTTTCAGAAAATTTCCTAAATGAGCATTTGGATCCTCATTTGGCAAACAATAAAATTGAATACTATTTTTGTAACGTCTCTACTATTACAGACTTACATATTTAAGTGATTGGCCGGCAATTTTTTTTTTCTTTTTTTATCTTAAAAATCATATTCTTAACCACAATAATTTCTTAATTATTAATGTTTATCTATTATTCATTTTATAAGTCCAACTTGTTGCTAACATATAACTATCCAATTTTACTATTTATTTTTCAAAAATCCGGCAATATAATGACTATAAACTTGACTATCCTCCTGAAACGCAAATAATTTTCACAGCCCCTCAAGGGCACAATAGATCAAATAATATAATATATCCCATCCATATATACTCAATTTCGTTTTAAACTTATACAGTCCACCATTACTAGCCAATCACATAATTACATATATACAAAAACTGTATTAGTACAGACCAATTCTTTAACTTCAAATATTTACAAACATATACATGCCAATATAAAAATAACTTCTATTCCTTCCAAAATTTCTTCTCCCATGTGTACTAATGTTCTAGATCATCTTCCATACTTGCACGCAATAAATCTTACGTACTAAGCATTAAATATGTCCAGTGGTTACTAAAAATCATACTCCTTCCGTTTTTTTATCTGTCACTTTTGAGTAAAATTCAAATTTTATTTATCTGTCACTTTTAGACTTTCAATGTAATTTAATTTACTTTTTCAATTTATTTTTCTTTCCCAATAAAGTCAGAATCAATCAGATTTGATAATTTAGTCTTAATCACGTAATTTAATATTAAATTTAAATCTATTTATTATTTATTAATTCTAATGAAAATAACAAAAGTGACTGATAAAAAAACGGAGGGAGTAGTATTTTCGAACATACATAACTGCGTTAATTATGCAAAATTATCAATTTTTCTTATCAAAATACACTTTTCAATATTTGTAACGGTCTTTTTCATTCAATACTAAAATTTTGGTAAACTTTTGACTTTAGTCCTTAATTTTTTATTTTATTATAAAAATGTCTTTTTTATACTTTAATTACAAAATTGCTATTAATTTTCTTGTTTTCACTTTTCAATTAACCTTTGTCATAAAAAACTATCAATTGGTCATTGTTTTAACTTTTTATGTAAAATTACATTTTAACCCTTTTTCTTTATAAAAGTTTATTTTTGGACTGTTTGGTTATTGAATTACCATTTTACCCTTTATAATAATTTCTTAATCACTTTTACTCATTAAGTACAATTTTTAAAAAATTTACCATTTTGCTCATATATTTTTTTTATTTCTTTTTAATTAGGTCCTTTTTCACTTTTAACTTCACTTTTAGCTTTCTTTTTACACTTGTAATTTATTGTTATCATTATACCCCTAGTATAATCCCAGTAGAAATCCTCAAACCAAATATACGGGACATGAATCCCACAGGATCGCAATACAAATTGAGAAATGATACCAAATGATCATTACTCACAGAACAAATAATAGAATAGATAGATACTATGAAAGATCAGTAATCCTACCATAGCAAAATAAGTCGCCATGATTTGCACCGCGGTATAGGTATCCCTATGGCTAGCCAATTATATTCTGAGTTAGATTTTGACTGCTTAACTATTGCTAAAGGCAAAAATTCATATATTTTCAACTTATTTTTTAGATTTTTGACAATTTCAGTAGCTTTTTTCAGTCATTCTATCAAATTTTTAATACCTTTTACATAGTTTGTGAATTATTTCATTATGTTTTACCACTTTCTCATCAAATTATGAGTTATTTCACAATAATTCAACATTTTCACTTAGTACATAACCAAATTCCTTTTCAAAAGTATTCAATTAATTTTCATAAATTCTACAAAAATTCATGGAAATATTATTTCATTTCTATAATCATTTTATGGCTTAATTTCATCAAAAGGCATAAAATACACATTGATTTTCACTAAGGAACAATTCGGCCAAGTAAGGTTATCTACCTTACACGTCCATTTAATTCAATTTAAGCATTCTAATAGGCTTATTCAAGGTCCAATTTAAATATTCTAATTCCAATTTTAATTATACACATTTTTCCTGAATTTTTTCTAAGTTACATAAAAGAAAATCATACAAAATTAAGGGAAATAGGATGATTTATTAGCCACTAACATTTCTCTTAGGCTTAAGCTTTTCTAGACTTCCTTTTCCTTTTCCTTTGCTTTGGAAGCTTGCTCTTTTCCTTGTGAACCTACCATGGCCGAATTTCCCACTCATTAAAATCCTAATTTTTTGATCTCAAATTCTTAACATAATCACATAAATAAACTCTAGGCACCCTAAAATACTTGTAGGCACTTTAAAACAAATTAAACTCATGATTTTCACTCACCTCACTTTGACACCCTAAGCTTTATAACTTGATTTCTCTTGCTTTTGTTCTTTTAGTCAAAAGATAGAAGCTTAAATACACATCTAGAGAGTTAGAACTTTATTTCTTATGCTTGAATTTAGTGAGAATTTAAGAGTGAAATGGAATAAATTTGAGAGAGACATGAAGGAGAGGAGTTCAACCAAGGGAGAGGGAGAAGAAGGCTGTAGAAATATCTGGTCTTCCATAGATTTTTTTGCCCCTTAAGTGAATCTTGAGTGGGCTTGGGTTTTGTCTAATTAATAGATTTAATCCAAATTAACCAAATTCCATTAATGACCCAATAAGCGAATCCAATTAATTTTTCCCATTTTCCAACTTTAAATAATTTCAAATTTGATTACATTACTCTTATCACATTAAAAATAGATTGTATACAAAATTTCAGCTTAATCGGAGTCCGTTTTCGATCCAATTCGATAATTATCGATGTTACCGAAAATTTTTTTTTGCAGTCAAAATATTCTACACATTATTTTAAGAATATCTATAATCTCTGGTATTTTTTAGACTTTATTTGCTATTTTTTAGATTTTATTTATTATTTTTAAAGGTTCAGTCAAACCTAAATTAACCTAGTTAACTTAAAGCCGATCTGCTTCCTTTTTGGTATTTTTGACTTTTGGAGACCTATTTGACCTCAAATTTACTTCAAATTTTAATTCTAGATTATCCGTGATCAATAATTTTTGATAGTCAAATAAAATATTTTTCACCTTTGGATGTATTTTTTAGCCAAAAAATACTATTCACTATCAAAAAATACTATTAATGACTAACTCGATATTCAAGCCATTACAATTTTGCATCATTTGTAATAGGGAAGCTTTAATTTGAATCGGGTTCGCATTTACCGTTGGACAAACTATCCTTTGTTGAGCCCCACTCAACGTTGGTGTAGCAAAATCCATCAATCTTGGTGGATCATTTTTCGCCCTGATAGGTATCTTATTCTTTTTTCTCTTTGATTTCAATTTTCTAAAAGAAATCTTTCTATTTTTGGACTCAATTGTTCAAGTTCTTCTTGAGAGCTCCTTGTTCTAGGCATAAACTAGAACCACCAAATCTGTAAAAATGAAATAAACAAATAAATACAAATTAAATATTGTAATCCAAAATCTTTAATCAAGAATTATAATGAAAATAAACATCAATTGTATATCCGATAACAGTGCCAAAAACTTATTGTGCTAAATCCATAAGCGTACGATTTACTGATTAATACTTAAGATATCATTCCCATAAGGACTAGATTGACTGTTATACACTACTACTTGATTTTAATCTTGTTTACAATATATCAATAATTTGATTGTAAAACTAAACTACTAGTGGTAAACTATTTCTAATTATAATTAAACCTAATTATTAATGATCAAAGAAGATAAATAAACTTAATGATATGAGTTAACAAGTATGAAAATTGATTTTATTCTCTTGATTTAATACATAATCTTATAATGCAAGCCAACTTGGATTAAAGTTCCAATTCACTCTCTCGACATAAATTAGAATGCCTAAAATATACATATATAATTCTAATCCTTAACTCTCATTAATGAATTAGTTAATTATAAACACATATTTCAAGATTATTTACCAACCTATAACAATCATCCTAACATTCCGATCTCTCAAGTAATATTTTGGCAATGAACTTCTATTAGCTTTAAGAAAGAATATATCTCTCAACTACACTCTCACTTATTATGATTATACATAGCATACTAATAGAAAATTATGCAATAAAGACTACTTGAATTAATATGAATAATTAGACATAAGCATAAATTGTTCAAGTTCTTAAAGTATCATTTAACATGTACAAAGAAGAAAAAATAGATGAAAGATGATAAAAAAATAAATCTCTCAACCCTTTTTCTCACTAAAAAGATATTCTTCTCCTTTGCTATTGTCTTCGTCTCAAAACATAAAATATACTAACTTTTTTTAAAAAATAATAATAATTGTTTAACTTTTCAAAAAAATAATAATAATTGTTCTCTCAAACTTCAATATTCAGAAATTAGATATATCCCTATTCAAAATCTACATCTTTTTTATATACTTATTCTCCAAGACTTGTGTCCCTTGAAGTGTCTCCTTAGAGGTACACGACCCTTGATAAAAGTCATGCCTCTTGAAGTAACTTTTCAAAATTAACTGCTCTAATGGCTCTCTTTGTCACATCCGCGACCACTATTGCGCTTGCTACAAAACACGAGATTTTAATTTATTGACTTTTTTGCTCTGACTTTATTTATCTTTCTTGCTTGTTGTGTTCATGATCTTTACCGTGCCCTTGACAGAAGCTCTTTCTCTTGCACCATTTTTGCCTTGTTCTCCTTGTTTTCTTCTCTTTACTCATACACACATACAAAACATATAAAAACATAAAAGATGCCATGGTTCACACATAAAATAACTAAAACTAAATATCTCCTTAAATTAAACATAAAATACTAAATTTACATGTGCAAAACTACACACATCATCCACACAGAGGGGTATATACAAAAGGTCCATCCCCGAGTCATGAAGATATAGGCAACCAAAAACTCCTAAAACTAATGTCACCATCCGCCAGATGAGACATCTAGATAGTTCCCTCATGAGGTGAGTGAACAATCGTACAGTCTTTGCTTGAGAATATAATGCCTTAGTGGATAAGTGCTCATAGCTTGAGGTGGAGGGTTCGCTATCAATTTTAACTTCTCATATAGCCACACCTGTCATAAAAAAGAAATAAAAAAAAAGAGCCGCTTAGGTGCGTTGGGTTAAATTTAGTCAAAAATAAGGTAAGAAAAAATATGAAATTTCAAAAGGACACATTTTCAATAAAAAAATCTAGTATAAAAATCCAAAAAGGGTTCACTACCTTTGAAATAATGATGTAACTGGAGCAATAAGGGGTTGCCGATAAAATGAGCAGCAGGGTTGGCATGAATAGCATCAAGGTTGATGATTGTCTCTGCCACAATCAAAAGAAATAGGATACAACCTCTACACACACCGTCCATAACACTAAAAGTCCATAGTTTCCTATCAGGTTATTCGAGCATATTAATAGACACCGGACAAAGAAATATAGCAATATTGTAAATGTCTGGAATGTGGGCACATCACTAAAATCATCTAAGATATCAATTAATAATTTCGGTGAAAAGGTCATTCCTCGAGGTACTAGGCCTCTTACCTCAAAAGGAAGAACACCCAAAGCTCGAGTCACTTCTCTAAGGTAATCGAGAACAATGGAAGGAAAATAGTAGGGGTGTGCATCGATCGGGTTTGGGTGAACTCGACCCGAACTCGAAACCTGATTAACACATATTTTTCTCACCCGACCAGACCCTACATAAATATTGGGCCCCTACCCGAATAATCCGATATTTTTCGGGCCCGACTCGAACAATCCAATTAACTTGAAATTAATTTTTTAATTTATATATTTAAATTAAAATCCTAAATTAATACAAATAAATAATATTAGATACTATAAAAAATATTTTAAAAATACAACAAAATAACAATTTCAAAATTATATTAAATATATATTATATATTAATTAATATTGTAGAGAAATTATAATTTTTTTATTTATATATTAAAAATTCGGGTTAGTCGGGTTTCACCCGACCCGGCCTGAAATTCGATTAACACCTACACCAATAATCGAACCGACCCTAACATCTCGATTAATCCTACCTGAATGTGTCGGTTCGGTTCGAATTGATCGGATCGAATCGATTTTTGCACACCCCTAGAAAATAGGGCAGGGCGCTAGGTTTAAATCACATGCCAATAATCTCAGCAAACTCCTCGAGCAAAAGGCATAACTCATAGTGTGTAAACCTAAAAATATGGAACCTTAGGTCCTAATACTGAGTAACAGAAAAGATCAAGTCTCTATCTAGTTTTACCCTTCTTAAGAACTTCAGACTGTGGTATGGAGTCAAAAAATGGTCTTTTCAGGTCTTTGGGTTATCCAATAACCTATTCAATTTGGTCATGGCTGAAGTTAACATAGTGAAGATATTCAAGTGGTCTAGAGATCAGAAGTAGTAAAAATAAAATATAATAATAAAAAATAAAAGGGGAAGAAAGGAAAAAAATAAAATAATAACTGTAAATTGAAAGATGAAAAGAAAAGAAAGAGAGAAGGAAAATACCTAGAGGAGAGCCTACTTGGAAGAAGGAAGATCAAAGGGCATAAAGACCAAGAGAAAATCAAGTTATTTATAGAAAAGACATGACAAACGACTGTCTCTCAGAAATGACCCACAGCCTGGCTGTTTGTCACCCCTGGACTGCCTTAATGAATCTTTTTTGCATGTCCTATATATTGCACATACATCTTTGCATTCTCCCTATTTTCATTTTGCAGGGAATCCAAGAGATACACTGACATTATAAGGCTTCCCAAAAGGTTTAAAGTCCGAGAGTATTTTGTGTTGAAAAAAAGGGGAGGGGGATAATAATAATAATAATAATAATAATAATAATATAAAATTGATGTAAAAATAAAATGTAAAATAAATAAGGATGAACATGGAAATTAAAGAAAAGAAAAAGAAAAATTAATGAAAAATGAAAGAGTGGTGATAGACAAAACATAAGTGGCAGCCGTCTGTTGTTCGCGACAGATTCCCTATCCGTCTATCTCTCAAAATTTAAACTTCGCCACCTTTTCTTTTTGTTCCTCCTCTTTCCTCTCCTATAACCGCCATTAATAGCGATTCCCACTACTAAAAAAATGCAAATTAGCGACGACAAAAGTTGTCGCTAACTAATGTTTTTTCGTCACTAAATCAGTTTAGCGACAACTTAGCGACAACCATCATTTTGAAACAAAAGTCGTTGTAGCAGAATTTAGCTACAACAATAAGTCGTCACCAAATTTTAGCAAGAACTAATCGTTGTCGCTAAATATTTGTCGCAATTTTGCTACAACACTGTTCTAGCTAAATTTTGCGACGACAAAACATTTGTCGCCAATTTGCTACGACAATATTCACGCTAAATTTTGCGACAACGATATTTTTATCGCAATATTGCTACGACATTGTTCACGCTAATTTTTGCAACGACAGTTCGATTGTTGCAAAATTGCTACGGTAATGTTGTTGCCAAATTTTGCTACAACAATATATCGTCGCTAAATAGCTACTGTTCATACATGCTAATCCATTATTAAATTGAAATTATTTTTTAATTCATTAAATTAATATAGAGATTTAATCATTTAAACAATAAACTACAAATAACAAATTTATATTTATTACTCAACATTCAATATATATATATGAAAAAAATTTATTTACAAATGCATATCTAAATTAATTGTATATCCAAAATAATACATGCATATATATTGTAGTAACAAATGATATACAAAATGTCCTAAATTCAACATGAATATGAACTTGAAGCTCAATCCTCATGGTGGATAGTTGCTGCTCTAACCTCTCCTCCAATCTCTTGTAAAGTAAAGGATCATGTCACTTCCACAATTTTAGAACTCCTCTAGGAGCAGCAGTAAAGATGAACCTGCATATCAGATCTAGAATGATTAACTGTTAATATATTTTCTATTAAAAGTAATGCAACACTGATATCTCTCTACCAAAAATGCTAGGGATGCTACTACAATTGTTAAATGGGCATAAAGCATTGCAAAATGCAACGCTAAAGAAATCAATTGATTACAGCCATTAAAAAAATCAATTAAAGGGTCATATTAAACATCCCATATAGCTAGGTTTCCAGAAATTAGCTAAAACATAAGGCAAAAAGTGTCTTCTACTGATGATTCAACAGCTATAATAGAGAAATGATATTACAAATTGTATTTCAAAATAATGTGCAATAGTCATAGCATGTTTTAAACTTTTTCAAAATGATATTACAAATTGTTCATCAGAAGTACTGTGGGAAATGCACAACAACAATTCATCAATTGGAGGTAAATTGAAAACCCTCGGTACTAATTCACCAATTTAATAACTAATTAATTACATAATTTTCCATTAAAAAACTATGTAAATGATAATAAAAATAATTTTGAACTTTTTTGTTCTTCAACTTGGTGCTAAGTTTCTTTAGCTGAATTTTTATCCTACATGTATAACAGAGATAAGCAAAAATGAAGTAGAATTGATAAATTTAAATTAAGTTGAACTAGAAAGCAAAAAACAAAAGAGAATGTAAAGAATGACAAAAACCAGAAACAAAGCATGTACACAGATATAAAAGCAGTTTAATTGACAAAAACCAACAGACCAGAAACACAATGTGATTAAACCATCTAAAATAAGAGTAAACAATAAAAAAAAATTATTTAGCAAACATAAATTTGAGTTTGGGAAGATGCAATTGATTATTAATTCAATTTATAAATAATACTATGACCAAATCAAATAATTTAGCCATTGATATCACAATTGGAATTCTATTCCATGTCAACATGCAGTGTATTCGACTCTTCTACCTTCTCACTTTTGATATTATAATTAAAGCAAGAATCAGCATAATAAGATATTATCAAGGAAGATATATCTAAGAAAATAGGAAACTAATGAGATCTATTGATACTAATTCTTATATTTCTTCTTAATCATTGAATGTATCAAATTAGCCTGTCCATTGGATTTGAAAATACAACATCGAAAATCATTTCGCAGTGTCATTGAATTGTAAATGCTACAGCAGAGAAGCAGACAATCAAAGCATATGAGCACCAAAAGCAGGAATAAGTAGCCAACAAAAGAGGTGGACCCAGAAGTCACACCGATTAGTTATTCTACAATTCTAAATAATGCTTATAATTATGATTGAGCCCAATCTAGCCCATTATTGTAAGAATCGAGTTTAACTATAAATAATAACATTACCTTTCCAAGAAGCTTAAGTTCTCGTCCAAGCGATTCAATAAATTTCAGATCAACTTCTATAGGCCAAACCAGCCCAAACATTATATATATGACTGAAGTTATATATCAAACATAAATAATTAAATGACAAATATATAGTTTTTTCAAATTAAATGCAGTTCATATCCTTGCAAAAATGAAAAGACCAATATTACTGAATTATTTTTTTTGGTTAACTGTTTACTAGTCTAATTTAATTGCATGATTAAATGACACCACACAAGGAGTATAGTATAATACAACGGAAAATTCTTTCTTAAACTGTTATTAATAATAATTTTATGCATTAAATTAATAATGTATTGTTGCGTAAAGATAAAAGAGTGCATAGTTACATAATTTATAACCTAAAAAAATAAAATAAAAGAAATTATTTTAATGTGCATGTATATACTTACCTTATAAGCACATTGAAGTTTCTTAAAAGATTCGCTTGATAAAGGACTTCCCATATTTTTATCAGGATGCACAAGCATGGCCTGGACACAATAAAATTATTGAAAAAAGTAAACAAATTCAGCATTCACACGTTTTTATGCAGCAACAGCAGGATTTAAACAATTGGATTTAATACACATCAGGCACATTAAAGTATTATAAGTTGTTCTAAGTGGTGACAGCTCCAGCTGGCTATTCATAGAATCAAGCAATCAGTATAGGGCAGTAAAAAAAGAATATTAATGAGGAAAAAATAATAAACTATTATTCTAGGAAAATAACAAGATTCATGCACAGAGGAAAACAAGAACTCTCTACTTATTAGGTAACGACTTAAAAGCGCATAAGGCAACAGAATGGAAAGATGGTTACATACCAGCAGTAAGATTGTCCCAGTTATCCACTTTGACCCACATGCTTCTAGTTGAATCTATCTGCAAAGATGAATATGAATAAGCAGGCATATGAATATCTAGACAACATATGTCAAATAATTATCCATATGCTCAAAACAAAGTCACAAGAAGACTAAACAAATAATTTTCCTACTCCTGCAAATTCAATCAATCAATTAGTTACCACTTACCACCCCAAAACTTTTTTTTTAAAAAAAAAGGTCATACTTCTCTGCAATTCCAACTGCCGGATCGTTTAAGCATGTCCATTTGATCCACCCTCTCTCGCTTGCTCTCTCTCTCTATATATGATATATTCAATCCAATCACACACAACTTTGTCCCTGCTTGCTTAAAATTTCACATTCTAAAATATTAGGCAAACCTCTGTTCTAATGGTTCATGACTTAAGCAGCTAATTTCTCTGGAAGTTACACCTGCAATTTCATTTACAATTCAACACCAATGTTCTTCCACATTATATCAAATTAAAGGTAAGTGGTATCTTAATTTTTTTTATTTGTTAAGTAGTAATAATAGCTTCTTACCCAAAAGTTCCCATGACACGAGTTGAAACATGAGTGTTAATATCTGAAGATAGCTTGGCCAACCCAAAATCTGCCACCTAATTAATTAATTAATTAAGTTGCATGTCAATATATAATCATCAGCTGAAATACTAAATCTAAACAATCCCAAGTAGAAATATATCGTAGAAGCTCTAAAAATACATACCTTAGCTTCAAAGTTGTAATCAAGTAAAATATTTGCAGCTTTAATGTCTCGATGGATGATTTTTGGATGACTTACAGTCTTAGTGCAAGTAAGCAAATCCTTTGGCTGATCTGATGGCAATTTTGATCCTAGTGGGCCAATCCATGACCGGGCGACCCTTACCTGCAAAATTTCCATGAAAATATTAGCAATAATTTTTCTGAATTCGAGCTGAATGCATGGGTTAATGGATTTTTAAACGTACTGTGAAGGTGAAATTCAAGGGTAGAATTTGGTAAAAACTCATAAACAAGGAGCTTTTGACCTCCAGTAATGCAATACCCAACAAGGGACACAAGATGTCGATGATCTCTATATATGGCAATATGGGCATTCCGCTTCCCTAATCACTTCTCCATCCATTCTAATCCACCCCCAAAACACCCGAGAATGGAGGTTGGGGTTCCAACATTTCCTTTTTTTCTTTTGGTTCAGCGTAAATTTGGTGGCAAAACAAGTTCAACCCTATCCCTATCCCGCTAAAATTTTTGCTTAAAAAACAATGAATTTTTTAATTTTCAAATCCCACTTATTTCAAATCCCGCTAAAATTTTTGCTTCATAGATATATATTATTTTTTAAAGGATAATTTATATTTATATTTATGTTCTCCTCATTTTACCTCAAAGCGATAATTTTCAATTTTTAATATAAACTGAAAAATCATTAATTAATAATAAAACGTAAATACAATTAATATTTAATTTTTAATAACTAAAATATCATTTTATTATTTTTCTATAACAATTTATCTCATTTTATTAATTATTTATTTTTGTGCATCAGAGTAAAATAAAAAAATGTATCGTTAATGTTTATTAAAATTTAAAAATTCGCCAAATTAAGTATATGAATATAATTGTATTTTGCTAAATTAGCTACAACATTGTTGTCGCCAAATTTGCTACAACAATGTTGTCGCCAATATTGGTATATAAATTTAATTATATTTTGCCAAATTAGCGACAAAATTGTTGTCGCCAAATTAGCTACAACATAGTTGTCGCCAAATTTGCTACAACAATGTTGTCGCCAATTAGCTACAACAATTGTTGTCGCCAAATTAAGTATATGAATATAATTGTATTTTGCTAAATTAGCGACAACATTGTTGTCGCCAAATTAGCTACAACATTGTTGTCGCCAAATTTGCTACAACAATGTTGTCGCCAATATTGGTATATGAATATAATTATATTTTGCGAAATTAGCGACAAAATTGTTGTCGCCAAATTAGCTACAACATAGTTGTCGCTAAATTTGCTACAACAATGTTGTCGCCAATTAGCTACAACAATTGTTGTCGCCAAATTAGCTACAACATTGTTGTCGCCAAATTAGCTACAACATTGTTGTCTCCAAATTTGCTACAACAATGTTGTCGCCAATATTGGTATATAAATTTAATTATATTTTGCCAAATTAGCGACAAAATTGTTGTCGCCAAATTAGCTACAACATAGTTGTCGCCAAATTTGCTACAACAATGTTGTCGCCAATTAGCTACAACAATTGTTGTCGCCAAATTAAGTATATGAATATAATTGTATTTTGCTAAATTAGCGACAACATTGTTGTCGCCAAATTAGCTACAACATTGTTGTCGCTAATATTGGTATATGAATATAATTATATTTTGTCAAATTAGCGACAACATAGTTGTCGCCAAATTTGCTACAACAATGTTGTCGTCAATTAGCTACAACAATTGTTGTCGCCAAATTAAGTATATGAATATAATTGTATTTTGCTAAATTAGCGACAACATTGTTGTCGCCAAATTAGCTACAACATTGTTGTCGCCAAATTTGCTACAACAATGTTGTCGCCAAATCTGCTTTTGTTGTCGCAATTGTTTGCGCCAAATTTTTGGCGCCTGATATTAGCAACAATAAAAATTTGCTGTCGCTAATTTGTCGCAATATTTGTTTTCCCACCAAATCTTTAAAGATTTGCGACGAAAGCTATTTTTTGTCGCAATGTTGTCGCTATATTATGCATTTAGCAACGAATTTTATTGTTGTCGCAAATTTTTGTCGCTATTCTGTATTTTTTTTGTAGTGTCCTAAGGTTTTCTCTCGATTTTTTCATTGTTTCTCCTTCAATTCTCAATCTTTTCTCATTTTGTTTGTGCTAAAATTGTCCTGAGGTTAGCATGCTTCCCAAGGTATTTAAGTTAAAATTTTTTAATATTTAATTTTATGTATATGGATGCCTATTTTGTTAAATTTGCATGGGCCTACAAAGTTGGGTTTGATAATTGTGGGCTTGCCATTGTTTTAAAATGACTTAAGCCATTCTGAAAGAGTTCCATCATAATTATAAGTGTTTGTCACTCCCTTTAATTATTCGATGTAGGATTCTCTCTAACATTCCCCCTCAAGTGTCTATAGCTTAATTCACCAATTTATTTACTTGAGCTTTTTGTACAATTGGGCCATCCAATTGTCACTTGCTTAATTCAACATTTTATCTATATGAACTTTTTCATCTTGACCCATAAGATTATATGAACTTTTTCATCTTGACCTATAAGGTTTCACCTTTTTGAGTTGGGCCTTTTTTTTTCTCTTTTTTAGGTTTATATCTTTCTCCCACATACTCCATAGTCATGCGGTGATCAATCCTTTTATGACTCTGATACCATGTGAAAAAAAAAATGAATTTGAGACTAACACAACCCCAAAAACTAACTTGTGAGATGAGAATTGATTAAATTTTTATAAGAAGTGCTATATATTTTTTGTAACTAACTAATATGTGATACTTAACACGCCCTTTCACTGTTGGAGAGAATCTCGCATCAGACAATTAAAAGAATTGATGAGAGCTTTATAATTGTGGTTGAAATACCTTTAAAATGATTTAAGTCATTTTGAAGCAATGGTGAGCATATACAATTATTAGATCTAAATCTTTAGATCCATGCAGATTTAACATGGTATTAGAGCCACTAGATTTTAATGTTGAACCACGATTTCATGTTTTAAATTTTTTGCATATGTTCGTCCCTAAAAGTGAAAGAGAGGTGTTAGATATTTCATATCGACTAGTTGCAAAAATATACCCCAATATAGCATTTCGGATTTAAGCACAAATCCATTTTTTTTCAGACTTAAATTTCAGCCCCCGTAAATCTTAATCCAGGGTCCTCGCCTGTATGCTTTTATCAAACAATTATTTTTTATGTCAAAAAAAAAAAAAACATAACACAATCAAGAAACACCTTCTCAAAACTAAATAATAAAATATTGATAAAAATAAGGACCAAAACATGTATAGTGGCATAGTTAATTGATCCCCGGAAAGAAAATGGTGGGCATTAGAAATTTAGTAAGAATGCAAATATATGTAAGGCGTGAAAAGTAAAAGACTGGTAGGTCTTAATGTTACACACTTTTTTGCTTTATTTCACGAGAAAAGACAGATGAAAATATTCTTCCATGCAAGAAGACTTAAAGTGTAAATAAAAATATAAAAAACAAAACAATTATTTTTCTTCTTAAAAAATAAATAAAAACTAAAAACAAAGTCTTTAAGAAAAGGATGAGTTACCCATCTTTGCTTTAAACAAGCAGAGCGTTGTGTAGTCAGCTGATATTTAATGAAAATGAAGCATTACTGAATGCTATCAAAGGGAGAAAGATAAAGAAAGAAGACATATTAACCACAAAAGTTCTTTTGGGTGTATGGGGAATCACAAAAGTTTATTTCATATTTTATTTTATTTTATTCTACAGTGTATATATAAATCAGCAAAAACTTCCATTGTTGTTATATCATACAGGAGACTAGTGGGTCCACTTTCAAAAGCTAATATATATTTATCTCTGTGCATTCAGCCAGGTTGGTCTCACTCGACGTAATTCTTGCTTAATATTGGACCCACATTCATTAAGTTTACTGTGGAGATAATAGTCTTATATACATATAGTTCCTTTTTTGTTTTTTTTCTTTTACATATAGAGATCGGAGAGAAATATCGTCAAAATGTATATTAATATTATTATCATGGGCAGAATCAACGGAGACTTTCATTCTCCAATATATTCTTTGACAAATTTATATAATATACAAAGATAAATGCTTTGAAAAATCGAAGAGAAATTTAATTAAATCAAGTATTTGATACTAAATGGTTAAATCAGTTTGTTTTATCTCATTACCATGCATCATCTGAGTTCTCTATCAAATTAGTTATTTTTAATAATGTTTTTTTTTTGAGAATTGTTATTTTTAATAATTTTAAAACTATAAAATTAGAAGTTATCGAGTTCTCTATCAAATGAGTTATTTTTAATAATGTTAAAACTATAAAATTATAAGCTATAATTTTACTCGGGGTTTATGATTATAGTGGACTGTAATTTACAATGATGGACTGTCTTTTCCAAACTTACGGTACATATATTTTAAAAGATGAAATTAAATGGTAAGTCACTTTTTCTTGAATCAGAAATTTGGACTTGACTACAGTGTATTAAGTATGTTTTATATATTTGGAAGGAAATATTTTATCTCCTATATAAGCCTACCTGATACGAATTCAAATTTAGTGGATTTTGAATAGTGGATAAATTAAAGGAAAACAGAAACTCATACTACATCTGAAAACTATTGGCTCTTAGTAGCCTAGCTTAAATGTAAAGTAAACCTAAAACAATAATAATAAAAAAAATGAAATGTCATTAAGTTCGGCGACCTAGATTTTGCAAGTGTTGTAAATTGCAACGAATGTTTATGGAGTTTTCAAGTGTGTTAGTTAATGAGCCTTGATTAATTACATATTATTGTGTCATGTGGTGATTTTCCCATCTCACGTGGTCTTAGAGAATCTAGCTATTATCAACTTTAGAATAACACTTACCATAATAATAGTTGACAAGGGAACGAAAAATAGTTAAAAACACACAAAGAAATAGTAAACCATCCAATTAAAAAAATAAATAATATTTTAATTTATAAGATAAAATGACAGAAATTATTTTTTTTCTTAATTAGAGACTTCAAATTTGAGTTATCATCAAAAAGGAAATATTTTATTATTTTTATAAATTTATTATGAATAAATTTAAATTAGCCAAAACCAATAAATTTTGAATATAAAATTATTACTCACCCCGTCCAATTTTAAGAGTTATTTTTCTTTATTTTAGTTTGTTCAACTTCAAATATCTTTTTCGAAGTTTGAGAGATATATTTACATATATATTCATATTTATTATACAACTTATTAAATATTTTTTTATTACTCTATATTCTTAACTAAAATTATATAAAATTTTTAAAAATATAAAATGATATTTTTATCAATTATTATAGTTTTTTTTATGAAATTAAAGTATTTTGATAAATTTTTTAATTTTTGTAAAAAATAAAAAATAAATATTTTAAAATGGTAGGAAGGAAATATAAAAAAAAAGAATAAAAACTATAAAGAGAATTCATAAGCTATAAAAATTTTCCATTTTCTTTTTCCACATTAATTCCTTTCTTGCAACACACATGTCTCTCTTTCTGAACAAAAAGATCGCACCCCAAGGGCATTTTCCCATCTTTCTTTTGACTCCTAAACATTATCATTACGTCAATAATTGCTTTACAGTTTGAGCATCAACAATGGGGACACACGTGGCAACAACCCATTTGTCAATCTCTTTTTTGTCTAACATACCTACTGTCACCCCAGCATTCAACTGCCTTTTGCTTGCTTTTAATCAATGTTTTCAGAATCGGTTCGGAGATCGACTCGGTTCACCAACTGAGTCAAGAGTCAATTGGTTGGATCGGATCGACTCGGAGTTTTTAATTTTTATTAAATATAATTATTTATAAAAAAATAAAAATATAATATATCAAAAGACATTGAAAATTTTATTAATTAATAAATATCAATGTAAAAATATTAAGACCAACAAAGTTAGTTGTGTTTCTAAAATTATTTGTATGCTACTTATATACCAATTGCAACATGGTGATGCTTAATTAGTCAACATTAATTGTCCTTAGATGGTGCTTATCAATATCTAATTGCAGCTCCATTAACATGCAATTTAAGCAATCAAAACTTAATACAATTTCTTACCAGCTTTTTATTCTTTATAAACTAATTATATATTCAAAGATTTCAATCGTTTCAAAATTTTCAATCATAATTACCAATTCATTAGTTATAATTACTATCAAAGGATTTTTTTGATCTATATATAATAAACTCTTATATATAAAAAATAATAATTAAAAAAATTATCTACTGTTAGGATTAAATATAAAAATTTTTTGTGGTGATTCAATTCTACATTTATACATGTATTATAGACATTGTTTTTGTATATTTTGAATATATATAATAATTTGTTATGAATTTAGTTAAAAGAACACATTATAGGATCTTTAAATTTTATGTTTTTAATTATATCATTGTATCTTTTGGGAATTTAGGGATTGATTTCTTAAAATGCAAATTTTTTGGTTGAACCGGAATCCGGTCCGAGTCATCGAGTCACCGGTTCAACCCGATTTTTTCCGAGTCAATCCGAGTTTTTATCCTTTCCGATTTTCATGTTGAATCGACTCGAATTGCTTGCCGAGTCACGGTTCAACCGGTCCGACCGTCCGAGTCAACCCGAGTTTAATAACCATGCTTTTAATTCCAAATTTGTATCTTATTTATTTATTTTTGTGTTTTTTTCTTTATCTCCCTCTCTGTTCTTTTAAAAACGTTTTTCAACATGGGATTTCAAAAATACTTGCTTGAGCTTCTAATATCTTATGCCTTTTTTGTTTTCTGCAAGTTGAAATTTTTTTTTTTCCAATAGCCTTCATTTTAGTCTTTACATTGAAAAACTTATCCGAATTTATTATAAAATATTATATCAATGATAAAAATTATAAAAAATCATGAAAGCTGAATTCTACCGAATAATTCACTGTAAATCTCTATCGGCCGGCACTCCAATTCAGCATCAGATATCTTAATAGGCGACATATCATTAATTCTCTTTCTACTTTGTAAACCTAATATGACAAGGTAGAAATGACACGTAAAGAGGATGATGTGGCACTGCCTCCTAATTTTGTTGATCAATCATACCATTAATTCTCTTTCTAATTTGTAAACCTAAAATGACATTATTGATTTTGTATTGCTAATAGAATCCTTCCCTTTGTCTCTCTAATTTGTAAATTTTTATTTATAATTTGGGTTCTTGTTTTGTTCGAAACTGTGAATAAACCAACTAATGTTATCTATGTATATAGAATAGAATTAATGTAATTTTAAACTACATAACCTGAGATATTTATTTATCCCATCAATCAACACACAGCAATATTCTACATCTCGCACGTGTAAATAATATTTGTTCGGTACCGATTACAATTTTAGAAAATAAATAGCTGTAAATTAGCCATTCACCTGTAATTTCATAGCCAAACGGCACAAAGATGATATTAAAGTGAGATATGAAAGACTTTCTGTAAATCTGGTGGTTGAGAATGTGAATCTTGGCGCAATGTCCATTCTCATAAAAGGCTTGTACGTAAAAATAATATTTATTGTGCTTGGTTTTAGGGATTGTTCTTCCAAGTTAAATGTTTTACACTCTTTTGTGCGAGACAGAAGAGACAGTACTGTCATTCAAAAATGTGAAAACGATGACCAACTTCATTAATTGCACAAAGATGAATTTATCAATTTCTAAGTACTATTCTCTATCCATCAACCCCCTTGTCTTTAACGTCAGATACACTGCGTAAGAATCGGAATTGCCTGGCGGATAAACAACTCCGTTTTTAAACTTTTTACTGTTTCACTTTGGGCCAGCACGGTTCTGATTTTCGATTATTTCTATTATGTTCGATTATAGTTGAAAATTGAATCATGCTTACCTCTAATGCTCATGTTCTAATTTCTTATAACTTTATCCAATAAGCCAAACAAAAAAAAATATTTAAACAAATTGATGAGAATATTTAATTTAATATGGTTTGGCAAAATAGTATTATATAATATCAATTGACTGTAATATGAAAAAAAAAAAGGCAAAGGATTTAAAGTTGTTTAAAAGATGGTTAGAGCCATTTAAAAGTAAAGGAGAAAAGAAGATCAAAAGTTGGAAAGGAAGTGAAATAAATTGAGGAAAAGTTGCAATTTGATATGTTATTTGAATGAAAACTTTAAACCGAAACGGGAAAGAACTAATAATGGATCGAAGAAAAATAAAAAATTAAATTCAAAATTTAATTATAATATTTAATTAAAATTTTAAATGTTATTATCAGAGTACTCGTCATGGAGAGTTACGAGCCAAACTCTTGGTGGCTAATCATATCGTATGCTTTGAAAGATATAAAACCCACGTGTACCATAATGTCACCTTGTACGTAGCTTATATACAAATAAAAGACTAACTTAACAAATTCAATGTATAGACAATTAATAAAGAATCAGAAGTCCATTTTACCTCTCTAAAATAACTTATTGGCAATGTTCAATTTACTCTTTATTGCCAAACTACTCAATTACTTTCAATTTATAGTTAAAATGCACTCTAATTTCTAACAAATTATTGAATATATATATATATATAAACTGTTAGCTAGCTCGATACTCCTTTTTAATAAAATAAAATTATTCTTTAATTCAACCTAAATGTTATTTGATAGGCCTGAATTTTTAAAATTTAAATTTTAGCTATAAAAATTTATATTTTTCAAAAAAGATATTACTATTAGCTCCTCCTGAATTTTTAATATTATATTTTTATCTATAAAATTTTATATTTTCTTCAAGAAACTTAGCATAGATCCCTAAAATTATATATAATTTTATTATGACCATTATATATTTACTTACAAAATGTTATATTCACTTCAAAATAGATTTTTTTTTTCATATAAAAAAATACTTTATATTCATTTTTCGCCCAGCGGATATTAATTTCTAATTCTGACCCACATTAACCCATGAACATCTTGTTTTAGGGCATAAATTTGTTCCATCTTTTTTAACACACCATGCGCAAATATATTCGTTGGCAGTAGCTTTTATGGGATGGATATAACATAAAGAGATCTAAAGCCCAAAAGAAATTGAGAATGTCAATACAAGAGCCCACAGCTCCGGCACATTTGCAAACAAAACTGCCACTTATCTGGAAATGCTACACAAATAAAGTTCAAAAGATGCTTTGTTGATATATATCAATGCCATTATGCTGTCTTTATTACTATATTTCAATTCCATGAACGATAATAAAAGGAAAATATTTATGTATATATGTACATAAGTAAAGCATTTTATTTTATTTTTCTGCTCAGCAAATTGCCTGCCTACTGTAGTATGAACACCGCACCAACAACTTTTGGTGGTATAGTTTGCGTAGTGCATAGGAACTGTTTAGCTAAAAAGTGTTGGCAAATATAAATTGCCTAGAAAATGGATTTTAATATCCAAATACACTCACAATTTTGTTGATTGAAAAATAAAAATTTCATAAGTACAAACTCACTACACAAATTTTACAAGTACAAACTCACACGACAAACACTCTCAACCCAAAACCCATTATGGGTTAGCTTTTTGAAGCTAACCACCCAATTTCTATTTAGCTCACCTGCACACACTCTCACAATTCTCTTTCTAATTACATGTATTCAATGGCCAATCCATGGCCATTTATGAAGGAGCTTAAGGTCGGTTCTTGACCTTTGGGAGGCAATTTTTGCCAACTAAATCTTAGTTGGCTGTATCTCTGGCAATTCAACTTCAAATTGGCTTGGTATTTGACCAAGTCATATACTACCAATTTACAACTCATTTTTCTAGAAATATCAATTTAAATCAAGTTTATTTCTAACATCCTCCCTTAAACTTGATTTAGTCATTCCAAGCATGTTCTTCAACTTGTAAAATAGTTTAGCTTTCAACGGCTTCGTGAAAATATCTGCTATTTGATCTTCAGAGGTGTAGTACTTAACTATAATTTCTTTATCTTTAACTAGATCTTGAATGTAGTGATGTTTGATGCCAATATGCTTGCTTTGACCATGAAATACTATATTTTTCGTTAAGGCGATTGCTGATTTGTTATCGCAATAAATTGTCATTGGACCATCTTGTTAGTGTTGTAATCCACTAAACATCATCCGTAGCCAAATCGCTTGAGTAACACAATTTGTTGTTGCATTATATTCCGCTTCTGCAGTTGAAAGAGCAATTACCTGTTGTTTCTTTGAAGACCAAGAAAATGCTCTAGAGCTAAGATGAAAAACATATCCTAAAGTGCCTTTTATTTTCAACGTCACCAACCCAATTGCCATCCGTATATCCAACTAGCCTTATATTTTTATTATTTGAATAAAATATGCCATCATCAATCGTACCTTTAATATATCTTAAAATTCGTTTTGCGGCTTGCTAATGAGATTGTCGTTGTAAATCCATAAAATTGTTCACGATTTCCACTCCGCAAATAGTATCTGATCTGGTTGTAGTTAGACACCTCAAACTTCCAATAAGTCTTTTGAAGTTTGTTGCATCAACAAAATCACCACTTCCATCTTTTAAAAGCTTTAACCTTTCTTCAACTGGTGTTAAAATTGGCTTGCATGCATCCATCTTGAATTTCTTTAAAATATCTATTTTATTTTTCCATTGTGAAATAAATATGCCTTCATTTGTTTGCTTTACCTCGATACCAAGATAGTAGGACATTAATTCCATATTTGTCATCTCAAAGTGAGTAATCATATCCTTCTTGAATTCCAACAATAATCTTGAGTTATTACAAGTGAAGATCAAATCCCCTACATAAAGATAAACTATGATAATATCTCCTTCCTTGTTGATCTTGATATACAAAGTATATTCATATGGACACTTATGAAAACCAAGCTCAGTGAAATAAGTATAAATATGAGTATACCATACCCTTAATGCTTGTTTAAGATCATACAATGCCTTTTCTAGTTGATAAACCTTATCTTCTTCTCCTTTTTTTTTTTTTACATATCCTTATGGTTGCTCAGTGTACACTTCTTCTTCAAGAATATAATTAAAAAGACTGATTTAGCATCCATTTGATAAATCTTCCAATTACTTTGAGCATCAAGTGAAATGATTAAACGTGCAGTATGCAATTTGGCAACAGGTGCAAATACTTTAGAGTAGTTGATACTTTACTTTTGCTTGTATCCTTTTGCTAATCTTGCTTTAAAGCATGCCACTTTTCCATTAGGCTTGTACTTTATCTTGTACACCCATTTGACATCAATAGAATTTTTTCCTCTCAGTAAAGTGGTCAATTCCCATGTTTTATTCTTTTCTGTAGAACATATTTCTTCATCCATTTCTTTAATCCAATGAATCATCATTTATAGCTTCCTAAAAAAATTACTAGATCATAATTTGTAAAGAAAGCATAATTGGCCACAACTTCATCATCATTATCATCACCATCAACTTGATAATCTTTCAAATAAGTGAGTGAATGGCATTTTCATTATGAGCGCCTAAGTGAAGGTGAAATAGGTGGAGATGACGCTTTAGAATCAACATGAGCTGGCTCTTTAGGAATTGAAGGTGAAGATTACTCTCCAGTTTGATTAATGGTTTCTAGTTTATTGTTTATGAACATCGGTACTGGTAATGACTTATTTCCTTTTCTGACCAATCCCATACTCCATCTTCTTGAAAAGTAACATCTCGATTGATAATCACTTTTTGAGTTTTTGGATTGTAAAGCTTATACCCTTTTTGTTTTCATACTATAACCAAGAAATATACATTTTTCTACCTTGTAATCCAACTTCTTTCTTAACTCATTTGGCACATGTGAATAAGCTATGTAACCAAACACCCTTATATGGCTAAGATAGGCTTTCGCCCACTCTTTGCTTCTCTTGGAGTTTTATCACACACACTTTTAATAGGACATCTATTCAAAATATAAACAGCATAAGCCAAACCTCTGTCCAAAAACTTTTAGGTAGCTTCTTGCAAAATAGCATGCTTCTCACCATATCTATGATAGTTCTATTTTTCCTTTCTGCCATCCTATTTTGTTAAGCAGTGTACCTAACTATCAACTAGTGTTTAATTCCATGCCGTCTTAAAAAATCATCACATAATATATTATGTACCTCTATCCATTCTCAATAGTTTGAAAGAATAACCACTTTATTTTTCAACATACGCTACAAATTTCTTAAGTATTTCACATGCCTCAGATTTTTGCTTCAAAAAATAAATCCATGCCTTTCTACTATAATCATAAATAAATGTAATAAAGTATTTATTTCCTTTATTTGATGGAACTTTCACATGACATAAATTTGAATGCACAAGCTCTAACGGAAGTTTGGCTCTTTATGCTTGCTTTGTAGGAAAATGATCTCTATGATTTTTCTCTATTACACATGACTCACAAATCTAGTCAGGAACTTGAATGGTTGGCAAACCTGAAACCTACTCTTTTTTTATAAAAACTTTATGCTTCAAAAATTTAAGTGCCCAAGCCGCATATACCATAGCCAATTATCATTGATTGTCATGGTATTATAGCAAGAAGTGTTATTGTAATTAAGATATGTTAGAAATATACTATTAGATATCATTCTTGTCTTTAGAATCATGCCTTTTTTATATCGTTAACTGTGATCCATCTTTGTTAAAGTGTAAATTATAACCTTTTTCTATCCGTTGTCCAACACTCAATAGATTCTGACCAACATATCATAAATATAATTTAAGGACCAATTCTTCAATTTTATAACAATCTTTCCTCTTTCCAAAATTGAAATCTAGTAGTGATCAGCAAGCTTTATAGAAGATTGAAAGGATTCATCTAATTCAGAAAAAAATTTCTTGCTTCCACTTAAGTGATTGCTATAACTCAAGTCTAACAACCATTGACAATTAACATTATTGCTAATTTCATAAACAACCATCAACAGAGCCTTTAGGTTATTACTTTCCACAACTCTAGCTAGACTATCTTTATTTTATTGTCTTCGAGCACAACATTCTTTATTATAGTGATCATATTTTTTTGCAATTATGGCATTGTATATGTAACTTGCACTTTGATTGATAATGACCAAATTTCTTGCACTTGTAATATTAAATATTGGAATTATCTTGAGGAGATTCACCCCTCTCTTTCTCTTGGTTTAGAATTGGTTCTAAAATTTTTGCCTTCTCTACACCTAAAAATTTAAACTTCCATGAGTATGCTTTGCTTTCCCGGTTGTAGCTTGCTTCTCATTTCTCAAATTTACTTGGGCTTTTAGAATTTGCTTCATTATATTTTGCGATCTTTCATTCATTCACATTTCATAGGACTCTAATGAGCCTTGCAAATCATTGATAGTCATAGACTCTAAATCTCTAGATTCTTCAATGACTGTGACAATATAATCAAATCAACTTGTCAACGTGCATATAATCTTTTCAACGATATCTTTCTCTGTCCATTATTTTTCATCTCGTTGATAAGTTTTTCCATTCATGAAAAATAATCACGAATACTTTCATCTTTTCCTTGCTCCATCAGCTCATATTGCCTTTTAAACCTTGTAATCTTATTCGTTTAATAGTGTCCGCTCCTTCATATATTTTGAGCAGAATATTTTAAGCCTCATTTACTGTTTTAGCATGGAATATCTTTTCAAGAATTGGCAACTCAATAGATTGATAAATCAAAAGCAAAGCTTTTTCATTTAATTAATGATCACAAACCAATTGTTGTGAATATTTGACCGTCGGTTTTTCTTTTTCTACTAAGCCTTTTTTTAAAATTTCACCATAACTGTTACTTCTCAAATATAACTCCATCAAGTGTTTTCACATCGCGAAATTGTTTTTGCCATCAAACTTGAAAATTGATAATTGCATTGGTTAAATTTGTTGAACTTTAGTTGTTGAACTTAAAGCCATCTCGATCTACTTGAACACTTTAACCAAGTTTTGATACCAAATGTTGGCAAATATAAATTACCTAGAAAATGGATTTTAACATCAAAATATACTAACAATTTTATTGATTGAAAAACATAAATTTTACAAGTATAAACTCACACTACAAACACTATTAACCCAAAACTCATTATACGTTAGCTTGTTGAAGCTAACCACCCAATTTCTATTTAGCTCATCTACACACATTCTCATAATTCTCTTTCTGTTTACATTTATTGAATGGCAATGCATGGCCATTTATACAGGAGCTTAAGGTTAGTTCTTGACCTTTAGGTAGTAACTTTTTTCCAATTAAATCTTAGTTGGCTTTATCTTTTACAATTCAAATTTAAATTGGCTTGGTATTTGACCAAGTCAAATACTACCAATTTATAACTCATTCATCTAGAAATATCAATTTAAATCAAATTTATTTTTAACAAAAAGATATGTTAAACAAGAAACTTATAAAAGATAATTTATTTTTTATTGGAAGTAAAAGAAAGGAAGAACATAAATCGAAGCATACACTAGAAGTATTTCATGATTAAGATGGCTATTAAAATCTAAGGGCAAAAAGAATGTTATTTTTTAGGTAGAAAGATGTAGCCAGAGAGAATTTTAAAACTCAAAAGGGCTTATATATTTTCATTCATAATGTTTGTATATTTATAGTAAAAAATCTAACAAACAAAATTAAATTGATTCCTAAAATATGAAGATCAAACAACAAAATCACAATCATCTCAAAATAAAATTTATAAACAAAAAATCTTAATTCTGTTATTTTATTATTTGACTTAATCTTCCTTGACCTTAACAATTAACTCATTCCTAACCCTCCCACACACAAACATGTGTGCGTGAATACACACACAAACATACACGCGCGCGCGCGTGTGCACACACACACACACACACACACACACACATATATATATATATATGATTTATGGTTGTTAGGACATAGGTGTGGTGTAATTTAGACATAGACATGGCATGGTTTCACTAAAAAAATGTTTTAAATTGTATTTCGTTGCTAAAATAAGAAAAAAATGAAATGCAAAAATTTATTTCCTTTGGCAAAAAATGGAAAATTGCATATGGGTGATGGGTTTGAAAACCATTGGTAAATATGATAAGATTTATTTAGCACATCGTTTAGTGATATAATATTTGTCGATCATAGACTATATGCTTTTTTTTGTTCTTATAGCAACAAAAAATTCAAGCAGCATTATTAGAAAAAAGTAATAAATTATTTTAGCGACGAATTGGGTAACTGGTTGTTAAATCTATTAGTAAATTTCATAAAGGCTAGCTGATTTAACTACGGATTAATTCATCGATGAAGGGACACAATTTGGCATCAAATATTTTATTGTTTATTTCATTGCTAATTGGGGCTTCATTAATAGTATAGAATACTTCGGTCGGTGAACTTGTTGCCAGGTTTTTTTTAGCGTTTATTTTTTCTTAATTAAAAGAAAAACTATTTATTAAAATTTAACAAAATTTAAATACCCAAAATATAAGGGAAACGATTGAATGTGCGTAATATGCCTAAATGTTTGAACCATTGATTCGAAAAAAATATTGATATAAAGGTCTAAAATCATTCACACTGCTTGCTCAAAAATACCCAATGGTTTGTCAAAAATTGATTCCTTAAATGTTTAAATGAATATCTAAACACAAAACCAAAAAGAAACCTAATTGCTTTGCCCACTATCTCTGCCAGTTCCTTAACCACTACCACCCATTTCTCTTCCTCTTGCCTTTTTACATTTTCATACTCTTCTCTTTTATTATCTTACCTAAATGATTTGACTGCTTTGGAAGAGTAATAGTCTCCTAAGAATGATGTTATAAGCAAAAGGTGTGTTTATGACCATGAATGTGCATTTATAGTATGGATAATAGCCTCATCACCTAAATCTATGAATAATTCTATCGATCTGACAACGGGAATAGTTGTATTGCCCAACCTTATTAGGGGAATATGATTTGTCTTCAGCTCATTGTTCGATATGCCTATCTTTTTGTAAGCTTCGACTGTTAAGATATTCATAGCATTACCATTATTTACTAAGATCCTCTTTACTAAGAATTGTTTACGGTAGCTTTAACACCAAGAAATTAGATGTCTGCATCCTTTTGAGAGATGGTGATAAAAGGGAACTTATCGAATTGTGTTTAGAAGTATATGCTTTTCCAACTTTTCTCTCTTTTAGAGAAGTTTTCTCTATAAGATAATCCTCTAGCAATCATATTTATCACACCTAGTCTATGCCTTCCTCGTTTTGCTTCTCTCGGCTCTCTTCTTTCATCTTTCTCTAAGTTTAATCTATCATGTTTAATGGGAGATCGACATGGGTTTTTTTTGTTGGGGCCCTTACGAATCTCTTTAGGGATCCCTTCTCAATCAATCACTATATTTCATCCTTGAAGGCCTTGCACTTTTTGCTAGTATGACCTATATCTTTGTGAAAATCACAAAATTTCAATTTATCTCTTCTCGTCAATGTTCTATTTGATATTTTCTTGGGCCAATTTACCTTATTGTGCTTCTTCTTGATCCATAGAAGTGCATCAGGGAGAAAGGAATTAAGAGTCATATAGAGTTTCAACGAAGTATTTTCATGGTAATCAATCTTTCTATACTTAATTTCTTTTCGCTTCCTAGAGCTCTTAAATCTACTAGCTCTTTTCGAGCTTCTAAGGGGTTAGGTTCTCCATCCAACCTCCTTACCTTGATGAACATATCAAATTATTTTGGTTTTACCCTTAGTGCATCGTCCAACTAAATGAATTGGTTCTCTATCTATTAGATCAATAAATTTATAGGAGGTTTTATGGTAAACTGTTGGAATAGTAAGGGATTCCTTAGCTTTTGGCTAAGATATTTGTAGCAACCTCATAATACAAGTTTTTAATTTCAGATGCCAGTGTCTAAAACCTATCAACTTATCTCGAAGATGTTTGCTAGCTTTCTCCTTTAAGTTGCAAAAGTCATTGGCATTTTTGGATGTCATCTTGACTTATACTATGTATCTTGTAACAAGAAAATCTTGAATTTGTTTAAAAAAGGATATTAAGCCTAGAGGCAAATTGTGAAATCAATCCAAAGCATCTCCAGCTAGTGTTATAGGAAAAACTCTACAAATGACTCTAACGTCAAAGGTATACATTTGTATCTGTGTGAGATACTTCAAAATATAGCTTTTTTGGGTCTGACTTACTGGTGTACCATGGCATCCTTATCTCTTTGAATCTTTTATAAAGCTCAGTTTCCCCAACTAAAAAGAAGGAAAGTGGTATTATTATCAAATATGGGCTTTTTTAGATAGCCCAATCCAAATTTGTTGATAATTTGGAGAAACCACTTTTCATCTCTAATGACTACACATTTAGTGGCTTGTTCATTTACCTTGGATTCTCTCAACTTTGGAGTGCACATAAATGAAAGATCATCTCCGATGGATACGAAGGGAGATTATAAATACACGTATATCCCATCATTGGAGTTATGCCTTTTATGTCGGGAGTAAGAGGGATGAGCCTTCATTTTACCCTTTCCCTTATAGGAGTAGGAATTTATATTCGAGCAGGTATTGAAACGATTCCCACTTTCATCTATTTTAATTCTTTTAACTCAATGCCTAGACAACCTTTCTTTTCCTGTGCCAGGATCATGGGGTCTTTTATCTTTCTTAAATGAATGCATATCTTGTCTTGAAACTTGTGGGTGAAATTAGTGCTTTTAAATCTAAACCATTAATAGAGTTTCATTATTAAATTAGTTGAGCTCATCAAAGAGACCTTCTTCATCAAACACCGATAGAAGGTTCTCAAGTTTTTTTCTATATGGATTTTAGATCTAAGTTGTCATTATTCTTTTGAGCGCTCAAAATGTTAATACCGTTTTGGTGAATTCTAATAGCTTTGTATTATGACTATATTTATTAGTGTATGTTTAGTGTGTTTAGGAGTTATTTTAGTGTTAATTTAGTTAATTTTGTATTTAATTTCATAAGTTTTTGATTTATGAGGGTTTAATTGCATTTTGGTGCCTTGTAGGTGTTTAATTGATGAAAAAAGAACTCACCTTGGTGGAGGTGAAAATCATCTCAATCGAGATCCTTAGAAGAAGAAAGAATGGTATTTCAATCTAGAAGCAAACACCTCGGTAGAGGTGAAAATCACCTTTATTGAGGAGGACATGAATGGAAAGCAGAAGAGCTTACCTCGATGGAGGAGAAATTTCCCTTTACCGAGGTAAGTAAAATTCTTCAAAGGCAAAATAATCTTGATGGAAGAGAAATTTACCTCTATTGAGGTAAGGCAAAATTCTTCAAAGGCTAAATCACCTTGGTGGAGGTGAAAAACACTTCTATCGAGGTGATGAGTCCTAGTTATGATTTTTCATCAAAATTTTTTCTGTTTAAGAAGTTTGGTGGCAGCATAATTTCTCCTATTATGTGATCTTTCAGAGATACATAAAAGGAATAATAGGAGGATGATTGGAGAGAGGATTTTTTAGAGAGTTTTTGGTTTTTTGTTCTATTTTTTAGTCTTTGTAAATTATGTTTTATTTTCTCTTTTAGTTTACTTTTGTAATTCCAGGAAGAATTCAAGGTTGAAAAAGAAGGAGCTTTGAGTTTATTTTCTCTTCATTAATGGTATATTCTTAACTTTATCTTTGTATTTTAGTTATTATATTCTTGATGTTCAAGTAGTTTTTCTTGATTAGGAATTCTTTAACCATATTTGTATTAGAATTTTAAGTTTAATAAATATTTGCATATTTTTTCTATTTTCCTTGTAATTAATTATGCACTAATGTTGATATTTGGTTTTGATTTTTAATATATCGAGAGATGGTTAATTATTAATTCTGAATGTTAAGTGTGTGTTTATACCTTATTTTTAATTTTATTTTCTGCATCTAGTTGTCTTTATGTTCCGAAAGGAGGTTTTGATTTCTATATGTAGATTATATTTTGTTCAAGTGTGTTGGGGATTAGATGAATTTTTAAATGGGTATTTCGAGATAAGATTCATTTAAGATTTAGGAATTTGTGAACCCAAACTGATACTAGTTATTAGATTATTCTTAATTAGAGAGCTTAGTAATATAGAATGGTATTCTGCATAATATATCTGTTTTGAGTTGAATTTTTTCAGATACTCGTGTTAATATTTTTTTACTTGTTTTCAATTACATTTATGAGGATAGAATTTTCTAAGCATTAATTTCAGTTTTGTTTATTTCCTTGATGACCTTATTTTAATTTAGTTATTAATTTTTAGGTTTAATTTCCTATAAAGTTTAGATCTCCTTTTAATTCAAAAGCTTGGAAATCATCTCAGATTAATTTCACTCAAATATAGATATTTTACTTAGAAATCCCTATTCCTTTGGGTTCGATATTATTAGGATCTTGAATATATTCCCCTATATTACTTAGTTGATTTAGTACACTTGCCTTAAATTCTCTATTTTTGACTATTAATAAAAGCACTAAATGATAATTCTGAAAACATAAAAGTGAAACTGAGCCAGGGAGATCAGGTAATGAGTACCTACAAATACAAGAAAAGGCTTACCCTTGGCTGCTAGATGATTAGTACTTTAAAACTTAGGCTAGAGAGAGAAAGGTTTAAAAATTTCCCAAAGTATTTATAGTGTCGTCCATTTTGTGTCGGACTAATTATAATTGAGTGCTAATTATGGCTATCCTAGTAATTTCAGGATTAGGTCTGTTGATAGCAAGGTTAAGTCCATTAGCAGCAGAATTAGGTTTTCAGTTGGAATGACCATTGATTTGACATCTAATATGGCTTTGGTGCAAGGGGATAATTTGATCGGGACCATCGATAAGTCATGTGTTTAGTGCATATCGATTGTTAAGGTGATTCACGATCTTGTTGGGTTTTGGGCTTCAGCCATTAGGTCTAATATGGAAATGATAAGTTATGTATTATCAATTCATAATGTTTGCATATTTATAGTAGAAATTCAAACAAACATAATTAAATTGATTCCTAAAAATATGAAGATTAAACAACAATATCATAATCATCTCAACATATAATTTAAACACAAAAAAATCTCAACTCTCCTTATTTATTGTTTGACTTAATCTTGACCTTATCAATTGATTCATTTTTAGCACTCCTCCTCGATTAATTGTTGCTAATGCATTTTCTCAGTATAAAGTTATGGGTGACGGATTTGAAAATCGTAGATAAATATGATAAGATTTATTTTGCACCACTATTTAGCTACGGAATATCCGTCGATGATAGACTATATAGTTTTTTTGTACTTATAGCACCAAAAATTTCAATCGACATTATTAGAAAAAAGTAATAAAATTACTATAGGAACATATTTGGAAGCCAGTTGTTAAATCCGTTGGTAAATGTTGCAAAAGGTAGCTGATTTAACTACAAATCAGCAATTTGGCATCAGATCTTTCGTTGTTTATTTCATCGCTAATTGGGTTTTTTTAATAGATGTACTCTAGAAAATGACAATAATCGAATACTTCGATCGGTGAAGTTGTTTGCTAGGTTTTTTTTTTATTTTTATTTTTCTTAATTAAAAGATCAAAAATATTTATTAAAATTTAACAAAGTTATAATACCCAAACTATAAGGGAAAAGATTGAATGTGTGTATTGTACCTAAATGTTTGGACCGTTGATTCGAAAAACAAATTTATCTAAGGGTCTGAAAACGTTCACACTGCTTACTTGAAAAACCCAATGATTTGTCAAAAATTGACTCCTTAAATCTATGCTTGGAATGAATGAATTTTATAAAATTCATTTGTAATTCTAATTTTTTTATGTTTGGAATGCAAAAAATAAAAATAGAAATTGAATTTCATGAATTAAATTCTATGAAATTTATCATGCCTTCACCAAATTCCAATAAAATAGGTAAAATTTGCAAATGAATTCTTTATTTTTAAAAAGTAAGTTTTGAAAGATCACAATATTATATTATATTATATTATATTATATTATGTTATATTATATTATATATTGTATTTTTAACGTTTCTTTTTCCATTCTTTTTCAATTTCAATCATATTTGTGTTTTGATTTTACTTTTATATTTTGTAAATTGAATTTTTTTTTATAAAATTAAAAAATTCTAATTTAATAAATTGGTTCATATTAATTGAATTATTGTTTGATTAATTATATATTTATTAAATTTGGTATTGGTATGGTGTAAAAAAACCTGATATTGAATTATTTGGCAAATATATGAACTGTACATTGGGAGCCGCACAATTTAATAAATTGTATGGATATCACATTAAAAAGGAGAAAAAAAATTGATCTTATTGCCCAAGAAATCACAGAGCTAACTTTTTCAATGAAAAACATTGCAAAAACTATTACTAATACTACTAAGAGTATATATACAACAAGTGAAATTACCATGGAGCTGAAAAAATTAAGTTTGGATAAGTGAAAAACTATGGAGCCTCTTGATTTCTTAAAGGATAATGAGCATTTGGTTGGAAGGTTTTTTATTTGTAATGCTAATATCAAACTTGATTGCTTGAGTAAAAAGATGGAATTATGAATTGGAAAAGTTAATTAGTGCTTTATTTGATATAATTTCTATTAAATATAATATTATATTGATTTTTTTTGTATTACTAAATTGATATTGAGGATATTTAAGAAAATAACTTAGAAATGAATTTTTTTATTCATTTATTCCAAATATAAAATTAAGTTATTCATTTTCAATTCTATACATTAATTATTTTATTTCAATTATTTTATTTCAAGTACAAATGAATTCCATTATGGAATAAAATAATCAATGAATTGCACAATTACAATTTTTTTTTTTTATTTTAAGCAGATCCTAAATGCTCAAATGAATCCCTAAATGGTCAAAACCCCAAGGAAACCCAATTGCTGCTGCCCACCATCTCTGCCACTTCCTCAATCACTGCCACCTCTTCCTCTTCCTCTCGCCTTCTCGCGTTTTCATACTTCTTCTCTCTCATTGTCTCGCCCAAAAGATCCGACTGCCTATCTTTTATTGACTTCATTCTTCGATTTTACAAAAATTAGTGGTAAACTTTAACTAATAAAGTGTGTTACATAATTTCCAAATATAAATTATACTCTAATAAAATAAAATAAATAAAAGTTAAGTTTTATGTATAAATATAGGAATATAAATATTATTTTTAATTAATTAATAATTAGTTTTAAAAATGTTTAGATAGCAGGTATCCAAAGGTATACATCTAAATCTAACTCGAGTAGTCTTTTATGCTAGAAGAGTGATATTTTTTTTGGGAAAAGTTCAAATGTGCTAAAATGATACACATTTTCCTTTAAGTATGTTTTGAGGCAAAATTGCCCCTAAACAATTGAAAATAATACAAATTTATTTTCGTTCTTACGTAATTGAATCCAGTTTGCTACTGAAAATATGAGAAATCTAGGTGAACAAGTGAAAGCACCTAGGCTGATTAATATATTTTTTAATATTTTTCAACTACTTCATGAGAAGTGGAGAGGAATTTTCATAAGCCTTTGGGTGGGATTGGGATGCCAACAATCAAAAAGCAATGGGATTGCCATTTAAAACCGAAAGATAAGATACGTCAAAAATTTAATAGTATATTCTGTCATTGTTTACATACCACGTGAGCGTGATTTTTACACTTTTTTTTAATATATTTTTAGCTAGGATAATTTAACATTTTTAACAATGAAAACATATTATTTAAATTTTTAATAAATTTATTGAAATAATCTGCCAAATAATAATAGTTTTGGGGAAAAATTATATAGTATTCTTAATGTTTTTCAAACTTGAAGGGGTCTTGGGTTTAGTTTTTCAAGAGAGTTAATAGCTATTTTAAGTCTATAAACTCAAATTTTTACACATTATTTAGATCATGATATCCAATGGGTGGTATAGTTTAAAGGGTTGTTTGAAAAAATGGACTCTTTAAGGGCATATGGGTTTCCATGGATTTATCTTGTCCAAATTTAAAAACCATAAATTGGTGATTTTACATGACTTTCTAATTTTTTTTCTCCGACCATCTTTATTTGATTTTGATAAACCCATTTATATTCTAATATAATCCTAATATTTTCAAAAGTGTATGAATTTTGCTACTTCTCACTTTAAGAAATACGTCTCTACGTTTCATCGATCATTGAGTATTACAGTCCATCAATTGCAATTTTTTTTTGAGGCGTTTTCACTTTCAGGACGTATTTTCTTGTAAAGCATATTATAGGCTAATTAAAAATGATGATTAAGTATTATTATATGAATAATAGAAGTAGAGATAAATATGGACTGGTTAACCAATTCATTAATAATTTTATTAAATAATTCATTAATTTTGGTTAATCGTTATATCGGCTTCAATTTTAACCATTTTTTTTCGGATTAGTTTATTGATTAACCACTAAAAAATTTTATCATATAAATTTAATAAATTATAAAATTTATAATATTATTTTTAATAGTTAAAAATGCTTTAAATATATATATATATATATATATATATATATATATATATATATATATATATATATATATATATATATATATATATATATATCCATTAAAAGAATCCAAAGAAAAACAAAATTTTTATAATTAATTATAAAAATTAAATATATTTAATACAAAACTAACAACAAAGTGTCAATTATACACATTTAATGAATAATTAATAGTAATAAAAAGATAATTTCAACATTTATTCATTAAAAATATATATTATAATAATATTTTAAGGAGTTATATATCATAATATTTATAAATTATAAAAATATTAAAAAATTTAAGTTTATATATATATATATATATATATATATATATATATATATATATATATATATATATATATATATATATATATATATATATATTAACCGATAGTCAATGGTTAATCATCCATTTTTTAAATTAAAAGTAAAAATTTTAGGGTGCGTTAGAGAATTATTTTGTTTTTGGTTTTTGATTTTTTTTTAAAATAAAACAAAAACATATTTGGCAAATTTATTTCCGTTTTTATTTCTACAAAAATTTAAGAAGTGATTTTAGCAATAAAAATAAAAATTAAAAATTTTTAAAATGTGATTTTTATGGTTTTGTTTTTATCAATAATTTAATTACTTCATCCTTATTATCATCATCGCTACCACCATCACACCACCGCTACTATCACATCACCACAATTACCATCGCCGCCGCCGCCACCACCACACCACCGCCGCTACCGCCACCATACCATCGTTGCCACCACCAACCGCCACCACACCGTTGCCACCGCCGCCACCACTGCCATTGCCACCACTACTACAACCATTGCCACCACTGTCGCTACTATCTTTGCCATCACAATCGCCACCACACTACTATTATTACCACCACCACCACACCATTACTGTCGTTACAACCACTACCGCTGTCATCTTTGTCATTACCACCGCCACCATACTGCTATTAGCAACACCACCACTATCACACTGTCGCCGCCACCACCACCATCGCTACTGTCACCACTGCTACTACCGTCGCCATCATCGCTACTATCGCCGCCATCATCGCTACTATCGTCACTACACTGTCATTTCTACTACTGTTATCGCCACCACCACCAGACTATCGCTGCCACTACCACCGTCGCTGCCACCACCATACTGCTATTGCCGTCGCCACTACCGTCTCTACCATCGCAACTACTACTACCATTATATTATGATTTTTTTAATGTAATATAATTTAAATTTTGTTTTTTATTAAATATTTATTATTTAATATTAATAATTAGATTATATATATGTATAATATGTATTAATGGATATTAAAATATTTTTAAAAAAATAAATAGAAAAATAGTTTTTAAACAGTTTTTGAAAAATATATAACAAAAGCTAAAAAACAATTTATGAATTAAATAAGAAACAGAATATATTACTAAACACATCCTTAAATTTAAATTTTTTTATTTTGTTAGTTTTTTTTTTATTAACTAAAATTTCATTTTTTTTTTCTCATTTCCGAATAGAAGAGAACAAAAGCGATGGACATCACTAATAATTGATCATCAACTCCAACCACACTTATTACATATCTGTTGCGATCAAATTATTTCATGGTTGTGAAGAGGGCTTGGTTGTTAGGTTCATGCCAGGATTGACTATTTCCTTTCTCTCTCTCTCTTTTAATATATAAAAAAAAAATGACTTCATTTTTCTTTTTTCAAAAAATTCAGCCAAAAAATACAAAAATTTCACAACGTGTTCTCTTGATTTAAAGCATATTGAGATTTAATGTTTTCATAAAAATGTATCAAAATTTTGTTCCGTTAATTTCAAATTCTAGCTCTGTGCCAGGTTAGTTGGCTTTTGGTGAAATCCAATGCCAATGCATATAATCTCAAGCAATCGGACCATCAATGCATGCATCGACATCAAATATATATCATGTGTTGCGTATCATCTTAGGGCTCTCTCTATGCGGGATTTGGGACCCTCCATCTCTCTTCACTTTCTTGCTACTTAATCGAAGAAGGAAACTAAAAATACATTTTTCCAAAAGTACAAATTGAAAATTGGACTAAACGTCACAAACATAAAGAATATAAAGAGATTTTTTTTTTCTTAATATGAAATATCTTCCTACATAAAAAAAAAAAACCTATAACCACCCGTGTAGGAATTAGGGTCACCATAATCTTCTTCTTCTAGTGACACACATGATGATTGAAAGCTAAAGTTCAAGACCATAAATCGGACATACTTCAATAGTATGCTAATAATTAACTTTCCAACTATCAATATTGTTGGATGGAATGTGTCACTCTCTTACTTCTACCACTCTTCTTTTTTTTTTTTCTCCATTTTGGGCGATAAATTCCATACACAGTGGACTAAGCGTTATACACTATTAGTTTCCTGGGAAGCAATAAAAAAAAAATTAATATGACGGTATGTAGGGTTTTATATTTGAAAATATAGCACATGAATCTATATATTATTATTTAAAACCTTTATCTTGGATCTGTTTTTTATTTTTATGCTTCAACTAACGAAAGTAAACAATTAAAACATTTTGGTACGATCCTACCCATCAACTAATCAAAGGTGCCAATTTCTTAGAATTTTTAATTGTGACAAGACTAATAGTACCACTAAATCAAATATCATCCATAGAGATTTCTTTGTTTAATTGTCGTTATTACTAGTGTTTCATTGTACTGGAATTCTATAATTTTGGAGGTGATTTTATGACATAATTTATCCATTTATAATTTAATTTATTTTGATCCGACCTGTTTTCTACGTCCAGCTGGATGTTATCTGGGGAAAAAAAAAAGGAATAGAAAAACATGTTTAGTGTTTACAGCTTTACAACTACTACTGCATGTTGATGTAAATTGCCCCACCAAACAGTATTCCTTAATCCAATACTTGATGAGGATATATTTAAAAATCCAATCGGCAGGACCACAGCATTAATTTCTTCAAAACATATCACTTAATTTAAATAATTTGTCCTCCTTTGGTTATTTAATTATGGATAGTAAGAGCATGAAGTCTTTTCTATATCATTGTAAATAGCACATGGAACGTGGGAATAATTACAGTGGTCAATAATATAGGGTTACAAAACAGGCATCAATTTCTATTTTGTAAACTAATTAAAAATAATTGAATTATTCCTATTAAATTCCTGATAATCCACCCTGTTTATGCAGGTAGGGACAAAATAAAATCTAACAGCTCTGACAAGACATATGCTTTAATCGAAATTAATTCTACTGCTTGGTGGGTTCGCCTTAATTTTTTATGTATAGTATATTTTCAATTGGCTAAAAATATTGCCAACAAAATATCAGTTTGTTGCAATAATTTCGAATTTCAATTTGACCAAATATAAAAAATGATTTTTCAACTAGTTCCGTTTTCTGAAACCATCCCTTAATTTTTTTCAAATTTCATTTTAAGAAACGTTTAGCTTAACTTGTACAGGTAACTGCATTTTGTATTTTTTAAAGGGTTAATTTCACAGCTGTTATTAAACTATCAAATTATTATATTTTTAATGGAAAAGTTAAAAAAAAATTAATAAAAAATATCTGAACTTATAAAATGCTTCAAAAAGTCACTTGGATTGGATTTCAAGATAAAGCCTACCATAAATTTTCATTGGTTGCCATACCAACCTAATACATGCATGGAATGGATGTTCTATCGTCTGTCATATTACTACCAATGAGTAGATGACATGTAAAATTTTTATAATTTTGTTTGATTTTAAAATATTTTTACATATGATATTTTTTTATTGGTTATAATATGATGGCTGATATGGTATCCATCTTAAGTGACAGGCAGATAAAATGACCTATTTGTTATATACTTGCATGAGATAAGTGATGTGGTATACCATCAATAATTTTCATTAGGACTTTTTTCGAAATTTAGTTAAAGTGAATTTTTTTAAAATATTTTCTTAAATTCTAGTTTTTTTTCATTAAAAATTTTTATTTTTTTAACTTTTTGGCTAAGAATGAAATAGTCAAATAATGGTCTGTGAATTAACCCCTTTAAAGATGTTCGGTGATACTTTTCAATCAATTATTGGTTGTTGATTCTTGTTCCAATAAACTGCGTTTTAAATGATCCATTTTGAAGATTTTTTTTTCATTAACTATTATTATATGATTCATTTTTATTCTCTCTCTCTCTCTCTCTCTCTCTCTCTCTATATATATATATATATTCTTTTATTAATTATAAGTTTCTTAATCATTTATATTAATGAATAATAATATAATAGTAATAACAACTCAAATGTGTGTATACGCATATAATACTTGTATAAAAGGACTATATATATATATATATATATATATATATATATATTTTAATAATAATTTAACATATAAACAAAAATCGTTAGTAAACTTTTATCAAATACTTAAAATATTTTCTATATTAGTTATCAACTATCTATTTTTTTTATTACCGTAGGTTGTTTTTTTGATGACCAGGAAACCAAGTTCTTACCCAAGAAGACTAGATAACCACCAGTGGAGCGCCTGTCATCCGGACACCCTGCCCAATCGTTGTCAGAATAACAGTGAAGAGAAAAATCAGAGTGCTTGAAAATAAAAAGACCATGAGCAGATGGCATTCAAATAGCGAAGAAGTCTTTTGCAAGCTTGCCAATGAACATCAATTGCACAATGCATGAATTGAGCAAACTTGTTAACACTAAAAGAGATGTCAGGTCTGGTGAGGGTAATATATTGAAGAGCGCCAACGACTCTTCTATATTCCTCAGCTGATGAGAGAGGCGTGCCCATTAATTTACTGAGATTAGGGGAGACAGCCATTGGTGTAGAGCAACCTTTGGATTTGTCCATGAAGGTGGCTTGAAGGACTTCATCAATATATTTATTTTGAGATAAAAGAATACCATCATCTACCTTAGATATTTCAATACCTAGAAAATAATGAACAGCTCCTAAATCCCGAACTGGAAAAACCTTGTGAATACGGTCCAGGAACCAGGAAAGGAGAGGCGAGCTTGAGCATGTAACAAGGATGTCATCCACATAAATTAAAATAAAAAGTTTATCAGTACCTTGTGTGAAAATGAACAAGGAATGGTTTGCTTGAGATGAACAAAAACCAAGATTGAGTAAGTAGGCAGACAACCGCTGGAACCAGGCTTGCGGAGCCTGCTTTAACCCATACAGAGAACGCCTGAGCTTACAAACATGATTAGGCTTAGAGGAATCAATAAAACCAACGGGCTGCTCCATATATAAATTAGTATCCAAAAAACCATGTAAGAAAGCATTTGAAATATCCAATTGGTAAGTTTGCCAATTATTCATAGTAGCAAGAGAGAGTATAGTCTTGACAGTTGTAAATTTAACTACGGGAGAAAATGTTTCCAAGTAGTCAATACCAGATTGTTGAGAGTATCCCTTCGCTACCAAACGAGCCTTGTATCGCTCAATGGACCCATAAGATTTTTGTTTAATTATGAAGATCCATTTATTTCCAATTAAATTGGTATTTTATGGCCTAGGAACCAAAGTCCAAGTCTTGTTTTGTGATAATGCATCAAGCTCAAGTTGCATTGCAGCTCTCCATTTGGGACATTTATTTGCTTGGGCAAAGGTTTTGGGTTTTTTGGGCAAAAAGGTGGTGACAGCATTGGCTTGGCGGCGAGACATGGTGGAAGGTCGTAGGGTCATATGATGGGTACGAAAAGGGGAAAGAGGTGGCTGACTTGAGTACTTAGTGAGATCAACTACTAACTTCAGTTCAGAGGGTTGAGAAGGACAGGATATAGGAGGTGAGTTGGGAGAGTGATGAGACTAAGATGAAGTAGGTGAAGAAGGGACAGGTAGACTTTGAGAACCAGGCATAGGAGACATAGATAAAGTATGTAATGTGTTAGAAGGAAAAGAAGAAGTACCTGATGCAGTTTGATCCAAGGAAGGAAGTGCAGTCCTCTTTACATTTAGCCAAGGAGTGTGCTCTGCTACTGCTGGTGTGGATGGAGTAAGATGACGGAAAGGAAAAATAGTGGAATGAAATTTGACATGTTTGGCTAAGTATACCCGACCCCCAATAGGATCTAGACATCGATAAATAGAATGTAAGGGACTCTGACCAAGATAAACACATTGAGTCGAACGAAAGGAAAATTTATGACGATTATAAGGACAAAGTAAGGGAAAAACAGCACAACCAAAAGGGTGAAAAGCCAAGTAATGTGGATCTTTGTGATATAATTTTTGAAAAGGAGATTGATTTATAAGGACATCAGACGGTAGGACATTGATCACCATGGCACTTTGTTCAAGTGCATAATTCCAATATTTAAGGGGCATGCTGACATGAGCAAGTAAAGTAAGAGCTGTGTCAACAAGATGGTGAATCTTACGCTCAGCTGTGCCATTTTGTTCGTGTGTGTAAGGACACGTAATGCGGTGATGAATACTAGTTTTTTTTAAAATGAGAGTGAAGTTTTTGATACTCACCACCCCAATTAGAATGAAAAGCACGAATTTTGGCATTAAATTGCCGATCAATGAGAGATTCAAAAGATAAAAATGTAGAGTAGACATCACTTTTATTTTTCAAGAAATAAATCCATGTAAAACGAGTAAAGTCATCAATAAAAATAACAAAATACTTATGAACCAAACTAGAATGAAGAGGACCAGGGCCCCAAACATCATAATAAACAATCTCAAAAGGACTAGAGCTTGTGTGCTCTTTAGAAGCTAAAGGAACTCGACATAATTTACCCAAACGACAGCTAGAACAAGGACTAAGAGCTGAATTTGAAACTGAAACATGACCATCTCTGACTAAGGAAGCAAGCTTGGATGAATTGAAATGACCAAGCCGTTGGTGCCAATCATTAAGGCTGGGCATAGTATAGGCAGTAGAGGTACTTGGAGGAGCTGAACGCAAAGTGTAGAGTCCATCTTCACTAAAACCTTGCATCAAGATCTTCTTGGATCGTTGGTCCTTGATCAAAAAATAGTTAGGCCAAAATTTAAAGAAACAAGAATTGTCAGAAGTAAACTTTTGAACAGATAAGAGATTTTTGGTGATTTAAGGGACACACAGAACATTATTTAAGGAAAAATTACCACTAGAGTGGGAGAGAGAGCTTTTACCAATGTGAGTGATATTCAGTCCTTGTCCATTACCAACAAATAATTGCTCAGGACCCATATACTCATTTGCAGTATTTAAAAGTTGAGCATGAGGTGTAATGTGAAAATTTGTAGCAGTATTCGAAAACTAAGGAATGGGGTTGGAAGTGGTGGAAGAGTTGGCAGCGGGAGAGGGAGGACACGAGGTTGGAACATACGAAAGGTGAGTAAAAGTTTAGTTGGGTTTAGTATATTGATTGGAGGGCTGGTCACAGACATAACGCTTGCGACAAGTAAGAGTTATATGATTTCGGTAACCACAAATTTGGCAAGAATTAGAACGACCCCTAGAGTTGGAGTTGTTAAGAGTAAAACGGGATTGGGATTGAGAGTGAGTAGGTCTAGGCCGAAAAGGAGGGGATAAGGGAGTAGGAAGAAAAGGAGAAGAAGGTTTAAGGGTAAGATTAGCCACTGGTTTAGGAGAGCTTTCAAGAAGAATTTCATGTGCAATTAAATGACCGTTAAGTTCATAAAAACTGACTAGTTCAGGATAAAGATTAAGAGCTGTAATAATAGGATGAAATTCATACTCAATATTGCGGTAGATGATAGCATTGAATTCTGCAGTAGTGATAGGATGACCAGCTGCACTTAGTTCATCACACAAAGATTTTGCTTTATGAAGAAATTGAGAGACAAAAAGATCATTCTTTTTTAGTTCTTACAGTTCAATATAAAGTTGCAACTGTTTGTTTTGAGAAATGGAACCGAAAGTATAAGCCAAAGCAATCCACACAGTATAAGAAGAGTCAAGGCTAATGACAAGAGGAAAAACTTCTTCGGAAAGAGAGGAAAGAATCCAGGACAGAAGCATTTGATCTTTCTTAAACCAAGATGCAAATTCTGGATTTGGTATAAAAGCAGGGGGTTCGGTGGCAGAGAGAATGAATTTTGAGGGAGCAGGAGATGAGCCATCACTAAATCAATGAAGATTTTGATAATTAAGTAAAGGCATGAATTGTGTTTTCCAAAAAAGATAGTTTTTGGAGGTTAATTTAATGGAAAAAGAGTGGGTAGCAGTAACAGTAGTTGGAGCAGAATCAGAGAAAGAAGAAAGAATGAGGGCCATGATTAATTTGCAACTTTAGAATGGCTCTGATACCATGTAAAGAATAATAACTCAAAGAATAACTGATAGTTTTCCACGTCTATTTCAGCAGAAGGCAAAGCCTTTTTAAATACGAAGGATAGACATTGTGATAGAGATATACAAGGACTCTATCACTGTCAGATATACATAAATAGAATACAACTCCTATCAGATGTGTATGAGATGGATAATTACAAAAGAAATAAATAAAGATATTTATCCATTAACAGTCACTTATCAACTATTGTTATCAATTATCAGATAGTACGAACAGTTAAACCAAGTAGTCACTTAATATCTTGGCTTGATAAAAATGTGATTATTAAATACTCATTATACATGTAGCATCTAACAATGGGTTAAAATAAACAGAGTGAAGATATATCATTTGACATTTTTGCTTAAAAAAGAGAGAGAAGTTCATGCAGTTGTTTTACCAACATCACACACACACGAACATACACGCGCATATATATATATATATATATATATATATATATATATATATATATATATATATATATATATTAAAAATGAGTTTGGACCGACTTTTCAAAGCTCGCTCTTTCTTTCTTTTATATTCTTTTTTATTTTATGTATTTTTGATACCATCAACTTCCTAGAAGTGAAGACTTTTCATTATAAATTTATGCAAGATAAGGACAAAATTGACTTGCATTCTTTATGCAATGTATTTTCATTTCACATATTACTTCAAAGAATGGGTATGTTATCCTGCCCCTCATTCTTCTTTTAAGTCTCTTGTTTGTTTCATAACGTTAATGTGAGAGAAATATAGTTGGGGCAATATGACTATATTTTATGTTTTTTTATATAATTCAGTGCTATTATTCAAATATACCTAAGAAAACGTGCCTCTTCTTTCCTATTTTCATTCGGAGTCGACAATATGGCATATCCAACTTGATATGCATGTATATTTGGATTTCATTGCACAATGATAACCGAGTAATACCTAGTACACAGCCGAGCTATAATACATAAAGCTTGGAAGAACCGACATGCAGTAATCAATGTGAGTTACGTGAATTAAGGAAACATGACCTAGTTTATGAACTAGCCGTTGTAATTTATGACCCACATTAATAAGTTAAACACTACATTAAAGAGGCTCAATGGTAAACAAAGGATTCCTGGGTTCTAAATTCTCTTTAAAATACTCTCCCCACACACTGATTTGACTATCGAAGTGTTTTTAGCATGAATCTTCACCATCTGGTCCACTTAGGCAGTTTCGGAGAGTAGATGAGACTTGTCTAGCTACTAGAATAACTTGGTATTCTAAACTATTATCATTTGGTACGGTGAATGTGAATCATCCATCTTAATTATTTATGGATCTCTGTCCATATCTTGGATTAGTTTTATCCATGGTCACTGAACTTGTGATCAAATTACGCAATAAACATAAAAGAATTTTTTTTTCATAAAAATCACTGAACTTTATAAATTTATACAATAAAATTATTTTGACAAGATTTCGACGAAAAAGTCATCGAAAAGTCCATCTGTCAGCATAGTATGACACGTGACAAGTCCAGATGATGACACATGGACTTTCTAGCGACTTCCTTGTCAGAATCCAGTCAAAGTAATTTTATTGTATAATTTGCAAAATTCAGTAATTTTTATAAGAAATTTTTTTTTATGATTAATGCGTAATTTGGTCACAAGTTCAGTGACCATGAGTGAATCTAACCCCCATATCTTAATGCTTAGGGCTTTCCTGGCCTATAATCTCTGTAATATGTACCTACTGTTCCAACCCTTCCACCATGTCTAAGCCATCCACTAGCAGTATTGCATCACCCTCAGGTTGATCCCCTAGTTGTTCAACAGTTCTTTCCAGCGAATTCGTTTCAATTAGGTGTCCAACCTTTGAGTCTCCCACCTTAGTCGGTTGGGTGACCAGGCTATGTTGCATTAGCACTACCTATAGTTCCACTTACATTGTGTCAGTTGATTCCTCAGTCAACTCAAAACCTTATAAATGTTATCAACGAGCTTAATGCTACAAGAAAAGGGAGATCTTTCCACAACCATCACCTTGATAGGGAGCTTATCCACCCAAGGTGAATAAAAACATCACAAGCCATATGGTGGTTGGTTTATTGATGTTAATTGAATTCTGCAGGCATAAATTACTTCTCATGTTCATTCAGTTTCACCACCTTTGGTCTCAAAAACTCAGTATTTTACTCTTAAAGAGTTTAAGTGGTTATTTGAAAACTGTATGTATAAGTTCCAAAATTATAATACAATACAACATTGAAAGACCTTCTGCTTGCCCCTGCCAAATGAGATTTTGGCCATTCCATTCTTGAAGCTTCATTTAACAACTATGGTAATACATATCGTTGAGCCCATTTCTCCGAATTTCATCACATTATGTTAGTCCATACCACTTAGGATGCCATACTTTGCAAGGTGTTCCCCCAAACTCTTTCTAAGTTAGCATAGATCTAATTTTGCAATTTACCACAGCACTCCATTGACAACTTTAGCCTCTTTAGTGATCTCTTAATTGTTAAGTTTGTATCTACTAGTTAGCCATCTAAGGTTTCAATTGATTTGCACTAAGTTATAGGAGGAGATGAAGCCACTCCTATTGGGGAGATTCATGTGATAGTTAGAGGAAACCATTATGACATTTTTGATGACTATAGAAAGCATAAGACAAATAAAGTTTTCTCCTTAGGGAACAAATCGGCTTATGCCACCTATAACATTCAGTTTTCCTCTTAAAGTGGTGACCATGTCAAACAGCCTCATCAAGGTTGGCAATAGGTAAGGTACCCATGAAAATTGTCACACATAGACCCAAATAGTTAAGATAGCCGAACCCTACCTATACCCATTTAAAATTAACATTACATTACTCATACTTGTCCTAAATCTGATTATTATAAACCATATACTATTTGACGTCCATTTATCAATATTCTTTCAAAAATAAATAAAAATAAATACAAACAATAAATTTATAATCAAACCACATATGGATATATATATATGTATGTATAGAGGCATCTCGGGGGTCTCAGGCTCTGATACCACTCGGGCATCTCTTGGTATCAGAGCCTAAGAGGTTGTAGATCTATACAGTAAGCTATTCATATTTTTAAAATTAATTGTTCTTTGAAAAACTTTTGAAATATTATCGAGGTAAAGGATAGTTGCAGGGTAGTAAGTCCCGTGTTAGCTGACGGATAGGCGTTTAGGGCTGTAAATCCATTGTGAGGTTATCTCGATGAGAAATAAATTTTTTTTCAAAAAAGAATTAATTTTTAAAATATGGATAATTTATTTTGTAGAACTACTTCTTTATCTAGTTCTTCTACCTCGAATTCTTTAGATCTAGGATCACAAAGATCGAACATTGTAAACAGTGAGGAAATCACTATTGAAGATTTTCAAAAATCTATAAACAACTAGAAAATTCCAAAAATCAAACGAGATCAAGTTTATGAAAATAGTCTTTTTCAAAAACTCATAAAAACTAATTTCATCATTAAAACAGAAGAACGAAGAGTTCAAATTTCAAAACCATTTGAAACTATTCATCTTCTTTCTCAGAAAACTCTACATATACACATAGACAAAAAATATGAATACATTCATATAGGTTTTGTTTAAGTACGGATAAAACCATTAACAAGAAAAGGATTAAACACCTCAATTCTCTGTGTTTTAAGAGATGCAAGGTTTTTAGATTTTCATGATTCTATTATAAGCTCAGTTGAGCCGAGTCTTTTTCAAGGACTAATCTCTTTTGAATGCTTACTAAATATTTCAATATCTCTTGCAGATCCAAATATTTTGAAATCTTTGGTTTTACAAATTAAAACTCATAATTATAAAATGCTGGAAGGATCTATTCTAGTAGCAATTATTTTTAGAATACATTATAAAGCAATGTTTTATGCCTTTACATATGTGTAAAAAATATAACTAAAAAAAAGAGAAACTTTGTTTTTACAAACTGATCTGTCTAGAGCAAATACAGTAGTTCTAAAAACTATCATTTGGAAGGATATAGATATTCTTGAAGAATGGATTTTAGAAGGTGCAATAAAACAGATATCTCCTGAAAAATCTAGACCAGACACTCATTTGAAAGAAATTACTTAGTACAATGATGGAAGGGTAAAATTAAGTTTCTCAAGAACTTTCAGTAGTCGATATTTCGATACTGGTTCCTCCACGAGTACTATAGATTTGGGAAAAGCTTCAAATTTTCCATCAGTAATTCATCTTCCATATAAGGAGGAAAATTTTTTAAAACCAAGATTTTCTTTTTCAAGCATTCCAAGTGCTTATTTTCAAAATGTTGATTATTCAACAGTTAGTCCTCATCAGGTTTATACTAAATCATAGGTTTCAAGCGAGGAACCAAGAAATATTTCTCCACCTACTTCACTATCTTTTTCAGTAGTAACATAAAATATTATTAAGGAATTAAATGTTATTGCAAAAGAATTTGAAGTAGACAAAACTTATTTACATAAGGATTTTTATTCTTTTAAGAATATAGAAAAAAGAACATGGTTCTTCAAAAATTTTCTAGAAAAAAAAGAAAAGAAATTCAAGAAAAATATTATGAATTTATTTTTAAAAATAAAACGTAAATTATGTTCTTTGACTAGTTTGAAATTTATGCTTTACAAGAAAAAATTTCATACCCATTTCAACAAAAAACTGTTAATCCTATCACTTCTAGGAGTAAGGATACAGATGGAAAATATCTAATGGTAGAAAAATACAATCGATACATCCACCATTAAGACATATAAAATTAACACATTTAAATCAAACCATAGAAGCTAGTCCTTACAAAACTCCGAATGAAAATACCGAAAAGAATATTAAAAATATTATTCAACAGAATAATTTTACAAATGCTCATCTTAGTACAATTGCTAAACAATTAACTAGGATAGAGGAATACCAAAAAAGTTTTATAGTTTCCCCTGTTGAAATCACAGAATCAAAGTTAAAAAACCTTATCTTTAAACCTTTCCAGGTATCCAAGACTAGTAAAAAATTATTTAAGGAAGGTAAATTAAAATTTAATCAAGCCTTGAAAAACCAATTAAGTAGAATAAAGTCTTCCTCTACTTCTGCTCCCATTGTTGTACAAGACACCTTAGATAAAAATAAAACAGTTAGCATTTTAGATCAGATCTCAGACTCTGAAGAGAACCGAAAACAGGAGTTGTCCAGACTCCATTGGCCGCAAAGTTCACCTTCACCCTTGGCCATGGTAACTGCTCGAGACTTAGGCATAGAAAATAGACCAGACATTTTATGCCAGTCTAAGTTCAATGCCTCTACTGTCAATGAATGGAATATAGATGGTATGTCTGAATATAATATTCTTAGTCTTCTGCAATAGATGACTATGGCATCCAATGCCTATAAAACCCAAATAAATACCCCTGATAGAACCATAGCTGAACTTTTAATAGCAGGTTTTTTAGGTTAGCTAAAAGGCTGGTGGGATTTCCATCTTACCTAGCAACAACAATTAGAAATTTTAGTTGTTATTCAAATCACAGAGGAAGGAATTCCCATCCTTGATGAGTTAGGAAACCCTATCCTAGATGCAGTAGCAACACTAATTCACACAATTAGTTTGCACTTCATAGGAGATCTATCTCATTTAAAAGATAAAAATGCAGAATTGCTTTCAAACCTTAGGTGTAAATGGCTATCTGAATTCCAAAACTATAAAAATACATTTCTAACTAGAATCATGCTTAGAGAAGACTCCAATAAACCATTTTGGAAAGAAAAATTCTTAGCTGATTTACCAACTCTCTTAGGAGAAAAGGTTAGAAAAAGGATCAAAGAAGTTTTTGGAATAAACCAAAACCCATATAATCACTTAACATATGGAGAGTTGATTAGTTTTACACAAAAAGAAGGTTTAAAAATCTGTCAAGATTTAAAACTTCAAAAACATTTGAAAATGGAAATGAGAAAAATAAAACATGAATTAGGATTGTTTTGTAAACAATTTGAAATTCCCATAGGAAACCAAACTAAAGATTGTGGAGGTTCTTATTCAAAATCCCGTAATCAATCTCAAAAAAAATCTCATAAAAGATTTTTCCCAAAACCAAATAGAGAAAATTTCTATAAGAAATCTAAACCTAAATAAACCTATAGGAAACAAAATCTAATTAAAAAACCTTTCAAGAAATATGACAAAAAACAAGTTATTTGCTACAAATTTAACCAACCTGGGCATATTTCACGGTATTGCAAAATAAATAAAAGACTTCATGAACTATAACTAGAAGATGAAATAATACAAAAACTTTCATTACTTTTAGTTGAAACTTTAGAAGAAGAAACTAAAACAGATTTATCGAAAGAAGATAATTATATGGAATTTGATGATCTAACAGCCTATATAAGAGGCTATGAGGTTGCTCCTAATTAGCTAAATTCTAATGGATCGACGTCTATTACCTATTTTAAAATTATTTATAAGAAAGTGCAAGTAGTTCCTTCCCAGGGATTTTTTACCCATTTCTTCTACCTTTCTAGTCATCATGGTGGGAATGAGTATCACTTCTCAATGAGGCACAAGAGAAGATTATTTACTCTCCCTACTTCTCTTAAAGGATTCAAAAGTAAATTCTTTTTAGTTTGGTAAAAGGAAGATTTTGGAGTGAGCCTACACTGATCAGATAAACAACATAACTTAAAGGATTTAATGGTTGGTTTTGACAACTTCAAGCAGGAAATCAGGGTGTTAATGAAGTACATTAAGGATCACCAGGGCAAATTGGTCGATTCTAATTTTTGATTGGCTTCCTTATATAGGTCGACAATTCTTGAGGCCGATCACCTTGTTCTCAATCGCCTTAAGATCAATTGTAAGCATAATTGTCATGTGATAATGTTTTATTTTGTGATTTTATCTTTTTTTTCTGAGTCCTTTGTCTTTCTTGTATGTAGCCTCCATGGATGCTAATTTTTCTAACTCTCATATTTCCTGTGCCAATTTTTGCTTTTCTGAAGATCAAATCTCCAACATTGAAAGTTCGAAGCCTTACCTTGTTGTTATGATATCTAGTCATTATTTATTTATAGGCTACAATTTTTATATAGGCATCTTATCTTTTTTTCTTCAATAAGATCGAGGTCCTACCTTTTTTCTTGATCAATCTCTTGCTTGGAAAAGAGAGTCAACCTATAGGATAGAATTCCAATTTCTACTAGTATAACTACTTCCAATTTGTATACCAAAGAAAATGGTGTCTGATGTGTTTCCTCTCGTAAAGAAGTCCTATAAGACCATAGGAAGCTCTGCAATTCTTCGATCCAATTTCCTTTAGCATTTCCCAATCTTTTTTTACTCCTTTTAAGATTATTCAGTTGGAAACTTCAATCATGCCATTGGTTTGTAAATGAGTGACTGAGGTGAATCTCAAATCGATCTTCAAATTGGAGCAAAAGGACATGAATATGGAGCTATTGAATTACTTTTCATTATCTATAATAAACACTTTCGACAAGCCATATCTATAGATAATCTCCTTCCAAGTGAAGTTTTTTATTCTTTTCACTGTGATAGTGGTTAAAGGTTCAGCTTTTATCCATTTGGAGAAATTATCAATTGCAACAATGAGAAATTTCATTTATCGCTTACCTTGGGGAAATTAACCTAAAATATCTAGACCTTACTAGTTAAATGGCCTTGATGCTCTAATCAAGGATTGTTCAAATGTGGGTTGCATTATAATTCTTCCATATATCTGACATTGTGGGCATCGTTTGACCTAGCTTTGAGCATTTTTTAAGATGCTTGGCCAAAAATAACCCATTTGCAATATTTTTCTTGCAATCACTCTGCTAGCTTCATGAGCCCCTATATTCCTTCATGTATTTCCCTTACGATGTAATTTTCAGCCTCCTACGTTACACATTTTAGCCAAAGGTGAGTCAATGCCTTTTTGTAAAGTTTTCCCTCAATCATGGCTTAATTAAGTGCTATCCTATTGATCTTTCTAGCCTCTATGTTGTCTTCTAGTAGTTCACCAATCTAAAGGTACCGAACAATTAGGCTCATCTATGTTTCTAACTCCTTATCAATTTTTATTATCTCCGGCTCTTCTAGAAAGGATTGTGATTGCTCTTTAATCTTTATTTCTTCATCTACTTTACGCTGATTTGAAACTGCTAGTTTGGCTAGCCGATTGGCCATTGCTGTTTCCTCTTTTATGACTTTCTCAATGCTCCAAGTTATTTCTCATTCTTCAAGTTTTTTAAGGGAAATTTTGACTATTGCCAAGTATTTCTTTATATTTTCCTCTGTCAGTTCAAAATTGCCAAAAATTTAGCTCGTTACTAGCTGTGAATTGCTTTTGACTTTAAGGCTTTTTGGTCAGATGGACTTGACCAACCTTAAGCTCGAAAGCAATGCTTTATATTTTGTAGCATTGTTGGAAGAGTTGAAGCTTAATTTTATTGCATACCTGATAATTATGCCTAAAGGACCCTTAATGATTATGCTGACTCCTCCTCCTCTACTATGGGAAGCTCTATGTAACACCCTTATCATAATAGTATTTTTCGATGCGTAACTTAGCAGTAAACGGTAAATTTTTTTTTCAAACTTCAATCATTGCCAAACAACTTTGATACAATTTAATATTTTATTCAATTTACGAAATTTCGGCAGCACAATGGCTAGAACTTACTAGCCTCCTGAAAAATTCAAACAATCCACACAGCCTTTCAGAGGCACAACAAATCATATATCAATGATAGTTATTTACAACTCACTAACTGAAATTATCAGAACAGTAACATTATTTATCAATTAAAAAACATTACCTTAAATACCGTTCAGTTCTATACTCTCACTGTCTAAGTATATACATGCCACAATACTAAACATAAAAGTACGACTAACTTTCTTCATCTTCGAATTCTGCTTCTCCATGTATAGAGCTCCTTCAACACTTCAAAATCTGCACGCAGTAAACACTACGTGCTGAGCACTAGAAATGCTCAGTGGTGACTACTAATCCAAGAATTTTTCAATTAAAGCATAATTACGTATATTATGCAAATATTTATTTATATCTTATCAGAAATTGCCTTTAATTCTTGCAGTATAATTTTCATTGTTTATCAACATTTTGGAAATCTTTTTACATTGATTCTTATACTTTTCAATTTACAACTACTTTTATGTTTCTTACTTCTACTTTTACTTATCTTTTGTCCTATACTTTTGAATCACGGATGAAATTGTCGTTTTATTTAACGACTTACATGGATACTCATGTCTTTAATGGCAATTTTTCCTGTTCCTAGTTCCATTAGGTAATTCAATTACAATTTTCACTATCTATTCTTTTAATTCACTTTAATCTTTTTAATAATCCGCACAAGAAATTTCAAGACTTATAATCATTATTGCAAGGTGATGTAAGTATTTTGGATCACTCTGTATACAAATCTTTATTTTTCTTTTCTTTTTAAATGAACCTTTTTTCATTTTAATTAAACAATCGTTTGTCTTTTGATCATTTTACTTTTCATTTAATCTTTACTTCCAGAATTTATTATTTAGTCATATTTTTACACTTAAATACAGTATTGTTATGTTTGACTTTAAATACATAATTAACACTATTTTTTGAACTTTTTTTATTTTCTTAAAATAATAATTGGTACACAACTTATCAATTCATTCTTATGGGTCTTTTCATAAACATGTTATTTTTATAAACATTTTCTTTTCATTCTTGCTTATTAATTACAACCTTTGAGAACAATTTCAATTTTATCCCAAAGTTTTCATTTTATTTCAATCAAGTTCTTTTTCATTTATAACATTTACATTCAATTACTTTCACACTTTCAATTTATTCCTTTCAATATGCCCCTAATGCAATATGACAGGACTCTCAAAAAGGATATGCAGAATATGGACCCAAAGGTCCCACTAAACAGATAGAGAAATGATCTCGAAAGATCAAGTCTCACAGAGCAGAAAACATATGTACTTTCACTTTCACTTTACACTGAAGCTATGGAGATCAAAGATCCTACCCATAGCAAAGCAAGTCGCCATGACTTGCACCGCGGTATAAGGTGTCCCTATGGGTAGCCAATTATATCCTGAATAAGAATATCACTATTTGGCTATTGCTGAGGGCAAAAACAGTCAAGAACTTTCTGAAATATTTTCAAACTTCAATAATTTTAATTTCTTTTATTTTGCTTAAAACAATGCATTTTGTCAATAGCACTCTTTTTAGTGCTATCGACTATACAATAACTTTTTTTTTCGTTTTCTTTTTCTTTCCAATCACTTTTGCATTAATTATTTGACAATAATTCACTATAAATAATTTAATTAATTATTTTCTCGATATATATATATATATATTTTTTTTTTCATATTTTGTGAATTATATTAGGATAATTCACTCTTTTCTTTCTTGGCACTTATTGAATTATTTCTTTACAATTCAAAAATATACTTATACTGTCATTTTATTCACTTTTTGACTCTTAGTCAATCTCTTATTCTTTCGGTCTAAATTTGCAATTATTTGGAAATTGCAATACGTTATACGGGTTGCGAATTATTTATAATAATTCACCATTTTATTCGAATTATTAATTATTTTGTAACCAGATTTTTCCTTTGATACTGTTCACTTATATGGTTACTATTCACTATATGGTTACTATTTATTTATACGATAACTATTCATAAATTGTTTACTATTCACAAATACGGTAATTTTAGTATATTTCACCCAAAACACTAATACTTTAATTTTATATTTATTTTATCGGTCTAAATTTGACAATTATTCGGAATTCGAAATATTTTATAAAGACTGTGAATTATTTACAATAATTCATCATTTTTATTCAAATTATGAATTATTTGGTAAGAATTCAGTACGATTAATTTATTCACTATACTTTTTATTTTCTAAAAAAAAATTATCATTTAATCTCTTCATTTTCCTTATACGAAGTATATATTAAATTACCAACTTTTAATTGTTTATTGAATTATTACTCAATAATTCAATATTTCAATTAAGCATATTCCATATTTATTTTCTAAATTAATCCATACATCACATAAATTTCATAAAAATTTATGTGAACATTGCTCTTCAATTATTGTCATATTTTCTTATTTTATGAATTATTTTAACATAATTCATCATATACCATACACTTAACAATTCTCTAAATTTTCATAAATTTCATTAAAAATTCATGGCAATTTATTTTATGCTTATTATCATTATATAACATAATCAACAAAAATTCTCTACTTTATCAATTGCATTATTCAATAAATATTTCAAAATAGTCATATCAATTTCTATAAATTCCATAACAATTTATGGATAAATATTATTTCATCTTCTGTCAATTAGGACTTAATTTTATTAATTTATAATACAATAATTCATTTCTTTAACAAAGGAATTTTTGATTCACAAAGGAAATTTCTTAATAAATTTTCTTAACTCAATTTATACACTATATTAGGCTTAATTAAAATTTAATTGAACAATAATAACATTAATTTCAATATTAATCAATAATTTAATATTTTTCCTTAATAAATTTAAAGAAAAAATTCAACAAATTAAGGAAGATTAAAAGATTTCGTAGTCACATACCTTAACGGTCGAATTCGTTTCAATTTTCTTGATAATTTGCTCACCGGACCGGTCATCGGAGCGTTGCTGGAGAGTTGCCGGAATCTCGTCGGTGACAATCCAACACTGCCACCTTATAGATTGGGATCCCCTCATTCATTTTCCGGTAGTCACGCGCCCAAATTTTTTCTTGTTTGGCCGGAATCTTGACTTGAATCACCTGCCAAACCCATTTTCGATCTATCGATCGCCGGCATTTGAGGAGAGACGGAATACATCAGAAGACTCGCCTCATCGCCGGGAGTTAATCGGTGGTGGTGGTGTCCCCGTCCGACGCCTTGTTTCGTCGGAACGAACAAAAAACCTATTTAAAATAAAAATAAAAAAACTCGACAATCGGACCACCACAACGGAGGCCTGACGCCGGTGAGAGGGAGAGGGCACGCTGCTTGTCGCCGTTGTGGTGGTGGCCGACGTGAGAGGCGGGTGGCGATGTCCCTTCTTTTCTTTTCTTCTTTCTCTTCTTTTTTCTTTCTTTCTTTCTTGGTTTGGTGGTCGACGACCACTGCATTCTTAGTTTGTTTTGTTTTGTTTTGTTTTTTTTTACATGTGGTCCACTTTTGTTTTTGTCTTTCTTTTTATTCATATTTTAAGCCATTTGTGGCCAACACATCGGTTGCCACTTTATTTTGTCTTCTTCTTTTTACATATATATTTATTTATCCAAAGTTACTATTTTGGTTCCTAAAACTTTTGCTATTCCTTTCAAAGCTTCGATTTATTTTAAAATTGATTCCATAATTTTTTATCACATCAAAAACAGGTAGGACATAAATTTTCGATTCAATCGGAGTTTATTATCGGTCCGATTTAAATTTATCAGTCCAATCCAAAAATATCGGTATTATAGAAAAATTTACTTTTTACAGCCAAAATAATTTATATATTATTTTAGGCGTAAATGAAATTTTTGGTAATTTTCGGAGTCCGTTTACTATTTTTAAATATTTATACAATATTGAGTAAATTCTCCGATAATAAAAATTGACTCGCTATCTTTTTCATATTTTTGACTTTTCGTGATCTATTTGACCTCAGTTTTACTTCAAATTTCAATCCCAGACTTCTCATGACCAATACTTTCCAATGATCCAATAAAATATTTTTCACTTTCGGGTGCACTTTTCGGCCCGAAAAATACTATTAACTATCGAAAAATATTGTTCACGGCTAACCCGATGTTGAGGCCATTACACTCTATCTATTATTACTTCTCAAGAGTTTTCTTTCATCTTTTGCTTTTTCCACTCTCTAGTGAATTTCGTAATGAAATCTGATAGGGCTTGTGCTTTAATAATGTTCCTAGGCTCGTACCATACATCAAAATATTATAGTTTGATGGCCCATCCTACCATTTTTTCCTCTAAATCTGGTATTTGAATATTTTTTTCGAAGGGCTGGTCGGATCGAACTATGATGATGTGAGCCTTAAAATACCTTCTCAGCTTCCAAGTATAAATCATGAGCACAATGATCAACAATTTAATTGGATTTTCCTTTAATTTTAGACCTCTTAACACTTGGATGACGTAATATATGGGAAGTTATTAAGTTTCTTCTTCCTCGATCAGGATAGCAGCCACTGCTTCTTCAAATGTAGACAAGTATAAATAAATTTTTTTGCCTTTAACCGGTTGGTTGAGCGTTGGTGGGTTGCTAAAAAAATCCTTTCAATTCCTCAAAAGCCTTTTAGCGATCTTCTTCTTAAGTAAAAGCATCATTTTTTTCTAAGTTTTTTGAATAAATTGGTGCATCACTTAGCTGAAAATGAAGTAAATCCACCCAATGTTGTGATTGTTCCATTTAATTTTTTGAACATCTTTTAAGCTAGCAGAAGATTGCATGTCAATTATAGCACTGATTTTTTGGGGTTCAGCTCTATACCTCTTTCAAAGACCATGAACCCTAGAAAATTTCTTGAAGGAACTCTAAACACACACTTTTTCAAATTTAATTTCATTTTGAATTGAATAAGTGTATCGAAAAGCTTCATCAAATCAGCAAGATGATTTGCCATATTCTTACTTTTCACAATCATATTGTCAACGTATACTTCCATATTCTTCTTAATCTATGCTTTGAAGATTTTATTCATTAGACGTTGATATGTCGTGCCTTTATTTTTTAGCTCAAATGGTATGACCTTGTAGCAGAGGGTGCCATCACAAGTAATGAAGCTCATTTTTTCTTGATCAAATAGCCACATCATGATTTGATGGTACCCTGTATAAGCGTCGAGTAAAGAGTAGATAAAATGACTGGGGGTGTGCAAATGGTTGGTTTGGTTCAGTTCAGTTTTGAATCGAATAAAAAGAACCGAAAAACAAATTTGAGAAATATGAGCATCGAATCGAAATTGAAGTTTATAGAATCGAAAATCGAATGGATCGAAATAATTTTGATCGATTTGGTTTGGCCCAACCTGTTCTGAGTTAAAATTAATAGGTATAATTTTTAGATTTCAAAGCCCAATTTCACCCAAAAAAACTCAAGCCCATTCTTTCAACCCTAACCTATATGAGTATATTAACCCAATCCATTATTGGCAAAAAAGCATAATTTATGTTCTCAATTATTGAAATTTTTTGTTTTAGTCCACGAATTTCTACTTTGAATTTGATATCTATGTATAAAAGTCTCTTTTAACTTGCTTTAAATTTTTTTTTGTTAAAAGTAAAACTCTTACCCTTTAAACACCAAGTTACATAATCATATATTTTCTTTATTTTTCAATAAAATTCACTTATAAAATTTAAGTGGGTAAACTTTTTTTTTTTAAATTCATGAATTTTCTTTTAAGATATATTTTAAAATTAAACTTCCTTTTCTAAAGATAGATCCAACTTATTAAAAATATAAATTATGGATAAAATTTTAGATACTATCCCTTTTCTTTATTCAATTTTATACTTTTTAACATCTCATATAGATTAAAAAAATCATTAATTGATATTAATTCTATAAAATTTTTATTTAATTCATTAAATTATCATTTTATCATTTCACTACAATTATATATTTTTCTATTAAATACTTCTTTAGTGTATATATAAGAATAAAATTAAAAAATTTGAGAAAAAAAAGATTAAAGTAAAAAAAACAAAAGTAGAAAAAATTAGTGAGTTAGATTTTTGTAGAGTAAAAAATATTAAAACAAAACTTTTAAAGTAAAAAAATTGAGAAAAAAAATAAAAATTAAATTAAAAAAAAAGAAAAAACTGCAAAAATATGTGCCTTAATGGGGTTTCAACCTAGGACCTTGTGATATTATTGTGGTTTTAACGTGTTTCACACTATTTATCCAATTGAATATTCTAAAAATTTAATACTAAAAAATATATATGTATGAAAACTTCGATCGGTTCAGTTTGATTTTTTTAGTTTGTCAATTTTAAGAACCAAATCGATTAAATCGATTTTCTATTTCGGTCCATAACCAAACGAATCAAAAATTAAAATAATTGAACCAAACATAGCAAATTCCATTCGGTTTGATTTTTTATTTCAGTTCGATTTTACACACCTCTAGGAATGACATGTTGTAGCATCTACTAATTGGTCGCTGCTTGGGAGAGGGTGGCAATCTTTCAGGCAAGCTTTATTGAGATTATTAAAATCCACATACATTCGTAATTTACCAGTCTTTTTTTTTACCAAGACTATATTGGTGAGCCAATTAGGGTAATTGACTTCCCTAATACTTCCAACTTTCAACAATATGTTTATTTCTCCAAATATGAATTTCTTACAATTAGGCATGTGCCTTCTTAGCTTTTATTTGATTGGTATATGGTTGGGATCCATATTTCACTTGCGAGCAATTACCTCCGAGTCTATACCCTAAATTTCTTTTGGTTTCAAAGTAAAAGAAAATTAATTGATTATTAACACTTGCATCATCTGTTCCTCTACCTCTTTTGGCATAATTAAACCTATCTAAACCTTCTTTCCTGTGGATAGTTCTTTTATAGTGACATCACCTTCTAGATTCATCCTTAGTCAATTGTCTTGTTCATTATTTTCTAAGCCAGGTTATACTATTTACGATTATTTTTCCTTTCACCATGGTGATATAGGCCTTTCCTCTTACGATTGCTATCCCTTTTTTAGTAGGAATTTTCATCACCATATATCTTATTCTTGTGATAGCTCCTTTTTAAAATAATAATGGTCTTCCAAAGATTGCATTGCATGCAAAATTCACGTCTTGACTATAAATAGGGCTTTACAAGTGTGGGTTACTGCCTTATCTCCCATTTCCATAAAAATTCTATGGATCCGACTACTGGAACAGCAACATTACCAAGCTAGATCACCAGGGTGGTGATTTGTTTTAGTTCTTTTATTGGTAGATTCATTCTTCTGTAAGCTTTTACGGTGCAGATATTCATCGCGCTACCATTGTCTACCAAGACTAGCTTTACAAGGAAATTATTGATTGCCACTTGCACTACCAGCACATCCTCATGGGCAAATTTTAGATTAGCCACATCTTTGTGAGAAATGGCGATTGATGGTAACTTCTCGAATTTGGTGAAGAAGTATACACCTTTCCCCTTCTTTATTTTTGCAAAATCCTCTCTGTAGAATGAACCTCTAGCGATCATATTAATTATGTCAAGTCTTTATCTTTATTGATCAACATCCCTAGGTTTGCACCTCTCATCGTCTTCTTCTGAATCTAATCTGCCTTTGTTGCCGATCAATTTTTACACATATCTTTCAATGAAGATCTTACAAATCTTTTAAAGAATCCCTTTTGTACCAATCTTTTAATTTCTTCCTTTAATAATTTACATTCATCAGTGGTGTGTCCTATGTCTTTGTGAAATTCACAATATCTATTTTTATCCTTTAAGGTGTATGACCAATCAAATAGCTTTTTGGAAAAATTCACCTTATTATGTTTCTGCTTTATCCACATTAAAACCTTGGTGGGAGAAAAGTTGAGCGAAGCATAGGTTCTGGCTAGATTACTTACATATCGATCAGACCTGCCATGCTCATTCTCTTTCCTCTTCCCTTGTTTTTTCGAGATGCTAGCTCCTTTGTAATTCTTTATTTTGACATCTTCCCACCCATAAAGCTTCATTCTATCTCCCATCGAGTTTACACATCCTCTAGCTCACAGGGCATCATCTAATTATATATATTGGTTAGCCCTTTCCATCAGATTGGTAAAACTTTTCGGAGGCTATATCATAATGGATTCAAATAATTGGGTGCTTGTTATGTTATAAGCCAAGGCATTTGTGGCTACTTCAGAATTTAGATTCCTTATTCCAAAGGCCAGGCTCTCGAATCTATCAATATAACTTCTTAGAGTTTTATTTGGTCCCTACAACAGATTGTTAACAATTTTAAGAGCTCTGATTTATATGATGAATCTGGTTGTGAACAGATTGCAAAGCTACCTAAAGCAATGAATTGATTCCAGAGAAAGGTCATAAAACCAATCCAAAGAGTCCCTTAGTAGGGTTGTGGGAAACATAAAATAAAAAATTCATTCATCAAAAGAATAAATTTGTATTTGCGTTAATTATTTTGAAATATAGCATTTAGGATCAGATTTACCCATATATTTGATCATTTTGAGCTATTTAAATTCATTCAAAAGTTTGGCTTCTTGAATTTCCCGATTGAATAGAGAGATTGTGTTGCATCGAACATTGGCTTTTTAGGATGGCCTAACCCAAATTTTTTCACATGTTACAAGAACCATCTTTCATTTTTTCTAAAATAGAATAATTGATTTCAGCTTTTTTCTTTATTAGCCTTCTCTTTAGGGTGCACATGTAACCCATATCTTCTCCTAAGTGGATGAGGGGTGAAGGGAACCGTTTGGGGGCAATGCCTGCATTATTTATGAAAGAATGGCTTCTACTCTCTTATGATACCTTCTCCTTTCATTTACTTCTTTTGTCGACTTCATGCACCCAAAACATGGTGCCAAATCTAAGGTCAAATGGTTCTTTAATTCACAACGGGGAGCTCAAATGTCATCTAATATCCCATTCCCTACTTTCTCCTTCTGACTTCCTTATGGAAACTTTAGGATGTCTTCCCCTATATATGGATTTCATGATGCTTACTAAAATATTCCAAGATTGTTCTCAAGTCTTTCATGGTAATGGGGTTGGATTCGTTGTGAACTATGAACTCTCTGTCAAATTCATTCAAGAAATTGTAGCGAACTGGTAGCTTGAAATGGGTCATTTTGGTGTCATTTATTCTCATAATGGATTTGGGTCTCCTATTATCTTCATCATAATGATTTTTGGATTCGAAATGGCTTAGTTACCCACGCGAACTTTCCATTGCTCTTAACAAAAATATCAAATGATATTTCCAAAAATATCAAAAATGAAAAAAAAGAGAAGGAAAGTTCGATCGAATAAAGTCTTTTAAAACCTGCATAAAAAGGAGTACCCGATTGAATCGAGGTAAGCACTCTGATGGTTAAGTTAGCAAATAACCTAAAGAGAGATAAATGGAAAAGATTTTTTTAGAGAGAAAATATTACCGAAATCCTTCCATAATTTTTTTATGTATAGTATTCTAGTAGCAATAGGTTATTAGGCATTCAAGTGCCTAGAACAGTAACTTATGGCAATAACATGACTGCACTATAGCCACCATATTGGTTAGGTAGGCAATACCAAATGAAGATATGGAGGCCATACCTTCAAACTGATGTGATAATCTATCACATCGATCTGATCAGATTGACTTCGATGCCCAAATGTAGGCTTTCATTTGACTTGGGCTTTTGGGCCTAAAGACCCAATTATAGAAGGATGTTATCATGTACATAATATGATAAATTTATGTATATTATTTTAATTTTAGTTATTTTAAAAAATATAATTTTGATTAGTATTTATTATATACATAATATGATAAAATTTATATGCATTATTTTAATTTTAGTTATTTTAAATAGTCTTATTTTGATGAATATAAATTAATTTAATTTATGGGTCCATATATATTAAAAAAACCAACAAAAATAGCCCATATTGACTTAGAACCAAACAGATTGAACCAAATTGATTGAAATTAATTCGCTTTATTCGATTTTATTCTATATAATTTTTTTTTTGTGGTTTGGTTCCTCTTTTCATAAAATTTGATTTTTGGTTTGGTTCAAAATCAAACCGAACCAATCATTTGCATAGTTCTAGTTTTGAACAATCTCTGGTTTAGGCATCATAAGGTTAGAGTCACTTTTTCAATGTACTATTGGGTGCCAACTCTATGATACCTACCTCTTGAGGCTACTTGAATGCCATCGTAGGTTGACCTCCAATAATAAAATTGAGGTACCTTAAGATGCTATCTCATACCTTTTTGAGGCTTGAGACTTGGCAAATTGAGTCAAATTTCTTTCTTATTGTGAAATGGCCATTCTTACAAACTTTTTAAACCTCATCAGGTCATGGACCTTAAAAGCGAACCTTCGAGAATAAGCCAAATTTTATCGCAAGGCATTGAGGGGGTTCGACGTACATCACAATTAGATGTTTTTATTTTGATTTTTAAGTTTGTATAAAGAGATATGGCTTTACATAAGTTAACAAAAATGGTGATTCAACCTTATCTCAAGATAAACTATTACACCAATAACTAATTTTATGCTAGTTAGCCTAGGCTGACATTAGAATAACATATCAGTAGAGGGTGCTTGTGTTTTGTTGAGTTAACCCAATGTTTAAGTTTATATGTCATCCTTTTGCATGAGTTAGACTAAAGGAGAATAGATTGTTCTTAGAAAACCCTTCTATAAAGTGTTTCTTACATTATTATTAAGAGTTATTACTATTAATTTTGTTTCACAATAGTAAGTAAACAATTCTCTCAAACACACAACACCCTAGTAACATCAAAGAAATTAAGAATTTTTCAGAGGCACCCGATCTTTGAGTTATGATATTATGGGTCCTTTACTCGTTATATTACTTAAACTAGTATAATTAGAAGCCGATCAAGATTTTGGCACTATTGTAAATGATCAATGATGTGTTACTCAATTTGAGCTTTTTTGTTATTTTGTTTGTTTTTATGTTGTAGGTGATTGTAGTTAGTGTTTGACCTAGTCGAATATTATTCAATTGGTTATATTTGATCTGAAGATCGAAAGGACACTACACCTACGAAGGAGGACTTAGCCAGATAATATAGCAAATATACGAGATTTACCTTTAGGTAATGAGCAATAAAGGGTTGCTAGTGTGGGAGTAAATGTTCAAAATAATCAACCACTGAATGTACGAATTGTGGTGGTGTAGCCTAAAATGGGTAGAATTGGAAAAACATGAGGATTATACGGTATTATATTGCACTATGGAGAAATAAGGATCACATAAGCATTATATATCTCCTCTAATTCTTGCTAACAATTTTGAATTGAAGCCATCTCTAATAAATATGGTTTAACAGAATCAATTTCCAAGAGCTGATAATAAACACCCCTCTTAACATCTAAATATGTTCACCAAAGTGTGTGATTTAGTGCAAATCAGTGGTGTTCCTTAAGAGTCTACTAGATTGAAGTTATTCAAATTCACTCCTATTAAGAAAGCTAGAGACTGGTTAAAGATGTGACCTCACAGGTCCATCACAAATTGGGACCAATTACAAGAGAAATTCCCCATACATTTCTTCCCTCTAATAAAGATTGTGATAATCAGGAAAAATATTTACAATTTCCAACAACTTCTTGATGACCCATTTCATAAGACTTGGGAGACATTTAAGAGACTCATGAGAAGTTGCTTACATCATGAGATAACTTTGCACCAATTGATGTCGACCTTTTATTCAAGACAACTTAAGCAATAAGATCCTTTTTGGATGTAGCTTCAAAAAGGTGCTTAATGAACAAGTTGCCTAATTATGCTTTTAAGTTTATAGATGAAATGGTAATAAATGATGCATAATGGTCAAGTGCAAAAACATCTCAAGAAAGGCAAGGAATTCATTATATGGATGAAGTAGCTATAGTAAAGGCTCAATTAGAGCTCACAAAGAAGGAAATGCAAGGATTGTAAGTCCAAAATGTAGCAATGTTGTCACATAAGTGTGAATTATGTGGAAGGGGACACATTAAGTTCAAAAGTGTAATGTTGGAGACATATATACAAATGCTTTAAATTCAAATGTGGTTAATGCAATTTCAATTTACAAGAGAAACAATGACCCCTAAAGGTCACCATAATCTAGGATGGAGAAATCACCCTAATTTCTCTTAGAGAGATAATAATCAGAGGAGTTCTTCATCTCAAACAAAAGCACAAGCCACATCCTCCCATCAATCAAATTCACCATACCACCAATAGAATCCACCATATCAACCACAAGCTCCACCTTACCCACAACCAACCCAACCTTACCAACCACCTGACTTAAACCAAAGACAACGGTGCAATAAAGTAAAAAGCCAAGCTTAAAGGATATGTTCTCGAAATTCATGACTAATCAATCAAGCTTTATGGCTAGTCAAGATACAGATTGAAAGTCATAAGACTCGTGGATGAGAAATTAGGAGGCCACAATTAATAATTTGGAAGTTTAAGTGGATAATTGGCAAACTCCATCACATATAGACCATATAGGACACTTTCAAGCAATGTTTAAAGGCTATCGCCCTCTGCAGTGGTAAGGAGTTAGAAGGGAACCAAGCTAAGGTAAGTGTACCACTTAAAGAGAAAAAAACCAACAAGTGAGGTAAACAAATTTCAACCTGAGTATTCTTCTCAAGTGCATCACGAGTAGCAAAAGAGGTAAAAAAAATTGTTAAACATTACTCTTAATGATGTAAATCTAAAAAAGTTCCCTTACCTCCGAACAAATTAAGAAGGAAAAAGTAAATCACCGATTTACAAAATTTCTTGAATTTTTTAGAAAGTTGCATACAAATTTACTATTTGTTGAGGCTTTCATGTAAATACCTAATTATAAAAAATTTATGAAAGAGATTTTATCAAAGAAAAAGAAGCTTGAGGGTATGGAAACAATTCAACTGACTAAGAATTGTAGTTTTATACTATAAAATAAAATCCATGCTACATTAAAAGATCTAAGTAGTTTCACCATACCTTGTGAGGTTGCTGATAAACAAGTTAGTAATGCTTTATGATATTTAGGTGCAAGCATCAATTTAATGGTCTTATCTTTATGCATGAAATTGAACTTAGGAGAAGTGAAAGAGAAAGAGATGTTTCTTTAGTTAGTAGATCGGTCAGTGAAGTGACCAAAGGGCATCATTGAGGATTTACATATAAAGGTTAGGAGATTCATATTTCGTGTTGATGGATATAGAGGTGGATCTGAAAGTGCTAGTTATCCTAAGAAGACCATTTGTAAACACTAAAAGAGCTCTAATAGATGTAAACCAAAGAAGGTTTACAGTGTGTATGAACGATGATTAAATTTAGTATGATATAGACCAAGTGATGATGTATCCTTCCTCATACTTGAAGGAGTCAATGTTCTTTGTTGATTATATGGATGAATTTCCTAATGCATCTCAAAAGGAGATTTAAAAATATGATGTTAAGGACTTGGAGAAGGAATATTAAGAAGATGTCAAAGAGAATGAACTATCCCTTCCTACAAATGAGAAAAATCCTGAACCTAAACCTCTTCTTTATCACTTAAAGTATGTGTTTCTAAAAAAAACTCTAATCATGTGATAATTTACTCCTACTTGACAGGTTTTGAGGAGCAACTGCTTTGGAAATACAAGAAAGCAATAAAGTTGAAGATTTTGAACTTGAAAGGAATTAGTCCAAATGTATGCTCTCATAAAATTCTTATGGAGGATGATTTCAAGTCTATGCCTCAACCCAAGCAAGAGTTGGTGAAAAAAAAAGTAATCAAACTTCTTGATGCATGTATAATTTATCCTATTACTGATTCTGCATAGATGAGTACGATGTAAGTTGCACCAAAGAAAGGGGAACCACTGTGATTTCTAATGAGAATAATAAGCTTATTCCTACTATAATAACAACCAGATAGTGATATATGAAGTTGATATTCAACTTTCCTTAAGGACCATTTCTCTTTACCATTCATTAACTAACTATTAGAGCAATTGGTCGGAAGTAGATTTCATTATTTCTCGAGCAGGTACTCGTAGCACCTTTGAATCCCAGTTACATTTGAGGACCAAGAAAAGACTATATTTACCTAACCATATGGCACATTTGCCTATAAAAGCTTACCATTTGGGTTATGCAAGGGCTTTGTTGTAATGGCCTCAACGTCAAACTGATTGTGAATAGTGCTTTCCGACAGTGAATAGTGTCTTCGGGCTGAAAATGACACCCGGAAGTGAAAAAATTTTTATTGGACTATTGGAAAGTACTATTCACGATTAGTTCGGGGTTGAAATTTGAAGTGAAATTGAGGTCAAATAGAACTCCAAAAGCCAAATGAACGAAAACCGAGAAATTAGGGTTTAGGGTTTTTAATTGAATTTTTGATCGTTTTAATTTCTAAAAATATCAAATGAAGTCTAAAAATTATCAAAAATTACATATATACCTAAAATAATATGTAGATTATTTTGGTGGCAAAAATTAAATTTTTTGGCCACACTGGTATTTTTGGAATCAGATCGATATGATTTAATTGGACCGATAAAATTGAATCGGACCCAAAACGAACTCCGATTGGGCTGAAATTTTAGGTATAGTCTATTTTTGATGTGATATGCATAATGGAATCAAATTTGAAGAAAATTGAAGTTGTTAAGTGAGAGAAATTAATTAGGGTTTAAATTGGGTAATTTTGGGCCTAAACTAATAAATAGTGTAAGGCCCAGCCCATAGCCCAATTTGAAGACATATATAAGGTGAATTTCTCCAGAAATCTCCAGCAGTAAATCCTTTCTTCTCCTTCCTTCTTGGTGGCCGAATTGCTTACCTCTTTAATTCCTCTCTTTTGCTTTCATTTCTTCACCAATTCTCACCAAATCAAAGCCTCCTAAAGTGATTTCATCCTCTCTATATTGCCTTCATCAGCTCCAATCCTTGATTCAAAGAAGAAAAGCAAGAGAAATTTAGAGCTAAAGTTTAGGTGTCAAAATTAGGTATGTGAATTCATGGCTTTTTCTTTGGTTTTTAGGTGCCTACTACTAGTTTTGGGTGCCTAGAGTTCATTTTTGCTGTTAAATTTAGCATTTGAAGCCAAAATAATTGAGTTATAATGGATTGAAATTTCGGTTTGTTAAGGATTTCAAGAAGAGGAGCAAAGTTCTCAAGCTAAAGGGAAAGGAAAGGAAGCCTAGGCAAGGCTAATCCAAAGAAAAAGGTGTGTGACTAATAAATCCTTTTATTTCCCAATTAAATTAATGAAATTCCTTTAGGTTTCTTAAGAAAATTTTTATGTATTGTGATATAATTGAAATTATTGTTATATTCATGCATTTAGGAGTCATATAAGCCTATTAAACACTTTAAATGAAATAAAAACCAATGATATGAGAGAGCTATAGGTTTGGCCGAATGGTATTTCCTAAGAAACTAGTGTGAGATTTAATGATTTTAGTGGTTTTAAGCTTCCTAATGTCAATACTAATGAAAATTAATGATTATGAATTTTTATAGAATTTATGGGAATTAAATGAATATTTTCGGAATAAATATTAATTAGGTATTAGTTGAAAAATGTGAAATTTGAATGAATTATGGCATAATTTATTGATTATATGGTGAATTACTGCAAAATATTTCGTAATATGTGTAAATAAGATTGACTGTAATAATAAAGTATTGACACTGTATTGACAAGTAATGAAAAGTAAGAAATTAAGAAAATATGTGCCCTTAGAAAGAGTCAGGCAGTAAAACCTAGTTCAGGATATAATTGGCTGGCCATAGGGATACATATACCGCGGTGCAGGTCATGGCGACTTGCTTTACTATGGACGGATCACTGATCTCCATAGTATATTTATCATACGTACTGTCACATGTCATATGTTATATGAGAAATGATTCTTGGAGGTCATTTCTCATTCTGTTGTGGCCCTGTGGGGTCCACGTCCCGCACATCCGGTCTGAGAGTTTTCTGCCGGGTCTGTACTAGGGGCATATTGATAAGAAAATGTTAAAAGTGTGAAAGATAAGTTAAAATGAAAGTTTTATATGAAAAAGAACTAAAATGAAAAGAATTTAAAAGTTAGGGGTAAAATGGTAATTTGACTAAAAGGGTAAGATTAATTGATAAAAGTAATAAAAGAAATAAATATTAAGGGTAAAATGGTAAATTAGTCAATTAATTGGGTAAAAAGTCAACTGTATAAAGTTAGAGGACTAAAATATAATTTTACATGAAAAAGTTTAAATTAAGGATTAAAGGGTAAATTATAAGTTAACTAATAAGGTAAGATAAGAAAATAAAGACTAAAAGGGTAAACTAGTAATTAATAGAGTAAAAAGGGGTATTTTTGTAATAAATGAAAAGTTTAAGGATTAACTTGAAAATATAAGAGGATTTATGAATTGAACAGAAAATTAGTCATTCATAAAATAAATATTGCTTTTAGATAAGAAAAATCGATAATAAGCCACTTAAGTTAAAATTATTAATACATTTATATTATAGGGAAATACTATGATTTTTAGTCACCGCTGGGTATGTTTAATGCTCAGCACGTAGAATTACTGCGTGCAGGTACAACTAGTCTGGAGCATGGGTACACAAAGGAGGAAAAAAAATTTGAAGCCAAAAAGTTAAAAGGATTGTTTTTGTGGCATGTATATATATATATATATATATATATATATATATATATATATATATATATATATATATCCCTATTATGTTTTGTATATGAAGAGAATATTGTAGCTATGATCACATTATGTATTAATTATGGTAGTATGGGGATAAGGAATAGTATGGAATGAATGATATATAAGTGTGGCTTGAGAATAACTGTGGATGTGGTATATGATTGATATAAACTGTTGTGCCTCTGAGAGACTGTGTAAATGTTTGCTTTTCAGGGGGCTAGCTAAGAATATAACCGTTATATTGCCAAAATTTTATTAAATGCATAGTGATTTCTGAACAGTTATAGGTCATTGAATAATGAAAGTTACTTATGCTTATTAAAAAAAAAAAAATTTGACCGACTGCCTGTCCGATAAGACCGTTACAGTAAGGGTGTTACATTTGTCTTCAGCTGCATGCTATGAAAACTATACGATTATAAAGTCAACCAATTGAAGAATTATGGCCAAATCAAATTTAATTTTAATTAAAGTTCAATTTTAATTATAGTTTGAAACCAATTTAGACTTTCAATTGAATTATTAAATTTAAACTTGAATAATCTAATTTAGAATGATTTGCATATGGTTGTTGATATAGCAAGAATATGAAAATACAAAGTTATGAGCAATAAATTAGGAATTTTTTTCCTTCTCCTCCTCTATCATATTATTATAGAAATTTTATCGCATTAATATCGATATTAATTATTTACTGTAAAAGAGAATTAATGGTGTATATAATTTGAAATTAAATGCAATTAACTACTTCCTCTGTCTCAAAATATATGACATTTAAGGAAAAAAATTTTGTTTCATAATACATGACGTTTTGATATAATCAAGACACGTTAATTAATTTTTATCAAATATACCCTTAATTGATTTTGAAAAAAGACAATTTTATTAGTGAATGCAATTACTATAGTAAGGGTAATAAAGTCTTTTAATAGTGAATTAATTATATTTCTTAATTATTGTGCATTCTTCTCAAATGTCATCTATTTTGAAATAAATGGAGTAATACATAAGCATAAAAAGGTAAAAAGAGAGAAAAATTGGCACAAGAATTCGCCAAGAAGGCCTATGTCTTTGGGCAAGAGCAAAAACGTATTTTCACTATAAATAGAGATTAAAGTTACTTCAGATCCCAAGTTCCCAAACCTAATAATTAGGACTGAACAAAAAAAAAAAATTGACAAATAATTAAACCAGTAATAAAATCGAGTCTAAACTGGAAAATGCAGTTATCCAGTCCGACTATATGCGGGCACGAACTTTAATTATTGATGGATTATAAATTACTGTTGAAAATCATATATTTATCAATATTCATAAGTTGTAAATTAGTGTTGAATTATTATTATTATTATTATTATTATTATTATTATTATTATTATTATTATTATTATTATTATTATTATTATTATTATTATGTTTTGCATAGCATTTATGTAATTTTTTTAATCATATTGACATTAATTTTTGATGACTTGTAATTTATTTGTATTTATATATTTAAAACTCCTAGGATTATATTTTAATTTTATAAGTGTTTTTTTTTTGGAGTATAGTATAACTGTTGAATATTTAAGTTTTTAATGTCAATTAACCAATTATTAATAAATAATCCTTCCGTTTTTGTATTTATCACTTTTATTATTTTCATTAAAATTAAAAAATAATAAATAAATTTAAATTTAATATTAAATTACATGATTAATACTAAATTATCAAATATAATTTATTCTAATTTTATTGAAAAAAATTAAAAAATTAAATTATATTTAAATTCTAAAACTGATAAATAAATAAAATTTGTATTTTATTTAAATATGACATATAAAAGAGAACACAATGAATTGTTTGTAAATTTTAATTTTAAAAAACCGATATCAATGCATTCAATTTAAAAATTAGATTGTGAACTAGTTAACTAATGAATGATTACCCTAACATATAACAGATAAGTGCTTTCCAAAAAAAAAAACTTCTTAGCGACGAGAAAACTGTCCCTAAAGCCTAAATCCCTTGTTAAAAGTGTTAGAGAAGGATTGCAATTAGAAAGCGATACATTGGTAGGTAACTTTTTAAAGGATTTTAGTTCCATCGTGAAAATCAAGCGACGGATAAGGTCCGTCGCTAAATTAAATAATCGCTTTTCTCATGTGATCCTCGATCCTCAATTTATCAAAAGATTAGTCGGCAAATGTTTAATAATATTTTAAAAAAGTACCAACGGAAAGTTTCGTCGCTATAGTTTTCAAACAGCAAAAAAAATTTTTACCATCCTTTCATTTAAAAAATGAGACATTCAAAATTCTACTAGTATCAAGCAAAAATCAAGAAATTACATTTACGTCATTAATCATTTGTTCACAGCATAGAATATAAACTAATAATTAACTATACATTTCTCACATTCTCAAAACTAAACACATGATTGTACAAATGCAAAAAAATTGGATCCCAATAAGCACATAAAAATAGTTGCAGCTTCTGGAGGGTTATGAACATGCAATAAACAAAGATACTAACAAGTTTCAAAATAATACACAAGTATTATTAATGATTTAGAAAGTAATGAAGATGGGAAGGGTGAAAAAAAATTGTATCATGACGTGTACATCATATTTGTCATATTATGTGCCAATTTCTTAAATGTGTATTGATAAGTTAGCATGCCTACAATACATTTCACTCAATTGTGATTGATTTCAAAACAAACTAATTTTTTAAGCTAAAATAGATAAGTTGAAATATATTTATATTACAATTTTTTTGTGACTTTTTCAATATAAGTGCATAAGTTTAGTGACTAGAATCAAATTAACTAGGCATGGGTCATTGAAGATCAACATTCCAATACTTCTGAAATTGCATTGTCTAACAGCTTTTCATGAATCTTTTGCTAGCAATATTCAGTGCACCGTTCACCACACTCAAAGCATAACAAGTATCAAGCAATGCCATATATTTCGACTCTTGCATTTAAAATTTTCTTTAAAGTACGTTCTCATTGCTAGGTCGGCATTTTAGACAACCGTTTTGCTTAAGACAGAACATTCTAATCATAATGCAATTAAGATAGAGCAAGCTAAGGCACAACTTCACCTCATTAACAGAGTTTAACCATCATCTTAAGTTTTATCCCAAAAGTCAGAACATTTTCATTACTGAGATTTATTGTAAACATCATACATCATTTTTTAGCTAGAAGCAGTAAGTAGATATCACCAGAAAACACTTGTGTACTGAAAAAATTAATAAGATTTGTCAAGCTAACATTTTTTTTATTCAGCGAGTTAGTACAACTGCATTAAGAGTTCGTAGCTCGTTAGAAACAGCAAAACCAAAATCATAAGTTCTCTTTAGTATTAAAAATATATATAAAAAAGCGAAACTATATTTTCTTTCTAACCTGTTAGTACTGCAGCAACATGTATGTCATGGAAAAAGAAGAAAATGTATTCAAACTCAATCACAACAAGCACCTCTTATAGACCAAGAAAGATGGTCGTTTTATTTTTTGTTTTTTAAATCTATAAACAAAAAATCCTAACAGTGTCAAGTGCAGAATTATTTGTAAAGAACAAACCATAATGACATCATAATAACATCCAAGTGGAAATATTGCCTGCAATCAAAGGTTGCATACCTCTGTTTCAGCTATTGACTCCAAGATAAGTTCCTTTAAGATGAAGTGCACCTGAGGAAAGCAAACATAAAGCCATGAGAGAAACTCAAAATATGCTCACAAATGAAAACATGGAGTAATCAACCATAATATATCTCTACTTGTCTTAAAATTTGCTTTTAGAAACATTCATGTTAAATGAAAATGATGATCACTATAATATTTCAGAACTAGGGCTATGCCAGATGTAAAGAGAAAGAACAAAATTATCCCAAAATAAATGAACAAGAACAAATCACAAAAAAAAATATAAAATAAAATAGAGCTTTTCATCATGTTTAGAACTTTTAGAATCTCAAAACCATAAACCAGACCAGGTGGATGCATACCTTAAAACGAGGAAAAAACAAAAAGCAGTCATAATGTTGTCACTAACATGCCAGATCCATGATATCAAGACAATCCAAAACCTTAGAATATACATAGAAATCCCACACAGAACCAACTCAAACTTTCAAAACTACACGTCCAAAATATTTCTTTTTCATTGTTCCTGAAAGTACCAATCAAAATACCGACTTAAGCAAGTGCTCATTATGCTGGATTGCAAGCAACTCAGTTGGACCCATAAAAGCTGCCTACAGACGATTCAACCACCATATGTTTACATCATACTACCTTCTACCAATTAAAAAATACATAAAAAATAAAATCTCTTTTTCAAAATTGCCTGGCTAAAATATTAACACTCTTCTAAAACGAATACCAAAAAGAAACTAAGTGTACGAAAAATACATAGCAATAATTTTGGGAATGAAATCGATTGTAAAATTTAAGTACAGAAATAAAAAAAAAATTATTGCATTACTGAGACAGTAAATTCAAAAATCTCTCAAAAATTAAAATAAAAAATAAAAAAAATGGGAATTCCAGTTGAGGCAGGACTGAGTCCAATTCCCGAGCAACAGTAATGACAAACTCCAAATTGGGGACCCTTTTGCAACCATTTATGTGCTTGAACATTTAAGAAACCTTAATTTCAGACTCTCAAAGCTCAACTAACGTCTTTCGATTCACTCTAAACAGAAAATGAAAATAACAAGAGGGAGAGGGAGAGAAACTTATCTGTAAAGATCATCCAAATAGCTCTGCTATTAGTGGTCGCTAGCACCGCAGATAGGGTAAAGGACTCGAGAATAGCCACCGCATTTACGGAGAAGACAGGCGATTGGACAATGAAAGGCACAGTGAACTCCGGTTAGTAAAGCAATCGAGAGGTAGCGGGAGAGAGAAATGAGAAGGAAAGCCACATTAAACTCCGGTGATGAGTAGAGAAACAGAGAGAGAGGGAAAAGAGGGCGGTAGCAGAGAAGGGTAAAGCTAGGCTTGGTTTGGATAAGACGAGCCGCAGCGAGTAATTAGCCTTTGTTCGGATACCTAACTGCCAGATATACACCAGATCTAATGAAAACGCACTTTCCGATCGGATAGTTTGTCTTTCTTTTAGATTCTACGTAAAGATCCAAGTGTTATAGAAAGTAATTAAATAAATATTAATTAATATTACATTTAAATAAATATATATGGATTTATGTAATTTCTTTTTAAAAAGGTGATAAAAGTTATTGTTTCTGAAACGTAAACCAATTAATTTATGGGTTATATGAATATATCATTATTATCATGAATTTTGATAAGAAAAACAATTTGGTGGTTCACATATGTTATTTTATTCTTTTGCTATGCAATATCGTATTTTAAATATTGTCTGGGAGAAAAAAAAATTAAAGCTTTTATTAGAGAGCTTCCCCCCCTAAACGGAAAATGTGATGAAGTTTGCCCCCTTAATGCCAAATCTTAAATCCGACCTAGATAAAAAATTGCAAAAGAATAAATTAACTCTTTTTTTTTTCATATTTAATTTGGTAATTTTATTTAAATTGTAAAAACTTAAAAATTTTATTTGTTTGAAATTAATATCCTTTAGTATTGAAAAAAAAAAAATTAAAGCTTTTATTACAGAGCTTCCCCCCCTAAACGGAAAATGTGATGAAGTTTGCCCCCTTAATGCCAAATCTTAAATCCGACCTAGATAAAAAAAAAAAATTGCAAAAGAATAAATTAAATTTTTTTTCATATTTAATTTGGTAATTTTATTTAAATTGTAAAAACTTAAAAATTTTATGTTTTTGAAATTAATATCCTTTAGTATTGAAAAAAAATAAATTTCCAAAGAAAATAATAAAATTAGACTTTGCAATATCAAAAAAAAAAATATATGATAAAGTACTAATATTGATACTAGATATTTTTATTAGATTATAAAATATTATTATAATTACAATTAATGTAAAAGAAAACAATAATAAACTAAAAGTACAATTAATTTCGTACAGCAAAGGCTTAGATTTTTTAAATTTTATATGTGGGGCCCATTTTCAAGTATATCAAATATTTTTTATTAACAATTTATTCTAATTATTACATTAATTATAATACTTATTAAAAATAACTTAATAACAATGGTTGTTGGTCCGATTAGTAAAAAATTTGGATTCACTTAAGTGAGGTAACATGTTCAATTCTTATAGATTCGACATCCGACTCTAAAAAAAAAACTTTCATATAAAAAAATAATTTATAATGTACAAGACACTTAACTAGCAAGAAGGGTTATAATAATAAATTTGTAATTTTATTTAATTTAAATAAAAGATAAATTTGAAAAAACTCTATCGTAAGTGCTGAACTACATCCATTAACGACGGAAGTCGCTAAATGTATAAATGACAAAATAAAATATATTAACGACGGGAATATCCATATAGAAAATAAGAGATGGAAGGAAAAGCAAGTGCATTTTTGTTACATTGCATCCGACTTTACAAGGAGTATGCATAAATATATGAATTTGTTACACATGATAACCACTTGCTTCTCTCTTCTCTCTGCTGCCTCTCTCCCTTAGCTTCTTTCCCATTTCCATTTTCTCTGGTTTCATAGCCATTGCTTTTGTCTTCTATCTATCTTTTGCTTTATTTAATCTCACTCTTTTGTTCTAATTAAACTTATTGCAGAAGAAGAAGCTACAGATATTGTTGTTGTCCAAACCCCGGTCTCTGAATTTGAAGGATAATAGTTTTGGTTGGAGTTCGAATTCGAGGTCCAAGATAACGGATGTTGATGGAGTTTTGGGAGTCAAATTCATATACGATGATTCAACTATCGTTCAAGTAATGTTATCATCATTAATTTTAATAAAGTAATTCAAGTACAATTTTATAAAAATGGAGTAAAAAATGCAGAAAAAATATTATTCCGGTCACCTAGCATGTGAGGAAATAGAATTCAATTAATCATAAAGACAGTAATAAACATGGCAGAATTATGCATTTAAGGTATAAGGGATTAAGTTTAAGCAAAAATAAGAATTAAAAATGTAGAATATGCACCGTTAACGCATGCACCGGGTGAACAAAATGATATTTCTTCCATATTTTTTATTTTATTATTACAAAATTATAATTAAATTATTTTATTTTATTTTACATATCTAAAAATAATGATCACAATATTATTTGGATAAAAATTATGTAATAATCCGAATTTGGAGATAATTATCAGAATCAAAGACAACTTAAAAAAGAATGTTTATGTTTGATTGGCAAGACTCGTGGAGCAACGGCATAACTCTTTTTCCAATTTGTTTTTTAGTATGACAATGAAAAGAAGAAATAAAATTGGAAATTTTAATTATTTTCCTACAAATGGATAAAAGTACAGAATGAAATTGGAGGAAGAAACAAAAGTGCCAATTGTGATTTCTCAATCACCGTATACATTAGAGAGGACTTAAAAAGATGTTGACATCAGAGTATGAAAACTTATCATTTAGTAACTCTTACATTGAAAATTTGCTTAATTTTAATTCACTGCCTAAAGTCACAAACCGTTATACATAATCATCTCTTGATTATAATATGATAACTGAGAATAACCCTAATTATTGTAATTCCAATGGTATAAAAATCTCAGTTTATGTACGTACATGGTTCCTTCTCTCCTAAACTAAATCTATTCTTCTCCATTCCAAATCCAAATTTGTTTGTGGGTTTATGAAAAGGAACGAACACTAGAATCAAAGCAGAGAACGTTTGAAGAATCACATGACAGGCGGGTGAAGATGTGATGAAATCAAACAAAAAACCTTAATTTCTTAACATGTTCACAAAAGAGCCACTGACAGTCTACTTATCCATACAAATAATGCAATTCACGGTTAGAGAGAACAAAAACTATCTTTTTCCCCAATTGATAGCGATTTAGTCGTTACCAACTCAGCACGATAATCTCTGATTTCAAATTAGCACCATTGCATTTAAGCTTCCATGGCACCATCATCAAATACAATGTGGAACAAATACTTGGATGTTTTAGCTATAGCACCAGCGATTTCTCTTTAAGAATTTCAAATTCATTTAGAGTGAAAATGAAGAGAGATGATTAAACTTTGGGAATTAGGGAGAGAGGAAATGAGATTATATATTAAGCCTATCTTTAACCAACGATGAAATTTACTGCTACTGCTATGTCTACTTTTCTCTTCATAAACTGAGATTCATGGAGAGCCACTAATGGTTTTAAGAGAATTGATATTTGATTGCTGAAAAAGAAAAAAAAAATAAAGGTAAATTTATGAAGAAGGGGTTTATAATTGTTTGGAATGGGAAGAAAGCAGGTGTTAATTATGCTTTTTATGTATTTGTTTTAGATTAGGTAATTAATAAAAAAATATGAAAATAATATAGAGAAAATTATATCATATATACCATTTTTAACTTTACTTTTTAAGAATAAACAACAAATTAAAAAAGTTTACACTTACCTTTTTTTTTAATTACGTTTTAAAAAATACCAATTTAAAAAACCAACTACTTTTATTTTATCAAAACTCTTTTTATATCTTTTTCTTACTATGCCAAAATAGAAATTGAAAAATCCGCACAAGGAAACTTGAACTTCAAGGGTACATTTGGAGAGAATTTTGTTTTTGGTTTTGGGTTTTTTCTTAAAAATAAAATCACAATATGTTCGGCATATTTATTTCTATTTTGGTTTATGCTAAAATTTAAAGAAATGATTTTCACACCAAAAATAAAAATTAAAAATCTTCAAAATATGGTTTTTATATTTTGATTTTTGTCAACAATTTAATTATTTTATCCTTATTAACACCACCGCTATCACTACCACCATATCGTCACTGCCACCAGCCACCACCAGTATTGCCACCATCACCAGACTACCACCACTACTGCCACCACCACTACTGCCACCACCACCATTGTCGCTATCACCACCACCACCATCTCTACCACCACCATCAGACCGTCGATACCATGACTATCACTGTTAGACCGCCACTACAACCGCTAACACCATTATTGTCGTTGCCACCACCACCACCATCACGCCGCTGCCGCTGCCACCACCACCACCACTGTAGTCACCACACTACCGCCACCATCACTATCACGCCTTTTAGAAAAATAGATGATAAGAATTGAAAATAATTTTTGAATTTTAAAAAACAAAAAACTAAAAATGCACAACTTTACTGAACGCACTCTAAGGTTTAACAAATCCATTAGAAAAATCACCCAAAGAAAGACAAAAGGGAAGAATCATTCAATTTAAGAGGAAACAAAAGATTGTATGAAGAAATAAAGATGAAAAAAAAATTCATTATTACAGAATATTGACTTCGGTATATCTCAATCTATCAATATATACCAACTAGTATACCAAATTTGAATATTGAATTATCTACTATTTAATTCAGTATACTTATATATACTAAAATACAGGGGCGTATTTAGGAATCAGATTTACTTGGATCAAAAATATATTAACGGGTTAATTTTTTAATGGCATCAATTGTAAATGGGGTAATTTAAAAATTTTAGTGAGGTCAAAAATATATTAGCTAGTTAATTTTTTAAAGTGATCAATTGTTAATGGAGTTATTTAAAAATTTTAGTTGGGTCAATTTAAAAAAAAAAAATAACAAGGGTATTTTAATTTTTTTTTTTTTTTATAAATTGAGTGGGGTCAATTGACCCATTCATTACAAGGTGGCTACGCCCTTGCTAAAATATACCATACTGAATTGTTGAAATTTCCATCTTGCAATTCAGATTACCAAATATACCTTATCAACTATCAAATTTCAACATGAATTTTCTATCATTCAATTCAGTTTAACTATGTATACTAATGTATATCTACCGAATTGGATTATTCAAATTCTCTCCTTACAATTTGCTATATCAATTAATATATAACTATTGTCATACCTAATTTCATACTAATTTTTGTTAGAAATTAATTTTCACATTGTTTATTTAATTTTAATTTGAAATCCATCAATTAATGAATCTCTATACCAACACTAACCTGATTTTTGTTTGATGTTTGAAACTGTCAATCTCCAAAATCGCAATCTTCCAATTCAACTGATAAGAACTTAATTATTGGAAAAAAAAAACATCAACAAAACAATGTAAAATAAGTAGAATTGTATTTTTTTTCCCCCAAAAAAAATGACTAATTTAAAAAAAAATTGAAAACTTAAAAATAAAATTTATATAAAAAGAAATTAGGTCCAGATTGTCAATCCATTCAAATTTTGAATCGAGTACATTCGATTTTTAATTTTTGAATTGGATCATGTGCCTTTTTTTTTCGGTTTAAGTTCAAGCCACTTTTTTCAATGAGTAAATTGAACCAAAATTGACAGATTTAATTAACATCTTAATACATGTAGATTTTCTATTTTTTTAGAGAAGAAATCTGTTCAAGTTTTTATTCATTTGAACTGATAATCTTTAGAAAAAAAATTAAAAGAAAAATTGAATACCTCAAAATGCAATGGCAGAAAAATAAATGTTAAATAGTTGAGACGATAATTTTTTGTTTGTTGGTAGGAGGTCTAGTGGGCCTTATCACCCTTTTAATACAGATCATACTTGAAGGGTCTGTCTAGAAAAACAATTTCAACACGAAAATGTTAACTGCCCAAAATTAATGAATAGAAAATTTTGAATCGAGATTTGATCCTTAAGGCCTTAGATAAACAAACAAGTAGTAATATTTAAAAAATTGAGATCATATTTCCATGGTTTATTAATAATAATTGTACTTATTACTGTAATCTCTAAAGACAAGCACATTTAAAGAAAGGGGTTAGTTCCCAATATAAAGAGTAAGAGATCCCATATAATTTAATTAAGATAATGTTTGATCAAGCCTAGGGTTTTGGAAACCCTAGCTAAGAGAGTCAATGATGTGTAGCTATGATTAATATATTGGATGGTCATGTGTATGACATAATAAAACCCAACCCATGATACTAGACAAAGGTTGTTGAAAGATTAGAAGGGAATATTTTGGAGAGAATGAAAAAAAAAGGAATTAGAAGGTAATATTGTTGAAATTAGGGTTTACGATATATACACATGAATGCAAACAAAAACCCCTTTGTGGGTCTCTCACCAAGGTCAATGGGTCTATCCATTTATATTTATATTAATATTCGTATTGTACAATAGCATGCAATAATAATAATAATATATGTATGAGTATAATCTCAATATCTCCTGAGAATTTGAAAAACAATATTTTATTTTTACATTTTAATAAAAAATTATTTATTAATATAAAATAAATAAATAAAATATAGGTTAGAGAAAGAAAGAGGCGAAGAGAGTGGGGGAAAAAGAATCAAACAATAAGAGAGTCTTTCTCTCTCTAAGTTATTATATCCCGTCGTCCACGGGGAAAGAAAAACAAAGTCACCATATTTATTTGGTGCAAATTATAATTTTTAATTTTTTAATTTTAATTTTATTATTATTATTTTAATCGTAAGTTTTGACCAGAGAGAGATAGACCTTGTGTTCTTCTCCTAGTGTCATTTTCCGAGATATACTCTCGAGGTGCACCAGACCCAAATCCTCCATTCTCTTTCTTTATTTCTCTCTCTTTGCTTTTCCTTTCTGTGCACTTTCTTAAATTTCTTCTTTTCTTTTTTTTTTTTAAATTGTATGAATATATGATTTTTTTTTTCTTCCTTAGCTTTACAACACACATGCTTCTCTTTTCTTCTCTCTCTTAACTCTCTTTCTCTATCCAACTTTCACTCCCTCTCTCTTTCTTGAGCATGTTTGTTTGTTGAACAAGATTTATGAGTCTTTAGCTCTCTTTTGCCTAGCTATAGCTACTTCAATACCTTCTTCCTTCCCTTTAAGCTCTTCTTGTTCCTCCCCCTCCTCCTCTTTTATTACTTTCCTCAAAGCGAAAATCAACAACTTGTCCCAAAACCTTTAATCTATTCCTGCATATCAAGATTCAAGAACCATATACCTCCTCCTCACAAGGGGAAGAGGAAAAGATTAAAGACCAACTTGACTACTAGACACATACTCGCATTCATACTTTTTCTCATTCTTGCTACCAAGAAGAGAAAAAAGAATTCGAGAAAAGCCAACTGCTTGATAAAGAATCTAAAAGGGAAAAAAAATGCCCTTGGAAGGGGTTTTCATTGAACCCTCTTCAAATCCAGTTCCTGATCTTTCCTTGCACATTAGTCCTCCAAATAGTTCCCCTTCTTCTTCTATTTGCAATAATAGCATCGCCAACATTAATAAAGTTGCAGATATCAATCTTTTGAGTAAATCTAACACTAGTATTAGCTCAATGAGGACAGATTGTCAAGCTTATACTGAGCTTTCCCTAGCACACCCAGCAGCAAATGCTCTTGATGAAGAAACAAGAAGCACAAGGAATAATTTGAGTGGTGGCGGAGCTGAAGAACAACCACACAACCCTTATCATCATCATCACCATCATCATCTACACTATTCTGCTTCTCATCATCACTTAAATCATATCAATCATGGGGTTGCTTTACTTGATGTATCGGATGGTTTAAGGCCAATAAAAGGTATCCCAGTATATCACAACCGTCCATTTCCCTTTATCCCTTCGTCAGAAGTACATCAATCAATTAGGGAGAGTAAAGATCCAAAGATGTGCTTCTATCAAATGCCTTATAATCCTTCATCTTCTTCTTTTTCTCATACTTCTTCTTCACCTTATTATATTGGAGGTGGAGGAGGATTAGATCCCATGTCTATGCTTAGCTCCTCAGGGCCTAATCAATCTGTTCCTGGTTACAATCGGTTAGCACAAACTACAAGGTTTAATGGGCTTTCAATGGATGCTTTCAAATCCCACCAACTGCACCATCATCATCACCATCACAATCAGTATGGAGTTGGATCTGGTGAGGCTTCTCATGGATTGATTAGATCAAGATTTTTGCCTAAACTTCCAACTAAGAGAAGCATGAGAGCACCAAGAATGAGATGGACAAGCACTCTTCATGCTCGATTTGTTCATGCTGTTGAGCTCCTTGGCGGCCATGATAGTAAAGACTTCATCTTTTTTCTTTTTATTTCTTTTATTATGTATACCCAGTTGGTTTTGAGTTTTAAATTTTCAGTCTTTGTTGAAAAAAATTTTAGCTTTGTTAATGGGTTGGTGTAGGAGCGACTCCAAAGTCAGTTCTTGAGCTGATGGATGTAAAAGATCTCACATTAGCTCATGTGAAGAGCCATTTACAGGTACAACACAAAGGAAGCGATCTCTCTCTCTTTCTTTCAATCTCTATTATCTTTCTTTCTCCTCTCCAAAATGTTAAAAAGACAGTGTTGATAGTGCTTGGTGTATCCCATGGGCACAGTAGCCAAAGGAGGCAGTGAGTGAGTGAATAATGAATGAATGAATTGAAAAACAGTAAGAGAAGAAGAAAATAAAAAAATATGAGTCTGAAAGTTCTGAATCGTCTCAGGCGGACAAGCTTCTGCTTTTGAAGGAAGAGAAAGAAAGAAAAAAGAAAGAGAGAGAGAGGAATGATAACAGACAAAATAAGTCATCATTTCTCAATAATAAACATCTCATTACTACCTTATCAAACATCAACCTCGTGATTAATGATGAATCCAAGACAAGCCCAGAAGCCCACAGAGAGAGACGATCTGAAAAATGGCATTTTATTATTATTACAATTTTCTAGTTAATTAATTTCTTTTTTTTTTCTTAATTTAATTTTTCTTTTTCTCTATGAATTGAATATGGTCTTTAAGCTAAATGCTTCCCGATGACTCTGCAGATGTATAGAACTGTTAAGACCACTGACAAGCCTGCAGCCTCTTCAGGTAATTCGTATTGCTTAGTCTTCATTTTTAACCTTTTTCTTTTATTTATTTTCCTCTTTTTTTCCCCCACCTTATCTTTATCTTACATTACCCCAGTCTCTCTCTCTCTCTCTCTCAGTACATAGTTCTTTATTCGGTATTTTACTGCTTCCATTTGGAAAATTGTGTGTCCTAATCTCATATACTTTTACTAAACCCTATAATAGATAAAAGACACATTGCCCCGCATATGCAAGTCCATACATGCTCGCATACATACATACATACATATAACACATGTCTACATAGGTAATATGTATTTAATATAAAATGCAATATCATATTCAGCATGCATTTACTTAATTACAAACATATTCTTTTTCATTAGTTTGACTTTTTTTTTATTATATATATACACATATATATTGGTATATTTCATGAAGGGCAATCAGATGGATCCGGAGAAGAGGATATATCACCAGTTGGTGGTGGAAATGACCGTGGCATCCGGCGATTTTCCGATCAACGAGGACCGTCAGATGGATCAGTGCAACAGGATTTGGATTACCCTTCTACTGCTACTACTCTATGGAGTAATTCTTCAAGGTACTGTACTTAATTTCATTTTCTTTTTCATAACTTAGAACTACAAACCAACATTTAATTTTTGAAGAATATTTGTCTGCTTTTGCCTTTAGCTTCATTCGTATTTGTTTTTTTTCTCTTTGATTTCTTCTTCTTTTCTTTTTAGACTTTTCTTGTTTTGGAAGATTTTCTTGCTGAGATGAGATCTGTACATGTCGATATAAATTATAAAAGAAAAGCTACAGAGTGCATTCAAAACATTCTTTTTCTTCTTTTTCTTTAGAAATATATCATATTACTGTTACTACCATTATTAAATCTCTGGTTCTTATTCCCTCCACTACAACATTTCATATATGTATATCACCAAATGACTTAAGTGCTCTTCTTTTTCAAAGTTCAAATAAAATATGCTATTGTATCCCATTTGTCCATTTTTGAATCTATACTACATGGCTTCTCTTAACGCTGTCGATATTCCTTTGGTTGGCTCCTTGTACTGGTTTTGCTTAGAATCTATTTATTCCTTTTAATCCATTGAATGGGATGCACAAGAGTTTGCTAAGGATATATTAGCATGTGCTATTTCATAAATGCATAATCTAACTATTTTAATGGCTCATGCATGATGGTTCTTATGCCTTAGCTTCGCCATAGAAGTTTTCCATTCAGTGAATCTTTTTTATTTAATTAGTTTCTGCCTTTGATTTTCGTAAGTCAAGAATGTGGTTAAAAAAAAATACATTCACTCTTTACTAGTTGTAAAAGACTTATGCCATATAAAATCTAAAATGCATTTCCTTTAGAAACTTACACTAGACTACCCTAAACAACCGGAGAAGGGAAGGACAGGAGGATTAGTTGTTGATTTTCAAGAATAAATTCACAATATCATGCTATGTTTATAAGCACATTAGCTAGCTCATCTGCGTTGGATAAAAAATAAAAAATAAAAGAACGTTTTACTAAAGAAGCAAATATATGCACTAGAGTAGGGTGTATTGCTAGCTTTTGTACTTTTTTAGTTATTTGCTCCTTACCAATGCCAGAATTTGCAATGCATCCAATGTATAAAGATATTATTTTTAATAGATATTAGTTGGGGATAGCTAATTAAAATTTGTATCCACTCATACGTCATTTTATCCAAGTTCTAGGTGGAGCATATAGGAATAACATAGGCAAATACATGAATTTTTTACAATATATATAGTTTGGAGCCGATTTTCAGTATTTCTTTTAAAGTTGCACTAATAATATAAATGTTTAATTGTTTATTATAATTTGCCTCTTATGCTAGATAAAGTGATATTCACTTTTTTCCTACAAATGGGTAGCGATTTTAATTAGTTCTTTTGCATATTTGAATTGCTTATATGTTGTCTTGGAGATTAAATTTAGCAAAGTGTAGTTTGAAGACAATCCATAATTTGAATACGTCGAACCATGTTTATTCTTAAGTTAATTATCAACTAATTACTTGAAAAATTTGTATTCATTTATGTTAGAACTTCAATAATACTGAAGGCAAAGAGGGAATATAATTAAGTTGTGACCAATAGCAACTAACAAGTTGGAAACATTCTTGGATAGACAAAAAGGCCATTTGATCTTTTTATATTTATGCATTCTTCACCTAACATACTCTTAAAAGAGGAATATACTATAAGTTGCAAAATTAAAATACTAGATGCCACCTATAATTAATAGTTGCACAAATTTTCGGTATATCGTAATTTTCACTTTTTAACTATATCGTATTTTAAATATTATTGTTAGATAATCTTATTGTTAAAAAGTAAAAAATACTCTAAATCGAAAATAGAGGTAGGCTTTTTATAGGTTATGTATATCATTCTACTTATTAAAAAGAGTCAGCATTATAATCACTAAGCACGTAGCTGAGATCGCAAAAGTTTTTATTAGCTTAACTAGTGGTCTTGAATTCAAGTCTTGAGAATGCAGTTGTATTAAATACTCTGTAGTAGAGCTTTGCTACCTTTGTGGTCATTTCCGATCCTAAAAAAAATAGTTTGAGTGTGGTATGGTTTAAAGATATCTTGCATCTGTATGAGCCTGTTTCGGACGTCCCATAATCTAACCAAAAAAAGTCAGCATCACAACAAATGGCAGAATGATTGTTTTCTTCAGCTTTCAAGGAAATTAGTTATGCTTTGAAAATATTCCAATGCTATTCTAAAATATAAACTTGGATGTCTGCATATTTTGACAGAGTAGGTGGTGATGTCCATCCACTAAAAAAATTAAAAAAAAAATGAAAAGATATGTACACATTAATAAAAACAAAATCTTCATTTCCTTCGATTTCATATATGACATATGCTGACTTATATAGGTAGGTAAAAATGTGAAAAATCATATTTCTGCATTTGCAATTATTCACATTAATTTCAAAATGATAATATTTTATAATATAGTATTTGGTTAGATATATAAGAATTCACTCTTCAACTCTTATTTTTATGTTTTAGTTGAGTGATTGTTTAAGAAATCATAGATCAGGGAATAAGAGGATTTGTTCGTGATATTAATTAGTATGTATTCATATTTATTTTTTCCACTTTATTTCATTGAAATATATCTGCTTATGAGTATTTAATTTTATTTTCCAATTTTGGTCTAACTAAACTCCACCTTAATTTAGTGTTGATGATCTAACAGTAACTAAGCCCACTATTTTTTGGCAATTTATTTTAACAAGATTAGTTAGACTGAATATCATAGTAGGAAAAGAAAATGAGGAAGCTTTGTTAATGTGAATGATTACCCCCATAAGATACTGGCTCTTTGGGAATAAGATATATATATAAGTATTTGACTTGTCATCTTGACTCACAATTATGTGTAACTATAGATTTTTTTTTTGTCTAAATCAGATTCATAATATATATATATATAAAGCAGGCAATATTTGTAAAATAACTACTTATATAACTTCTTTTCTTATAGTAAGATATCGTTTTCTTGATTCAGAAACAATTTCATGTATTCAGTTTAGATAAGAAATCTTAAGATAAATAAAGCCAATATCAAACTGAGGAGCTTTTGAAGGGGAATTGAGCTTGTGTTCTTTGGATCCCCTTGAAAGCTGGTGCAATGAGTTGATATAAAATCAGTTTGATGCATCTTTGCATCTTTCCACAAAGTTATTCTTTTTATTATTGATATTAAATATTAATTGCAATGACCCTTTTCAGTAAATCTTATGGCTTTATACAGGTCTTGACAGTGTGTTTTTATATATATAGAATGTGACTTGTCAACCATATTAAAGTTTGATACTAAAATATTTTTATATATGTAAATGTCAGTGGCAGAGAAGCCTGGCAGCAAACAAACTCCAATGACATGGACGACCAAAGAGAAGCAACATTCTTGTCACAACAAAGATCTGGACATCAAATTCAGGTTTCAAATCTATCGCCATTTTTAAAATATAGATTATGCTCATTTATATTCAATTATATTCATTTAACTTCCATATCCATTTTAATTAACTTAAATCACTTTTTAATAAATATTGACGATTTTCTTGAAAGTCTTTTAAAATAAACTTCACAAACTAAGATAGTGCCCTTTCTCTGGAATATTAATCTGAAATGCACATTCTTTATGCACATGCGCCTTAGCCCTTTTGCTTGACTAAAATTTATAGACTTAATAATACATTTAAACGACTTGAAATTTGCTTGATGGCTAGCAATCGATGTTTTTTCGGTTTCGGTATATAGTTATGTATGTATTAGGGCTTCAAAATATAACTAGAGCTAACCGGTATGTGCAATTACACTGCAGGAATCCAATTCAAATCGGGTGCAAGGCTACATAGGATCTAATTTGGATTGCAAGAACCCAAGCTTGGAGTTCACACTTGGCAGACCAGACTGGCAAGGAAATGAACATAACTGATAAATTTTTGTATACCTTTGTTGTTTAGGTCTTATTATGATCCATCCATGAGATTACTTGACTATTACATTAGTCTTGTTGATGAATGAAAAGGCACATAGATACGTAATAAGATTTTTGACGATAAGCAAGTTGGTGATCAAAGGGTACCTGGGGTTTTCTGGTTCGATACTCTTATGTCAATTTTTTTTTTTTCAAATGAAATAAATATATTTTTTAATCGTTTTGCAAGCTAGCTAGATAGAGTTGGGTTTTTATGAGAGTTTATAATGGCAAACAGACATGGAGAACAGGAAAAATGATTTTTTTTTCTCAGTAAAATATTGAGCAAATCTTGATTATCCAGTTCTTTTTTATATTTTTTCTATTATTATAATTCATCTGTTAAAATTTTAAGTGTGCGCACAAAACACATAGATGCAAACACTAATGTGAGAAATGTTAGGAAAACACAGTCCTCTGTTTTTTCGGCTGTTACTTCCATTCTTATCTTTATTATTTTTGACTGTTGTATTTGAGTTCTACTCAATCACTGACCTTGTATTTTCTCATATTAGTTTGTACATATCAGCACTATATAAAGTCTGATACAAGAAATATACAAAATACGGAAAACTGTTGAGCATCATTCAATTATTCTTGTTCTCTCTGTTTTAACATGGTATCAGAGCCATCCCTTTCCCTCTCTCAAAGCATGAATAATTTCGTTGTTCCCTCCAACTCATCTGTCACCTCTTTTACCATTTCTTCAAGCCACTTTTCTATCAAATTAAATTCTAAAAACTACTTAGCTTGGAAAACACAATTCCTTCCCATACTCAACTATCAAGACCTTCATGGCATTATTGATGCTCCTTCACCACCACCCAAAACCATACCATCTGCTGATGATCCTACTGTTCAAATCCCCAATCCTGATTTCACAAACTTTTTTAAAAAAGATCAGATGCTTCTCTCTTGGATTTTCTCCTCCATCACTGAAGAAATATTCCCCTATGTTATTGGACTGTCATCATCACGTGAAGTCTGGCAAGCCTTGGTGAATGCTTTTGGATCAATTTCTCAGAATAGACAACTCCAACTTCACATTAAACTCCAAAAACTAAAGAAAAATGATCTTACTGTATCCCAGTATCTACAAAAAGCCAAGGCTCTTGCTGACGAACTAAAGGTTGCTAGTAAACCCCTTTCCCCTGCTGAGTTTAATGCGATTATTTATCGCAATATCGGATTTGACTTTCACAGCATCATTACCGCCCTCAACTTGCTCCCTGAACCTGTCTCCTTTTATGAACAACATGGACAACTAGTGGCTCATGAAATACTTATCCAAAGTACCCTCCTTCCACAAGCCAATATGGTTTTGAAACACTCTAACCCCGTCCTTCCCACACCACTTGGAAACTCCTTTCGCCCAAGGGGTTCATTTGGCTCCAACTCCCACAATTCTAATGGTACAAATCAGCATCGTGGTGGTCCATGTCAAATCTATGGCTATCGTAATCACATAGCCACCACATGCCGCCAATGATATTCTCCAAGACCTCAACCTTCTTCCAACCATCAACCTTCTCATTCAGCCCATCAAACCCATACACGCCCCTTTAATCCTATGGCAAATTACACCGTGATGGAGTCTCCACCAACTCAACCGCTTAATCCAGCATTGAATTGGTTTCTTGACACAGTAGCAAATTATCACATCACACCTGATGTCTAGTCTCTCAGTGGCACTTTCAAATATACTGGTAATGATTTTCTTCATGTTTGTAATGCTCATGGCTTACAAATCACTCATACTGGTAATACTTCTCTTCCTTCATCGAAAGGCCCCTTGAAACTAAATAATGTCTTATGTGTTCCATCCATTATTAAAAACCTTTTTTTTTGTTCAAAAGTTTTCAGCTGATAACTCATGTTTCTTTAAATTTTTGCCTGATTTTTTCTTGATTAAGGACCAGCAAACAAGGAAGGTGCTGATGCAAGGACCCAGTGAGTCGGGCATATACACCTTGCGGCCTTCGAAGCAAGCCTTGACAGTCAGTTACCAACCCTGGATGAGTGGCATGTACGTCTTGACCATTCGAATCTCAAAAAGCTTCATCTTTTATCCAAAAATAAATTGCTTTTCAACTCTACTAGTTATCTTTCTCCATGTTCTATTTGTTTATTAGGAAAATTAGCTAGACTAACACTTGCTTCTGTTGAGCACAAAAGTAGTGCTCCTTTTGACATTATCCACTCTGATGTTTGGGGACCAGCCCCTATTCTTTCCTTCCATAGCCATCGTTATTTTATTCTTTTCATAGATGATTACACTCGTTATACTTGGGTTTATCTTTTAAAAAATAAAAGTGAGGTTTATTCTACCTTTTTGCATTTTGAACAGTTAATTGAACGACAATTCAATAAAAAAATTTAGGCTTTTCATTCTGATTGGGGTGGGGAATATAAAAAATTACATAAGCATTTTCATGCTACTGGTATTTAACATCGTATTGCTTGCCCTTATACACATGAGCAAAATGGCACCGTTGAACAAAAAATCCGTCATCTAGTTGACACCACCTTAACATTATTAGCTCATCCTCATCTTCCTCTCAAATATTGGAATTTTGCCTTAGAATAAAGTGCTCATTTAATTAATATTTTGCCCAATTCAGCTCTTCATCAAAAATCATCATTTCACCTTCTCATGCATGAACAACCGAATTATCTTACAATCAAGCCTTTTGGTTGTGCTATTTTTCCCCTCCTTCGACCTTACAATAATCATAAATTTTCGTTTCATACCACCCCTTATATTAATCTAGGTCTTAGTCCCACTCATGCTGCCTATAGGTGTCTTGAAAAATCTATTGGTCGAATTTATCTAGCCCATCATATTTGCTTCTTTGATACAATTTTTCCATACCATGACGCCAATGCCACCTCATCAAGGGCTGCCACATCATCTGCTCCTTGGCTGCAAGTTGTCACAAGTTCCCACTCTACCGAGGTCTCTCCATCGGCCCCTTCAAGTTTGACTCATTCTTCCAATACAACTCTATCTCATTCAACTTTCCAACCAAATTCCACCTTATCTCCCCACCCATCTTTATCTTTATCATCCCCAAACACTTCACCTTTATCCATGCCTTCTTCGTTATCTTCTCTCATCTCGTCTCCCTCTCCTCCCTTATCCTTTACGGTACCTTCCCCTACTCGTCACAGTCCTAGTTCTTCCCAAAGTTTATCCCTACCTTTTGTCCGCTTTCACCTCTCCTATTACAACTAATCCACCTGACTGCACCTTAATTGTGGACCTTACCTAATATTCTCTCCCTAACTTATCGGCCTCCATCTCTTTTCCACCACGCCTTCATCATATGGCCCTTCGTCCTTCCACTATATCAAAACGCCAAAGTCACATTGCCCATACCAAACCCAACTACCTTCATTTTGAACCTAAAAAACTCAAACAAGCTCACCCCCATTCCGAATGGAGAGTTACCATGTCAGATGAACTCAATGCCCTGCTAAAAATGGTACTTAGTCTATAGTTCCCCGTCCCCCTAATAAAAATATCATTGAAAACAAATGGATATTTAGAATCAAACGAAAGTTCGATGGTAGCATTGATTGGTATAAGGCAAGATTGGTAGCCAAGGGTTACACTCAACAATCTGGGATCGACTACCGAGAAATATTTTCTCCTGTGATCAAATTCACTATAATTTGGACAATCTTGTCCATTACCACAATCAATCAATGGTCCATCCGTCAAATAGACATCTCAAATGCGTTTTTGCATGGCTATCTCAATGATGAGATTTATATAGAGCAACCTGCTGGCTATGTTCACTCCACTTATCCAAATCATGTTTGCTGCCTACATTGTTCTCTCTATGGTCTCAAATAGGCCCCACGATAATGGTTCACTCAGCTTTCAAACTTCTTGCTCAAATTGGGATTCACATCTTCAAGGGCTGACAGTTCTCTGTTCATTCTTCATTAAGGTACCTTAAGATTTTACATTTTGGTTTATGTTGATGACATTCTCTTGACTTGTTTAGACTCTTCAAAGCTAGACTGGTTCCTTGAGTGCATCAAGTCCATTTTTCCAAGCAAAGATCTTGGGCCACTGCATTATTTTTTGGGCGTTCAAGTTGTCTCTCATCCATCTAGGATTTTTCTATCTCAATAAAAATATCTTGAAGACTTACTCACAGAAACGAACATGAATCACTCCAAACCTTATTCTATGCCTATGTCCACCACTCCTAATCTCAGTAAGATAATGGGTAAAGCTCTTCCTCATCCTGACTAGTATCGACAAGTCCTTGGTGCACTATAATACCTTACATTGACTTGTCTAGACATCACCTTTCCTATCAATAAACTTGCTCAGTTTATGCATTGCCCCACTGATGTTCATTGGCAAGTTGTTAAGCGCTTACTCCGCTATCTTCATGGTTCATATCATCTTGGTCTCTTTATTTCAAAATCTTTTGACTTGCATTTGCACTGTTTGTCCGACAGTGATTGGGCAGGGTGTCCGGATGATCGTCGTTTTACTGGTGGATATCTTGTCTATCTTGGGTCCAATTTAATTTTTTGGTCTTCAAAAAAGCAACCCACTGTTGCTAGATCCTCTACAAAGAGTGAGTACAAAGCTTTAGCCAATGTTACATCGAAAGTCCTATAGTTGCGCTCCCTACTGCTTGAACTGGTTTTCCCTCATCACCCGCTGCTACCTTATGGTGTGACAATATTGGGGCTGTTTACTTGTCAGCCAATCCTATTTTTCATGGTCACACAAAACATGTAGAGCTGGACTATCATTTTGTTTGTGAACAAGTCAAGATGGGGTCTTTACTGGTTAAATTTATCTCTTCAGCTGATCAACTAGTTGATATTCTCACCAAACCACTGGCCTCTAAGACATTTCTCTTCTTTCGTGACAAGTTTCATCTTCAATCCCTTTCGCCATCAGCTTGAAGAGGGGTGTTAGGAAAACACAGTCCTCTATTTTTTTAGCTGTTACTTCCATTCTTATTTTTATTATTTTTAACTAGTTGTATTTGAGTTCTACTCAATCACTGACCTTGTATTTTCTCATATTAGTTTGTACATATCAGCACTATATAAAGTCTAATACAAGAAATATACAAAATATGGAAAACTGTTGAGCATCATTCAATTATTCTTGTTCTCTCTTTTTTAATAAGAAATACTCCTCTTTCATTTATTATTGTATTCGTAACATTTGTTTTTATAACCTAAAGTTATAAATGCAATAGAAAAGAAATTATAATGTAAAATTGACTCTTACATAATAAAGAATCCTAAATAAAAATTGATTTTAAGAAAAGAACATTAAATACGATCACCTAAAACATAGAATAAAACAATAATGACTCACCTCTTAGAAACCATTTTAAAGGGAATGAATTGTAAAACAAGGGAAAATTTCAATGGAATTTGTTCATTTCATCCTAATAAAAAAATGATGATTTTGGGATATTTTAAGCCAAAGGGATCAAATTTTTAAAAGGGGCTGGACTTTCTCTCTCTTTCTTTTTCTTCTTTCTTTCTTCCTTTGTTTTCAAGTTTTAGAGAGTAAGAAAATAGGGAAAGAAAGCGAAAGGCACTTAATTCTATATTCTTTGATGGAAACACTGAAAGTAATATTCTTGAGTGGTAGATTAGATTTACAGTAAATATTCAAGTTATTTTCATTTTCTTTTATTTTTTTAATAATTTGATTTATTGGATTTGAGCTTATTTATTGTGATTTATGATTATTTCTCTCATCAAGATGTAAAAATTGAATTAAAACTATGTAAATTGAGTTTTAATGCATGTTTGGAGATTTACTATTCATCATCTTCTTCCTTATGTTCAATCCTTGAAATTCATATTTTCTTGCTTTAATCTTCTTCATTAATCTTTTTTTCTTCATTTAAATCTTGTTATTTATAATTTAAAATGAGTTTGGGGATGTTTTCTTGCATGGAAAATTTTTAAAAATGCGTTTGGGAGCTTTTCTTGGCCATTAATGGCATTTTCCAACTTTTGTTCAATTTCTAGATTGAGTTACTCCCTTGACTCATTCACGAGTCACACCCCTAAGTCGTATGGCTTATGAGTCACACCCTAAGACTGCGACTCATTTGTGAGTCACGCCCCAGGGGAGTGACTCACCTTTTTTCCCCTTTTTTCTTCCCTTTTGCTCCGTGATTCACTCCCTAAAGCTCTCCAATGCATGTGACTCACTCACTTGATCCATTTTCCACTCATTTCCTTTAGTTTCATAACTTTTAATATTTAATATTTATTTTATTAATATAATTTTTTCTACATTTATTCATGTATTATTTTGACATTAAATTTATTTATTATTCCTATTAATCTTTATTTGTCTATTTTATTATTGGTCTTATTATTGTTAATAATATTATTTTTCATGTATTTTCAGATGTCCCATAATATGTATGTTTTACTTGTATTATTTTTTGTGTTTGCATTTATTGTGAATAAATGATTTTTCATGCGATATGATAAAAACTCACAAATGATTTTATACAAGTTTGAGTGAAGCTTTTTCATAATAAAAGGAACCAATGTCCCAATTTTCAATAAATTAATAATTTCTTTTTATAAATACAAATGATTTTCTACCTTAAAATTGATTAACACGATTCCTTTTTCCAAAGCCACGATGGATCAATTATCCCATTTTTATCTAAAATGCACCTAAAATGCTTCTTTTTTGAAAATATGCATGTGATGACTAATGTCCTCATTTAAGTGAACTTAATTAATTTTCCGATTTATGCTTGATTTTTATTTTTAGTTTGTTCTTATTTTTTAATGCTTTCAATTCCATTTTTTTACAAACTTCTCATAAATGCTTTACCGCTTTCCAACCTGATTGAATACGCTTTTATTTTTATGCATAATAATTCGTGTGAGAAAAGAGATAAAATATATTAATCATTTAAACTTGTTTATATGAAGTTAACCAAAGGTATAAATAGGAGTGGAATCCAAACCCTCTCTAATTTCGGTATCATAAGGTATTAAAAAATTACTTTTTTAATGTTCTATTTGAAGGCGACTCTTAAAATTATACCTTATGATGCTCAGCAGACATCTCATAAGTTGATCATTAGTAAATGGATAGGGATACTCCGGTGCACTGTCTCATGCCTTTTGGAGGTCCGAGTACATCACGTATTAGTTGAATCCTTATTCATTATGAAGTGATTGGCTTTTACGAGTCTAACAAACCTCATTCGATCTTGAGCCCTAAAAGCGAGTTTTTGAGAGTATTCAAAATCATGTGGGGTTCAGCACACATCACAGTAGGTGTGTTTTTAGTTGTATTAATGAACCATTACTATAAATAACTTAGTTATATGCTGCTTAAGTAGGTTTGGAGTTAAAAATATTTCAGAGGCTAGGATAATAGTAGCAGCAAAGAATCTTCAGAAGATGTAGTGTAGACTGATAACTCAATTTCAGTATTTAGTTTTAGTTTAATTTGAGTCTAGTTTCATTGTTCTCTTAGTATCTTTTGCTTTGTTTTTACTACAATTTAATAATTTATCCGATTCTCAGTTAATTCTAGCTTTTGTGTGATTTTTGAGAGTTTTTGATAGATTTTGTGATTTTTAGGTACCTCACGGTTACCAGGAAATTCCTAGTAATCGTGACCCATATATCCTGTCAGAACGCACCGTTTTGAAGCATGTCACGATCAGCATGGCAATTGTACTTGATGGGCTGGTAACCGTGACTCATGGAGCTTTTTAGTCCAAAAGCAAGAAGAGAAGCATCTCACGGTTACTAAGGATTTCCTAGTAACCGTGAGGCAGGCAACTTTTTAGTCCAGAATGAAGATGAGAACTATCTCACGGTTACCAGGAATTTCATGGTAACCGTGACCCATTCCTAAATTCAGCTCCGAGCAGTCTCACGGTTACTAAGAATATAGTAGTAACCGTGACCCATTTGAATCAAAAGAGGGTTTTTTATTAGAGGTCACGGTTACCACTAATTTGGTAGTAACCGTGACCCATGCTGACCTTTATAAAGCAGAGTTTTCTGAAAATCGGGAGAAAGGAGTTTTTTGGGTAAAAATTTCAGTTTTTAGGGTTTCTTCTTCTCTCTTTAAGTTCTTAGTTTATTTTACACACAAAAATACATAGAAATACTTGAAAATAGTAGGATTTAAACAAAAACACTTAGATTAAACATAGATATAGAGTTTACAAGTATAGATTTACATATTTTGAAGCTCATTTTTTTTTCTGAAAGCTTTGGAGAAAGAGATTGAAGGGCTTGGAGTCAGCTGGGTTTCTTTACCATGAACTTCAGGGGTTTTTCTATCTTTTTCTCTTCTCATTTGATTATGGATTGTGAGTAGTCTTTTTGTTGCTTGGGGATCTTTGAATCCCCTGCTCATAATGTGAATATTGAACTCAGAGTTATTTTTACATGAATGGACAGTCTATTTCACAAGTACTTATTTGTTTATCATTGATTTCTTCGATCTATTAAGTTACTTTGTATCTATGCATGAATGGTTTTTATCATATGTCTTGATGGATACTGAGCCTAATAGATTGGAGTTTATGAATGATTTAGCTCAGTTTTTCTATCATGAATATTGTCTATTTTGGATGGCTCCGGAATGGGACTCTAGATGTGTAGTATTTGTGATTCTAAAACTAGAGTAGGAAGTGACATAGATGGGTTTTGGGTTGCCTGGCTCCGGAATGGGACGGTAGACCGAACTTAGGATTTCAGACCCGGGTTTAGGCTAGTTGTTGGGCTAGCTCCGGAATGGGACGTTTAGCAACTAGAATAGCTGGCTCCGGAATGGGACGCTTGGGTTAAGATGGGTTATCCCGAGTTCATTCATGTATACTTTTATGTAAAAATTTATTCACATTTGGGTATGGGGTGGATAAGTGAACCCGAGTAACGCTTTACTTCTATAGATATTTACATTTGCTAATTTTTTAGAATTTAATACACTGAATTTAAATTAGTCTATTTTACATACTTAGGTTTTTAAGTTACATTACATAAATCAACAATTCATACACACAAACAATTGGAAATTCTTTAGCATACAATTAATCCTCACAGTCTATACACCCACATTTCCCTTGGGTTCGATATTGAGGGTCCTAACTATACCCCACTCTATTACTTGTCGATCTAGTACACTTGCTAGGGTCGCAACAAGTTTTTGGCGCCGTTGCCGGGGAAATTGGCGTTGTTAGTAAGCTGTGATTATTGTTTATATGTGTTTTATTTTCCTTATTCTGTTTTTCTTGATTCTTTTCAGGTGAAATTGGTGCATGAACAGAACAAGACAAGAGCAATTACTGCCTTTTGATCCTGAAATCGAGAGGACTCTACACCAAAGGAGGAGAGATAATAGAGAAAATGAGATGGAGCACGATCCTCCTCTTGACGAGTTTCCTCCCGAGAATGAACAAGTGCCGACGGCACATGAACAAATGCCAGGGGCAAGAAGAGAAGAAATGCCTAGGCAAAGGACCATAAGAGACTACGCTGTGCCAAGGTGGAATGAAGATCATCAAACAATTGTATTACCAAGAGGAGTACAATTTGAGCTCAAACCAGCCACCATTACCATGGTACAGAGGAATCAGTTCTCTGGTTCTGAAGTAGAGGATCCAGCTCAGCATATCGACATATTTCTGGAAGTGAGTGACACTGTTCAAATTCCGGGTGTTAGTACGGATGCAGTGAGGTTGAAGCTATTTCCATTCACATTGATTGGCAAGGCAAGAGAGTGGTTACAAATGTTACCACGTCAGTCAATATGGACATGGGATCAAATGCAAGAAAGGTTTTTAATGAGATTCTTTCCTCCAACAAAGACTGCAAGCATCCGAAATAGCATCATGAGTTTTCATCAGATGAATGAAGAGCCTTTTCACGAGGCATGGGAGAGGTTTAGAAGATTATTGAGAAGTTATCCACATCATGAAATAGCCGTCTACCAACTGATGACCATCTTTTATGCTGGAGTTACACCCCAAACAAGGTCATTATTGGATGCAGCATCGGCAGGATCTTTCTTAAACAAGCTGCCTAAGGACGCTTTTCAGTTGTTGGATGAGATGGCAGCAAATGATTCACAATGGACTGCCCCTAGATCAGTCCCGAGGAGATAAGGTTTACACAATGTGGATGAGGTAGCACTGTTAAAAGCACAGCTAGAATTGGTAAAAAAGGAGTTGAGTGGTTTGAAAGTTCAAAATATGGCTGCAGTGAATCAAGGGAGTGGACCATGTGGAAGTGAGCAAGTTGTCCAAGAAGGTGGAGTGATAGGTGATGTAAATGCATTGGGCGATTTTAGAAGGAATGATCCCTACAGCAATTCATATAATCCGGGATGGAGAAATCACCCAAATTTCTCTTGGAAGGATGGGAATCAACAAGCTTCATCTTCTCAACCACAACCAAGAGCACCTTACCACTCAAATGCCTATCATAGTCAAGCTCAGCCCCACCAACCACAAGCCACCAATCACTACCAAGTCCCCTATCCACCAAATCATCACCATCAAAGGCAAAACTCTAATCGTCCTCAACCATACCATCCACCGGGATTCCAAGCACGACCACTCATTCAAGAAAAGAAGCCAAATTTAGAAGACATGTTTGCTAGTTTTATGAATAGCCAACAACAATTTATGGCGGGTCAAGATTCAAGGTGGAAATCTCAGGAGCAATGGAATCGAAATCAAGATGCTTCGATGAGAAATTTAGAGACTCAATTGGGTCAACTTGCAACTTCCATTTCAAACAGACAACCGGGGACATTTCCTTCAAATGTGGATCGCAATCCTAAGGAGGAGGCCAAAGCAATCACTTTGAGAAGTGGCAAGGAAGCAGCACGGGAGGAAGAAAGAGATATATCACCAACTTCATCAACTGACTTGGAGGAACCGACACGGAAGGTAAGTAGTTCTAACTCTAGAGTAGAGGTAGATACGGATGCTCCAAGGAATGACAAGGGAAAAAGTATTGCGAATCCAACCATAGAGGATCTTGATATCAATAGGTTGCCATTTCCTGCTGTAGCTAGGAAGGAGAAGAAGAATGAGCAATTGGCTAGGTTTCTAGAAATGTTTAAGAAATTGCATATTAATTTGCCTTTTGCTGAAGCCCTAGCACACATGCCCAACTATGCTAAGTTTATGAAAGAACTTTGTTCTAATAAAAAGAAATTAGAAGGGTATGGAACTGTGCAACTTACTGAAAACTGTAGTGCAATTATAATGAACAAGATCCCGAAAAAATTGGAAGATCCAGGTAGCTTCACTTTACCTTGCGAAATTGGTGAAACTTTTGTTGGAAATGCGTTATGTGATCTAGGAGCCAGCATTAATCTAATGCCTTATTCTATGTGCAGGAAACTCAATTTAGGCGATCTCAAGGAAACGGGAATGCGACTTCAACTTGCAGATAGATCGGTGAGAAGGCCAAAGGGAGTTATTGAGGACTTGCTGGTAAAAGTAGGAAAATTCATTTTTCCCTTGGATTTTGTAGTCATGGAAATGGAGGAAGACAGGAAAGTACCCCTTATTGTGGGAAGACCATTTTTGAACACTGCAAAGGCTTTGATTGATGTTCATGGGCAAAAGGTGACTCTTCGATTCAACAATGAAGAACTGGTGGTGGATATGAACAAGTCTCAAAAATATCCATCAAGTGACCTAGAGGAGTCAATCTACTTCATGGACAAAATCGACGAATGTGTAGAGGAAGTGCAAGAAAAAGTACTGCTAAATGATCCAATAAATTTGAGTTTGATGCATTCCTTGGAAAATGAAGAATTGGATGGAGCAAAAGAAGAACTAATGGCAGCTGTGGTAAAAGATTGCGAGGAGGAAAATTCAAAGCAAGAAAAAATAACTTCGCAAGAGGGAGAATTAAAATCTGAACTAAAACCTCTTCCTTCTCATTTAAAGTATGTGTTTTTAGAAAGAGAAGAAAAACCAGTGATTATTTCTTCCTTGTTGACAGGTGTTGAAGAAGAGACGCTGCTCAAGGTGTTGAAAAAACATAAAGAAGCGCTAGGATGGGAGACAGCGGACTTGAAGGGTATTAATCCGAGTTACTGCACACACCGGATTCTTATGGAGGAGGATTGCAAACCGGTCGCTCAACCCCAAAGACGGCTCAATCCTGCTATGCAAGAGGTTGTGAAGAAAGAGGTACTTAAACTGCTTGATTCAGGTATAATCTATCCAATCTCTGAGAGTAAATGGGTTAGCCCGGTGCAATGTGTCCCTAAGAAAGGGGGAATGACAGTAGTGAAAAATGAATTAGATGAACTAATCCCCACTCGGACTATCACGGGTTGGAGGGTGTGCATAGACTATCGGAGATTGAATCATGCCACCAGAAAAGATCATTTCCCTTTGCCATTTATTGATCAGATGTTAGAAAGGTTAGCCGGTAATAGGTTCTATTGTTTTTTAGACGGGTATTCGAGATATCTGCAAGTCCCCATAGCCCCTGAAGATCAGGAGAAAACTACCTTTACCTGCCTTTACGGCACTTTTGCCTATAGGAGGATGCCTTTTGGCTTGTGCAATGCGCCGGCTACGTTTCAGCGGTGCATGATGGCAATTTTTCATGATTTTATAGAGAAATTTATGGAGGTATTCATGGATGACTTCACCATATACGGGCTTGACTTTGAGAGCTGCTTAGAGCATCTCGACTTAGTGTTAAGTAGGTGTAAAAAGACCAACTTAGTGCTAAATTGGGAAAAGTGCCATTTTATGGTGAGGGAAGGGATAGTTTTGGGGCATAAGATTTCTGAGAAGGGAATTGAGGTGGACAAGGCAAAAATAAAGGTTATAGAGAAGCTCCCACCACCGACCAATGTTAAGGGAATAAGGAGTTTTCTAGGGCATGCAGGTTTCTATAGAAGATTTATAAAGGATTTTTCAAAAATTGCGAAACCTTTGTCAAATTTGTTAATGAAAGATGCTCCTTTTGCTTTTGATGATGAATGTTTATTGGCCTTTGAATTATTGAAGAAAAAGCTTATTTCAGCTCCGGTGATTATATCTCCGGATTGGAATTCGCCTTTTGAACTAATGTGTGATGCAAGTGATTTTGCAGTGGGAGCAGTGCTCGGTCAAAGACAAGAGAAAGTCTTTTGTGCTATTTATTATGCAAGCCACACTCTAACAGGAGCGCAAGTCAATTATACCACAACTGAAAAAGAGCTTCTTGCTATTGTATTTGCATTTGAGAAATTTCGACCATATCTATTGGGAGCAAAGATTGTGGTGTGGTCTGATCACGCAGCACTAAGGCATCTCTTTGCCAAAAAGGAATCCAAGCCAAGACTGATAAGATGGGTACTCCTATTGCAAGAGTTCGATTTAGAGATTAAAGACAAAAGGGGGCAGAAAATCATGTAGCAGATCATCTGTCAAGAATGGAGCATGATCATATTGAAAAAGGGGAGATTTCGGATTTATTCCCTGATGAACGAATTTGTGCATTATTTGTTTGTGAAGTTTCTTTACCTTGGTTCGCTGATGTTGCAAATTTTCTTGTAGGAGATTATATACCAAGAGACTTCACATGGCAACAAAGGAAAAAGCTTAAAGCTAATGCGAAGCACTACATCTGGGATGATCCTTACCTCTTCCGTCTATGTGCTGATCAAGTTCTCAGAAGGTGCATTCCCAAGGAGGAGCAAGTAAAAATCATGCAAGCTTGTCACAGTGGGGAAGCTGGTGGACATCACGGGCCTAACAGAACGGTATCGAAAATTCTCTCTTCTGGATTTTATTGGCCCACTTTATTTCATGATGTTAAAATGTTCATTCAAACTTGTGATCGATGTCAAAAGGTGGGAAATATAACCAGGAGAGATGAGATGCTCATTTTTTTTCTGAAAGCTTTGGAGAAAGAGATTGAAGGGCTTGGAGTCAGCTGGGTTTCTTTACCATGAACTTCAGGGGTTTTTCTATCTTTTTCTCTTCTCATTTGATTATGGATTGTGAGTAGTCTTTTTGTTGCTTGGGGATCTTTAAATCCCCTGCTCATAATGTGAATATTGAACTCAGAGTTATTTTTACATGAATGGACAGTCTATTTCACAAGTACTTATTTGTTTATCATTAATTTCTTCGATCTATTAAGTTACTTTGTATCTATGCATGAATGGTTTTTATCATATGTCTTGATGGATATTGAGCCTAATAGATTGGAGTTTATGAATGATTTAGCTCAGTTTTTCTATCATGAATATTGTCTATTTTGGATGGCTCCGAAATGGGACTCTAGATGTGTAGTACTTGTGATTCTAAAACTAGAGTAGGGAGTGACATAGATGGGTTTTGGGTTGCCTGGCTCCGGAATGGGACGGTAGACCGAACTTAGGATTTCAGACCCGGGTTTAGGCTAGTTGTTGGGCTGGCTCCGGAATGGGACGTTTAGCAACTAGAATAGCTGGCTCCGGAATGGGACGCTTGGGTTAAGATGGGTTATCCCGAGTTCATTCATGTATACTTTTATGTAAAAATTTATTCACATTTGGGTATGGGGTAGATAAGTAAACCCGAGTAACGCTTTACTTCTATAGATATTTACATTTGCTAATTTTTCAGAATTTAATACACTGAATTTAAATTAGTCTATTTTACATACTTAGGTTTTTAAGTTACATTACATAAATCAACAATTCATACACACAAATAATTGGGAATTCTTTAGCATACAATTAATCCTCACAGTCTATACACCCACATTTCCCTTGGGTTCGATATTGAGGGTCCTAACTATACCCCACTCTATTACTTGTCGATCTAGTGCACTTGCTAGGGTCGCAACATAGACCATAGAAAGTATCATATATTGTAAATTATTATTGTCTATCTAACTAAGATTGAGCAAGATTTTTCCATGTAATCAAAACTTTATATTTGTTATAAAGATTTTATTTTAATGATATGCAATTTGTACTAAGATGAGTTATATTGTGATGCTTATTGGCTAAATTGATATTATTTTAGTGACTGTAACATCTCGAAATACTCCTAAGGGTATTAGGGTGTTACACTATCTCTACTTCAATCTCTGTTTACTTCCATTTCTTTTTGCTTCCATCTCTCTCTGCTTTCATGTCTCTTTCTGCTTCTCTCTCTCTCTCTCAATCTCTCTTGCTTAACTTGCTGTTGTTGGTATCTTAATGAGAATAGATGGAGGAGGGTGAATATTAGTGGTCTAAAGTTTGATGGTGGAAGAGTATATTCATAAGATATACTCTTAAAAACCTAATTTGAGGCTCTTGAATTTATTTCTAGTAATAATATACTTGTTGTATATTTTTTCATTTTCTATTTGTATATTTTGATCTTGATGATAAATATTTTTTTGGATTTATCTGATATTGATACTAAATAACTTTGAATATATTTTTGGATTTTTTTATCTTGATCTTTAATCTATATATATTTTAAGTTTTTTTTCATCTTGATTTTAAATTTGGGTTGAATAGGGTATTTCGGATCGGGGCTCGAAATAATCAGATTGGATGGGTTAGAGCCTGATATTAAAAAATGATCAATTTGGATGTTAATATTCATAAAATTTTGGATCTCAGATCATTCGGGTCCGATCATTGATATATGCACACCCTTAAGACTTACATAATTGATCAAATCCACTTAAAAGGGTGCTCCATATATATAGACTTAGGCAATGGCTCCTTATGAGGTCTTTGCGCATTTCTCTACATGGGCTTTAGGCCCATTTCTATTTTTATATCATTTTCCATGTACCTAATGACATCTCATACCATTTTACAATGTTTATTTTACCTTTGCATAGTTTCTATAAGTGTGCCACTTGTAGTGCCTCACATTGGCAGAACAAAATGAACTGCAATTCGATTATGTTAAGTAAAACTGTATAATTTGAAATTTTCAAATTACTATACATTCTTAATGAATAATTTCATTTGAGTTCAAGTTATAAGAGACTTTTAGTTAAATATCATGACTACCTAAGTGTCAGCAAGTCAGTGGTTTGACTATTTCAGCCTTTCATATTCAATTATTGTATAATTTACTCATTTCACCAAATTTTATCTTATTCAAATTTGAGCATAGACTCTGTGTCAACTGAAACTTAAGTAATCATATCTAATTAAGCCTTGAATATATCTAGTCTTTCATTTATAAATTTGTATTCCAATAGTTTCCGTTAATGAATCTCATGCATGAACTACAATATGCTTTGATAAAAGGCTTTTGAATAAAGGGGCAATTCAATAAGTGTGAGATGAACTCCCCACTTTTAATCTATAATGATAAATCTTTTGTTGATCACTCAATTATCTTTAAGTGATTTATGTTGTACCTAATCTCTAAACTATAAGCACCTATGAGTGAACTGTAATGACCTGAACATCGGGTTAGCCGTGAACAGTATTTTCCAATGGTGAATAGTATCTTTCGGACTAAAAAGTACACCCGGAAGTGAAAAATATTTTATTGGATCATCGGAAAATATGGATCACGGGTAGTTCGGGATTAAATTTGAAGTGAATTTGAGGTCAAATAGACCTCCAAAAGTCAAAAATAAGGAAAAAGTCACGGTTTCAGTTAAAAGGGTGCTTAGGTTAACTGAAAGTTTGTCTGAGACTTAAAAAAATAACTAATGATCTCTAAAAATTACCATAATTTTAAGATCTACATTAAATGAGATTTAGAATCATATGGTAAAGAAATATTGATTTTTCAGTGATACGAAAAATCAAACTATTGAACTGGTAAAAGTGGCCTAGACCGAAAAATAGTCTTTGATTCATCCAAAAATATTCAGGAAGCCTAATGAATATATTTTAAGAATTTTAAAAGTATTTTTGGAAAGATTTGAACTCAAGAAGTAGGAGAAAAATAATGATTTCGGTTTAAATAGTAACCGATCAACCGTAAATTTGATCGAGATTTTAAAATTATCAAATAAAGTTTAAAAATTGCCAAAAATTTTAGATTTGCCTAAAATAATGTGTAGATTATTTTTATTGGAAAAATTAAATTTTTCAATAAAATCGATATTTTTGAATCGGATCGATTTGATTGAACCAAATCAAAAATGGACTCGGATTGAACCAAAAATTTATATACAGCCTATTTTCAATGTGATAAAAATGATGAAATTAATTTTTAAGTAATTTGGAATTGAAAAGTGAGAGAAATTAATTAAAATTTCTTATTGGGTGATTAATGGATTTTAGTTAATTAATTTAAGCCTAAGATCCAAGCCCAAACCTAAGCCCAAGACCCAAGCCCATGAGAGAAGTATAAAAGGCAAAAAAGCAATGTGGGAAGCAGATTTCTAGCTCTCTTATTCTTCTTCATTAACCGAACCATCATAGCCCCACTTTCCACCATTTTTTTCATCTTCTGTTCACTTTTTCCCTTTGATCCAAACACAAGAAATGTTCTCCAGCCTCTCTAATTGCTGGATTTGATCTCAAACAAAGGATTATAGGAAGATAAGCAAGAGAAAACAAGTGAAAAAAGCTTGGAGGTCAAAGTGAGGTAAGAGAAATTGTTAATTTTAATTTTGGTCTTTGGTGCCTACTACTAGTTTTGGGTGCCTAGAGTCCATTTTTGAGATTTATTTGAGCTAAAAATATTGTTATCTTGGTGATTTTGAGGGTGAAAATTTTGGCCTATGGTGGGATGTTTTGAAGAAAAATGATTTTCTACGGTTTCAAGCAAGAAAAAGGAAGCTCAAAGAAGGTTAAGCATGAAAAAATGGTTAGTGACTATCAAATCTTATTATTTTCCCATAAATTTTATGGTTTTCCTTTAGGGTTTATAAGAAAGAATTTAATAAAAATGTGTATAATTGGAATTGGTGTTAGAAAAGTGTAATTAGACTTTGATTATGCATAGTAGGAAGCTTAAATAAATTTAAAAGAATTTTTAAAGTATAATTATTGTGTTGGCCGAATTTCATGTTCAAAGGAAATAATGTGTATATTAAGTATTTCAAAGAAATTAAACCATAGAATGATGATAAATATGAAATATATTATCCATGAATTTTTAAAGAATTTATGAAATTTATTAGAATATTTTTGGACTAATTAATTAGTTATGTATTAGTGAAAAATAGTATTTTTTTGTGAAATAATGCATGAAATGAGTAAATAATATTTTGATGCATTTATATAGAATTTATGGAATTTATTTAAATATTTTTGAAGAAATATTTAGATATGTACAAAATAAAGTATTGAATTGTTGAGTTATAAATTGTAATTAAAGTGAAAAATAATGAATTATATTGATATAATTCATAAATTGTCCAAAATTAATTAAATAAGTGACTAGCTAATTTATTAAAATAAAAAGACCATAAAAAGTATAATGTATAAAATGACTGAAATGAATTATTAAGAAATAATTCGTAAATCGATAATATAATGGTGAATTATTATAAATTAATTCACGAATCATATAAAAATATCGCATATTCCAAACGATCGTAATTCCATACAGAAAAAGTTAGAAAATTGTTAAAAGTTAAAAATAAAATAAAATGTAAAGTCAAAATATTGAATTATTAAGAAATAATTCATAAATTTACCAAAAAATGGTGGATTATAATGATATAATTCACACAGTATATAAAAAGTACTGAAATAATAACTGGCTAAAGTATTGAAGTGAAAAGACACTGAAAGGTGTAAAATATAAAGTGATTGTGGTGAATTATGATGTCATAATTCACAATCTGTGTGTAAGATTCTAAAAAAGTGCTGAAAAGATTAATTGAAAAAAATGCACTGACTGAAAAAATATTTGTAAGTGTTTAAAGTTGAAAAGTATTTTGAAAGAAAGTGATTTTTGCCCTTAGCAATAGTCAGGAAATAAAAATCTTGCTCAGGATATAATTGGCAGCCATAGGGACATCTTATTCCGCGGTGCAAGTCATGGCGACTTGCTTTGCTATGGTAGGATCTCTGATCTCCATAGTATCTATCATACGTACTGTCATATGTTCGATGAGGAATGATTCTTTGGAGTTATTTCTCATTCTGTTATGATCTTATGAGGTTCACGTCTCATATATCCTATCCGAGAGTTCCTGTCAAATTGTACAAGGGGCATATTGATAATAATAAATCAGAATTTCAAAAAGTAAGCAAAAAATAAAAATCAAAAGAGAAAAAGGATCTAATTGATAGAAATAAAAAGTTTTGGGGCCAAAAACGTAATTGTCTCAAAAATGTTATTTAATGAACAAAAATGAAAAGAAAATATTTTAAAAGGGTAAAATGGTAATTTCATAACCAAACAATCCAAAAATATGCTTTTATAAAGAAAAATGATTAAAACGTAATTTTACATAAAAAATTAAAATAAGGATCAATTTGTATATTGTATACCAATTATTACTTTGAAAATGAAAATTTGTAAAATAAAGTTAAAATTGTAATTAAAAATCCAAAAGTAACAATATCGTAATGATTCAAGAAATTATAGATTAAATGTGAAATATTGTTTAAAGAGTCCAGCTAAAGATCGAATATAATTTTTGTACACTAAAAAATAACTGAAAAGTAAAAATAAGCAAGTTAATGATAATTTTGCAATTAACAAGTAAAAATAAAATTTTTGCAATAAGAATGCAAAAAAGGACCTTTTTGTAATAAAATGAAGAAACAAAAACTTAATTGCAAAGTTGCCAATCTAATAATATTACGTGGTATTAAATGTTAAAAGTATTAATAATTGTATAGTGAAACATAATTAAAAAGTCAAAGTGAAAATAAATGAACTAATGTCAAAACCATAATTCAAGGATAAAAGAATAATTCTGTAATTAAGTGAAAAATAGAGAATTAAACTGAAATTTGCCATAATAGTGGCAATAAATATAATTAAATACCAAAAGGAATAATAATTGTACCGAATTGACTAAATAAGAAATTCTGCTTAAATAGTCAAAGTTAAGTACAATTAACAAGCTATATGACAAAAGTTAAGTAAAAGTAAAAATAAAAATAAAAATAATAATGCCAAAATTTATAATTAAAATTACTAAAAAAGGATATTTTTGGTAACAAATTGAAAAGTTTAAAACAAAAGTAATAAATTGCTAAAATTCTTGAAATGTTTTGAAAACATTGTTAACAATGTTAAAAGAGCTTTAAATAAGTGCAAAATAATTTTTAGCGTAATTAATGTAATTATGCTATTTTGGGAAAATTCTTCGATTAATAATCACCACTGAGCATAATTAGTTCTCAACATGCAGTATTTACTACGTGCAGGTATGAAAGTGTTGCGGGAGCATGGTACATAGTGAAGCAAAAATTGAAAAGGAATAGTCAGTGATGATTATTTTAGTATTTTTGGCATGTATATACTTAGATAGCAGAATTAAAAATTGGACTGCATTTGAGCTACCGTTTGGTGGAATAATTAACATTGTTATTTTGCAATCATGTGTTTGCCAGTAATGATTTAGAATGGATATGTTCGATTTATGAGTAAATGTTTGGATGTGATCATGTTTACTGTTATAGACCGTTTTGCCTCTGAGAGGCTGTGGTTTGTATAACACCCTTATCAGAACAGTATTGTTCGATACAAAATAAAGCGATAAATGGTAAAAATAAATTTTTCAAACTTCAATCACTGCCAAACAACTTTAATACAATTTAATATTACTATTCAATTTATAAAATTTCGACAGCACAACGGCTAGAACTTACTAGCCTCCTGAAAAATTCAAACAATCCACACAGCCTCTCAAAGGCACAACAATTCATATCAGATAGCAATATAGATTTTACATAGTCAATTACATATCAATGATAGTCATTTCATATCACTTACTGACACTTATTCAGCGACAGACATAACAATATTTATCATTTAACAAAAACCAACTTGAATACAGTTCAGTTCTTTACTTTCACTATCTAAGTATATATATGCCACAAATAATAGCAATAAAATTACAACTAACTTTTCTTCATCTTCGAATTCTGCTTCTCTGTGTACCGAGCTCCCACAATACTTCAGTACCTGCACGCAGTAAACACTACGTGCTGAGCACTAGATATGCTCAGTGGTGACTACTAATCCAAGAATTTTTCAATTAAAGCATAATTATGTATATTATGCCAATATTTATTTATATCTTATAAGAAATTGCCTTTAATTCTTACAGTACTATTTTCATTGTTTACCAACATTTTGGAAATCTTTTTACATTGATTCTTTACTTTTCAATTTACTTGACAATATGTTCTTTTATACTTCAATTACAAATGATCATTTATCGCTGCATTCCTTATTTTTACTTTAAATTTTACTTTTACTTAACTTTATCTTATATTTTTAATCACATCGATACAGTTATCGTTCCATTTAATGAGTTACATTGGTACTCGTGTCTTTAGTTTTTGCTATTTATTCAGATATTTCACTTTGACTTTTTGATTAATTAACGCATTGCAATTACCAAAACTTTTAACTTTAAATGCAAAGTGATACAGTTATTTGAAACACTTTGCATACAGATATTTATTTTCTTTTCTTTCCATATATAGGCCTTTTTACGCACTTATTTAACTTTTATTGCCTTTCTCATTATTAACTGAACAGTTACTTTTCTTACGGTCTTTTTACTTTGTATATAACTTTTACTTTCAAATTTTCATTACTTAGCCATCTTTTCACTTATTCATAGTATTATCATTTTTTTTAATTTTGATTCCAGAATTAGTAAAAATTTTTAATTTTTTTTATTTTCAAAATAATAATTGGTACACAACATACCAATTATTTCTCACAGGTCTTTTCATATAACTTTTCATTTTAATTCATTTTCTTTACAGATGTTTATTTTTATAAGCTATACAAACCTTACTTATCATTTTATTCTTATAAAATATATATTTTATTTCATTTTAGTTTTAATTACAACCTTTGGGAATAATTTCAATTTTATCCCAAGGTTTTCATTCTTCTTCAGTCAACTCCTTTTTCACTTATAACAATTACATTCAATTTACTTTTACAATTCAGATTTATTCATTTAAATATGCCCCTAGTACAATATGATAGGACTCTAAAAAAAGGGTATGCGAGACATGGATCCCACAGGACCACAACAGAATGAGAAATGACCCTAAAGGATCATTCCTCAAGAAACATATAACAATACGTATGACAGATATTATGGAGATCAGAGATCATACCCATAGCAAAACATGTCGCCATCGCGGTATAAGGTGACCCTATGGCTAGCCAATTATATCCTGAATAAGAATATCACTACCTGACTATTGCTAAGGGCAAAAACAATCAATTATTTTCAAAATACTTTTCAGTTTCAGACAGTTAAAAATTCCTTTCTCTAAATCGATACAAATTATCAATCAATCTTTTCAGAACTTTAATTGTTTAGATCTTTTACTTTCAGTCACTCTATTATAAATTTTTCTTTTCCTTTTCAATCATTTTTTTGAATTATTCTACAATAATTCACCATAAGCATTTTTCACTGAAAACTTTTCAGACTTTTTACTTTCATAATTACTTTTTCAGATCAGTGCATTTTGTCATTCAAAATACAGTTACGATTATTATACACTATCTTTGCAGAATCTTTTCAATTTGTTACTTAGTCAAATATTTTCTCATTACTTTTTACATACTTGTGAATTATATTATTATAATTCACCATTTTTCTTCGTACTTATTGAATTATTTCTTAATAATTCAATATTTTTCTTTTCACATTTATTTTATTAGGCTGAATTTGGCAATTGTTCGAAATTCGAAATACTTTTATATGGAATGTAAATTATTTATAATAATTCATCGTTTTTATTTGAATTATGAATTATTTGATAATAATTCAATGCGGTTAATTTATTCGTTGTATTTTTATTTTCTGGAAATTTATCATCTAATCTCCTCATTTTTCTTGCACAAAGTGAAAATTAAATTACATTAAATTACCAACTTTTAATTGTTTATCGGATTATTTCTCAATAATTCAATATTTTAATTAAGCATATTCCATATTTATTTTCTAAATTAATCCATACATCACATAAATTCTAAAAAAAAATTATGTGAATATTGCTCTTCAATTATTATCATATTTGCTTATTTTATGAATTATTTTAACATAATTCATCATATACGGTATATACATACACTTAACAATTCTCTAAATTTTCATAAATTTCATTAAAAATTTATGGGCAATTTATTTTATGCTTATTATCAATATATAACATAATCAACAAAAATTCTATATTTTATCAATTACATTATTCGATACATATTCCAAAATAGTCATATAAATTTCTATAAATTCCATAACAATTTATGGATATATATTATTTCATCTTCTATCAAATTAGGACTTAATTTCATTAATTTACAACACAATAATTCATTTCTTTAAAAAGAAAATTTTTTATTCATAAAGGAAATTTCTTAATAAATTTCCTTAACTCAATTTATACACTATATTAGGTTTAATAAAAATTTAATTGAACAATCATAACATTAATTTCAATTTTAATAAATAATTCAATACTTTTCTTTAATAAATTTAAAGGAAAATTCAACAAATTAAGGAAAAATTAAAAACTTTCGTAGTCACATACCTTAACGATCGAATTCGCTTCAATTTACTTAATAAGTTGCTCACCGGATCGGTCATCGAAGTATCATCGGAGGCTCACTGAAATCTCACCGGTGATATTACAACACTGTCACCTTATAGATCAGGATCCCTTGATTCCTTTTTCGATAGTCACGCGCTCAAACGTTGTCATTGTTGGCCAGAATCTACACTTGAGTAACCTGCCAAATCCAATTTCGATCTATCAATCGCCAGCGTTTGAGGGGCGATGGAGTATACCGAAAGACTCGCCTCACTGCTAGGAGTTGGTCGGTGGTAATAGAATCACCATCACCGTCGTAGATCGCCTGAAAAATGAAAAAAACCGATCAAAAAGAAAGAAAAGAGAAAACGAACGATCGGAGTGCCATCGCGGGATCGGACGCTGGTGAGAGAAAGATGACATGCCGCTCGTCGCCGTCACGGTGGTGGTCGACGGTTGCCAGTCTCTCCTTTCTTTTCTTTTTCTTTTCTTTTCTTTCTTTCTTTCTTTCTTTCTTGGGTCGTCGTTGTCCACTACACTGCTTTTGTTTTTTTTTTCTTTCTTTCTTTACTTTGCTTTTACTAAGTTTGTGGCCATTATGTTTTGGCCAAAACAAACCGACTTTCCTTTCTTTTTCTTTTCTTTTTTTTTAATTAATTAATTAATTTATTTTATATATTTATATATTTATCCATAATTTTACCATTTTAACCTCCGAAACTTTTTCTCTCACTTTCAAAGCTCCTATTCATTTTAAAATTGATTCCATAATTTTTATCACATCAAAAATAGATAGGATATAGATTTTCGGCTCAATCGGAGTCTGTTATTAGTTCGATTTAAATTTATCAGTCCGATTAGATAACTGCCGATGTCACCTAAAAATTCAATTCTTATCACCAAAATATTATATATAAAATTTAAGGTAGACCTACAAAATTTGGCAATATTCAGAGTTCATTTACTATTTTTAAAAATTACACAAAATCAAGTAACATTCACTATCAGAGAAATTGACTAGCGACCTTTTTCATATTTTTGACTTTTTGAGGCTCATTTGACAAATTTCAACCCCGAATTCACCATGACCAATACTTTTCGACGGTTCAATAAAATATTTTTGACTTTTGGATATACTTTTCGGCCCGAAAAATATTATTCATTATCGAAAAATATTGTTCACGGCTAACCCGATATTGAGGCTATTATAATTCTCCCCTACTAAAAGAAATTTCATCCTCGAAATTCATTTATATCGAAGAGTAGAGGATACTATAGAGTTATCTTATCGAAACTTCTTTTTCATTCAATGGTTCTGAAGCATCTTTGCTAATGAACCCACTTATTTTTAAGCTAACCAATCTCAATATCAAAAATCTTTATCACTCTCTTTTTATAAGTCATATAACCCTGTGTATAGATTTCTTTCATATTTCAAATCAAATTAATTAAACCTTACTTATTTCTTTTCACTCAATTAAGTCCAACATAAGAGACTCGTCATTTCCTTTCTGATAATACCTCAATAAGAGTTAGATTCCTGTTGAACTTGATATTCTTGTCACATATAGACTCTACTAAGAGCAAGTACTTTTCACAATCATTCCACATTCACATACATTCCATCACAACCATTCTTTTAATATATGAATTGTCCACTCCGATTGATCATCAGTACAAGGATGGATCACCATATTAATGTTGAGATTATCACTAATCTCTTATATAACATCTTTTCTCTTTAAAGCACAAATAATCCGATAACAGAATCTCTGATCATATTGTCCCATTCCTAGTCGAATATCATTATAAGTCAAGGCAAATTCCCAAAGGAATCTAATGCTAAGCTTTCATTTGCTGACACATCAAACATTCACTTCAATATTAGTCACACTTTTTAGCGTAACTTTCAATACTAAACTTGTAATCCTGGTACATCTTATGATTTTTAGGATGCAAAGTATTATTGTCTCAGTGTGATTCAGTAAGAATCTTTTAATTTATTCACAATGACTATCGATCAAACCTTCTATTTCTGAACCATTGTTCTCATCTGATGCACAATATTGGTTTCACTTATAATTCAACTAATAATAACCTATCTGGAACCAAACTTAAATTGACATGTACGGCTCGAAGAACCGAAAACATTATCATTAATCATTCTTACTTCTTATTCAGTCATACATATTCATTTAAGTACATTCACCTTATCAAATATGGATTTCTTTGCTGAGGGTTTCAACCACTTTGTTAACCTTTATGTAGTACCCGGCTAAATCTAGGAATTTCACATTTAACCAAAGGTTACATTCACTAAACTAAGTAGATAGTTGCTTTTCTTTCAATACTTGTAGAATAATTCTCAAATACTTATCATATTCTTTCTGTATCTCAGAATATACCAGATGGTGATTACTCAAATCCACTAAAATGGATCTAAGTAAAGGTGAAAAACTCTTTCCTATCAATTCACAAAGTTGGTCGGTGCATTAGCAAATCTAACTGACACAGCCAATAACTTATAAGGGCTACATCAGATACATAAAATAATCTTGAGTACACTATTTCTCGTTTCATTCTTAGGTCATTCCTATGCTCATTATATCCGTTGTCAGTTTCATCCTATCAAGTGGGGCCTATACCCACAGTATGATGCAGATCAGATGTTGTCAAACAAGATGAAATGCTATACAATGAATGTATGATTCCATGTATGCAATATAATACTGTCACATATTCTCATATGATGCAAATGTTCTAGCCAATCCCAATACTATGTAATGTGCAATCAAATCCCCACATCTATAAAGGAATCACTGACAGGTATATAGAGCATCTTAAACAACCTTAACTTTTTATCAATTTGCTCAATGACATTTTTAAATCATGACAATCCAGTCAAGGTATCTCTGTGTCCTGTACCATTTATCTGAACCTAATATACAATTCCTTTTTAACTTCCTAGCATACTCTTTATTTTGTCATTCTTTGGACTGTTTCTCATCCACATAGGCACTTAAACTCTCACGTTTACATTCAGTTTCAGTCACCACTTCATTTCCCTACTCTGACCTCCATAAGATCTCAAATACCAATACTTTCATTCTCACTATCTATCATCTTTACTGCACAGAATCACTCACTTTACATCTGACAACCTCAGTCAAATGTCACCTTTTCAATTTTCAAACAAAGAGGGGAGCAAGTACACATAAGATTCCTAACACTTATCTCTTATATTTGGCATGTATATACAGACAAACCTATCACTTAACCTTATCCCACTTTGATCTTAGAATCGCTTAAACCTTTGCTCTAATACCACTAAATGTAAGACCCTTATCAGAACAGTATTTTTCGATACGAAATAAAGCGATAAATGGTAAATTTTTTTTCAAACTTCAATCACTGCCAAACAACTTTAATACAATTTAATATTACTATTCAATTTACAAAATTTCGACAGCACAACGGCTAGAACTTACTAGCCTCTTGAAAAATTCAAATAATCCACACAGCCTCTCAGAGGCACAACAATTCATATTAGATAGCAATATAGATTTTACACAGTCAATCACATATCAATGATAGTCATTTCATATCACTTACTGACACTTATCCATCAACAGACATAACAATATTTATCATTTAACAAAAACTAACTTGAATACAGTTCAGTTCTTTACTTTCACTATCTAAGTATATACATGCCTCAAATACTAGCAATAAAATTACAACTAACTTTTTTTCATCTTTGAATTCTGCTTCTCCATGTATCGAGCTCCCACAATACTTCAGTACCTGCACGCACTAAACACTACGTGCTAAGCACTAGATATACTCAGTGGTGACTACTAATCCAAGAATTTCCCAATTAAAGCATAATTACGTATATTATGCCAATATTTATTTATATCTTTTAAGAAATTGCCTTTAATTCTTGTTGTACTATTTTCATTGTTTACCAACATTTTGAAAATCTTTTTACATTGATTCTTTACTTTTTAATTTACTTGATAGTACGTTCTTTTATACTTCAATTACAAATGAACATTTATCGCTGCATTCCTTATTTTTACTTTAACTTTAACTTTTACTTTTACTTAACTTTATCTTATATTTTTAATTACATCGATACAGTTATCATGCCCTTTAATGAGTTACATTGGTACTCGTGTCTTTAGTTTTTGCTATTTATTCTGATATTTTACTTTGACTTTTTGATTAATTAACGCATTGCAATTACCAAAACTTTTAACTTTTAATGCAAAGTGATACAGTTACTTGAAACACTTTGCATACAGATATTTATTTTCTTTTCTTTCCACATATAGGCCTTTTTATGCATTTATTTAACATTTATTACCTTTCTCATTATTAACTGAAGAGTTACTTTTCTTACGGTCATTTTACTTTGTATATAACTTTCACTTTCAAATTTTCATTGCATAGCCATCTTTTCACTTATTCATAGTATTATCATTTTTTTTTAAAATTTTGATTACAAAATTAGTAAAAATTTTCAATTTTTTTTTTCAAAATAATAATTGGTACACAACATACCAATTATTTCTCACGGGTCTTTTCATATAACTTTTCATTTTAATTCATTTTCTTTACAGATGTTTATTTTTATAAGCTGTACAAACCTTACTTATCATTTTATTCTTATAAAATATATATTTTATTTCATTTTAGCTTTTAAATACAACCTTTGGGAACAATTTCAGTTTTATCCCAAGGTTTTCATTCTTCTTCAGTCAACTCCTTTTTCACTTATAAAAATTACATTCAATTTACTTTTACAATTCAGATTTATTCATTTAAATACGCCCCTAGTGCAATATGATAGGACTCAAAAAAAGGATATGCAGGACATGGACCCCACAGGGCTACGACAGAATGAGAAATGACCCCAAAGGATCATTCCTCAAGAAACATATGACAGTACGTATGACAAATATTATGGAGATATGAGATCCTACCCATAACAAAGCAAGTCGCCATGACTTGCACCGCAGTATAAGGTGTCCCTATGGCTAGCCAATTATATTCTAAATAAGAATATCACTACCTGACTATTTCTAAGGGCAAAAATAATCAATTATTTTCAAAATACTTTTCAGTTTCAGACAGTTGCAAATTTCTTTCTCTAAATCAATACAAATTATCAATCAATCTTTTTAGAACTTTAATTTTTTTAGATCTTTTGCTTTCAGTCACTCTATTATAAATTTTTCTTTTCCTTTTCAATTATTTTTTTTGAATTATTCTATAATAATTCACCATAAGCATTTTTCACTGAAAATTTTTTAGACTTTTTACTTTCATAATTACTTTTTCAGATCATTACATTTTATCATTCAAAATACAGTTACAATTATTATACACTATCTTTGCAGAATCTTTTCAATTCGTTACTTAGTCAAATATTTTCTCATTACTTTTTACATACTTGTGAATTATATTATTATAATTCACCATTTTCTTCATACTTATTGAATTATTTATTAATAATATATTTTTCTTTTTACATTTATTTTATCAGGCTGAATTTGGCAATTGTTCGGAATTCAAAATACTTTTATATGGAATGTAAATTATTTATAATAATTCATCATTTTTATTTAAATTATGAATTATTTGGTAATAATTCAATACGGTTAATTTATTCGTTGTATTTTTATTTTCTGAAAATTTATCATCTAATCTTCTCATTTTTCTTATACAAAGTGTAAATTAAATTACATTAAATTACCAACTTTTAATTGTTTATTGGATTATTTCTCAATAATTCAATATTTCAATTAAGCATATTCCATATTTATTTTCGAAATTAATCCATACATCACATAAATTTCATAAAAATTTATGTGAACATTGCTCTTCAATTATTGTCATATTTGCTTATTTTATGAATTATTTTAACATAATTCATCATATACGGTATATACATACACTTAACAATTCTCTAAATTTTCATAAATTTTATTAAAAATTTATGGGCAATTTATTTTATGCTTATTATCATTATATAACATAATCAACAAAAATTCTATATTTTATCAATTATATTATTCAATACATATTCCAAAATAGTCATACAAATTTTTATAAATTCCATAACAATTTATGGATATATATTATTTCATCTTCTATTAAATTAGGACTTAATTTCATTAATTTACAACACAATAATTCATTTCTTTAAAAAGGAAATTTTTGATTCATAAAGGAAATTTCTTAATAAATTTCCTTAACTCAATTTATACACTATATTAGGCTTAATTAAAATTTAATTGAACAATCATAATATTAATTTCAATTTTAATTAATAATTCAATATTTTCCTTAATAAATTTAAAGGAAAATTTAACAAATTAAGGGGAAATTAAAAGATTTCGTAGTCATATACCTTAATGGTCGAATTCTCTTCGATTTGCTTAATAAGTTGCTCACCGGAGCGTCGTCAGAGGCTCGTCAAAATCTCGCCGGTGATAATCCGACACTGCCACCTTGTAGATTGCGATCCCTTGATTCCTTTTTCGGTGGTCACGCGCTCAAACGTTGTCATTGTTGGTTGAAATCTATACTTGAGTAACCCGCCAAATCCATTTTCGATCTATCAATCGCCGACGTTTGAGGGGCGATGGAGTATACTGGAAGACTCGCCTCACTGCTGGGAGTCGGTTGGTGGTAATAGAATCACCGTCGCCATCGTAAATCGCCGAAAAAATGAGAAAAATCGATCGAAAAGAAAGAAAAGAGAAACTTGATGATTGGAGCGCCATCGCGGGATAGAACGTCGGTGAGAGGAAGACGACATGCAGCTCGTTGCAGTCGCGGTGCTGGCCGGTCTCTCCTTTCTTTTCTTTTTCTTTTTTTTCTTTCTTTCTTGGGTCGTCGTTGTCCACTACACTGCTTTTGTTTTTTCTTTCTTTCTTTCTTTATTTATTTATTTACTTTGCTTTTACTAAGTTTGTGGCCATTATGTTTTGGCCAAAACCAACCGACTTTCCTTTCTTTTTCTTTTCTTTTTTTTAAAATTTATTTATTTATTTATTTATTTTTCTATATATTTATATATTTATCCATAATTTTACTATTTTAGCCTTCGAAACTTTTTCTCTCACTTTCAAAGCTCCTATTCATTTTAAAATCGATTCCATAATTTTTATCACATAAAAAGTAGGTAGGATATAGATTTTCAGCTCAATCAAAGTCTGTTATCATTCTGTTTTAAATTTATCAGTCCAATTCAATAACTACCGATATCACCTAAAAATTCAATTCTTATCACCAAAATATTATATATAAAATTTAAGGTAGACCTGCAAAATTTGGCAATATTCGGAGTTCATTTACTATTTTTAAAAATTACACAAAATCAAGTCACCTTCGATACCAGGAAAATTGACTCGCGACCTTTTTCATATTTTTGACTTTTTGAGGCTCATTTGACCTCGATTTCACTTTAAATTTCAACCCCGGACTCACCATGACCAATACTTTTTGACGGTCCAATAAAATATTTTTGACTTTCGGATATACTTTTCGACCTGAAAAATACTATTCATTATCGAAAAATACTGTTCACGGCTAACCCGGTGTTGAGACTATTACAGTTTGTCTGGTTTTTTAGGAGCCTAGTAAATTTCTAGTCGTTATGTTGTCGAATTTTTGATAAAATGAATAGTATTTCAAATAGTTATAGGTTGATAATTTAAATGTATATATTTAAATAGTGTATAAGTATTGGTAGTCAATGGATTAATTTTGGTTAAAAAAAATTTCTGGCTTACTGCTTAGTTCTATATCGAAAAAGATTGTTCGGATAAGGGTGTTACATTTTATGGTATCAGAGCAATGATTTAAGTGGTTCTAAGATCAGAGTAGGATAAGATTAAGTGATATATTTATCTGTATATACATGTCAATTGTAAGTGAATAAGTGTTAGGAATCTAACGTGTACTTACTCCCTTTTGGTTTTAAAATCAAAAGTTGACATTTGATTGAGTTTGTCAATTGTAAAGGGATTGATTTTGTATAGTAAAGACAATAGTGGATTAGAATGAAAGTAGTGCTGCTTAATGCCTTTTGGAGGCTAAAGCAGGGTAATGAATTATCAGTTGAAAATGAGCGCAAGTTTGAGTGTCTAAGTGCCTAGGTGGATGAGAACCAGTCCACTGAAGGATAAAAAAAATATATGTTAGAACTTTGAAAGGAGACTGAATATTGAGTTCAGATAGATTGTAAGGGACATAGAGATACCTTGGCTTGAGTATCATGGTTTAAGATGTTATTGAGTTAAAAGCTATATAGTAAAAGGAGGTTTCTTATGGTTGAAATTATTATGATCATAAGTTGAGGTTGTTTAAGATGCTTTATATACCTGTCAGTGATTCTTTTATAGGCATGGGGAAAATTGATTGAACATTTCATAGTATTGGGATGGGATAAAACATCTGCATTGCATAATAATATGTGTTTGTATTCTATTGCATACATGAAATCATTCATTTATTGCATAGCATTAATCATTGTTTGATAGAATCTGATCCGCATTATATCACATGTATAGGCCCCACCTGATAAGAAAAAATTAAAAGGAAATATGATGAGCATAGTGATGATCTAATAGCAAGAAAAGGAATAGGGTACCCAAGATTATTTTTCGTATTAAATGAGGCCATTTTGAATTATTGGTCATATCATTTGGATTTACAAATGCACCGATCGTCCTTATGGATTTAATAAATAGGGTCTTTTACCCTTATTTAAATCCATTTTTGGTGATTTTTATTGATGATATTCTGGTAAATTTCCAATACACCGAAAGTATATGACAAGTATTTGAGATTTGTTATGCCAACATTGAAGAAAAAATAACCCTTTGTTAAGATAAGCTAATGTGATTTCTGGTTGAATGAGGAGTTCTTAGATTTAGATGGGTACCACAGGAAAGTTGATGTAGAGGCTGATGTACTCAATATAAGAATTTATATCTGGTAATATGAATGTTTTTAAATGAATATGTATAAATGATGGGTAAGTGTAAATGATTAATGATAGTATTTGCAGCTCTTCGAGCTATGAATGTTAAATTAAGTTTGGCTCCAGATGAGGCATGGTTCGTTAAATTGTAAATGAAAGCGGAGTATTAGGTTCCTTCAAGATCGCTCCGACTTATGTTAATAATGGAGTGGAAATATGACAGAGTGATCATCGATTTTGCTATTGGATTTTCTGTGTTTCAAAGAGAATGTGTTGCTATGGGAGATTATTAATAGTCTCCACTTTAGCACAGTGTTCCAGCCTCAGACTGATGGTAAGTCAAAACGGGTGATTTAGATATTAGAAGAATTTGTTATGGTAAAGTGTACCTGAATTTAGTAACGGTTGTGAAAAGTATTTGTCCTTAGCAGAGTTACTTATGACAATAGCTGCCAGCTCAATAAGAAGATGACTCTTTTGGGGTATTGTCTGAAAGGAAATATAGAGGTCCTTTATATTGAACCTAATTGAGTGCAAAGAAATTGGTAGAATCTAATTTGATCCATTACTCGGTAGGGATCCAAATACAGGTTGATGTGACCAGTGAAGAAAGATTATTGGAAAATTTTAGTAATAAAGATCAGTCAGCTCGAGAGCAAACATGTTCCATTAGTAAAGATATTTTGCAAACCTTAAACGTAAAAGAAGTTTTGATTAGAAAACAATACAATATCCTCTACTCTTCGATATAAGTAAATTTCGAGGACGAAATTTAATTTAGTAGGGGAGAATTGTAATGGCTTGAACACCGGGTTAACCGTGAATAATATTTTCCGACAGTGAATAGTATCTTTCGGGCTAAAAAGTACACCCAGAGGTAAAAAATATTTTATTGGATCATCGGAAAATATGGATCACGGGTAGTTCGGGATTAAATTTTGAAGTAAATTTGAGGTCAAATAAACCTCAAAAAGCCAAAAATAAGAAAAAAGTCACAGTTTCAGTTAAAATGATGCTTAGTTTAACTGAAAATTTATCTGAAACTTAAAAAAAAAGCTAATGATCCTTAAAAATTACCATAATTTTCATATCTACATTAAATGAGATGTAGAATCATATGGTAAAGAAAAAAATGATTTTTTAGTGATACAAAAAATCGGGCTATTGGACTGATAAAAGTGGCTCAGACCGAAAAATAGTCTCTGATTCATTGAAAAATATTCAAGAAGCCTAATGAATATATTTTAAGAATTTTAAAAGTATTTTTTAAAAGATTTAAAATCAAGAAGTAGGAGAAAAATAATAATTTTGGTTTAAATAGTAACCGATCAACCATAAATTTTATCGAAATTTTAAAAATATCAAATAAAGTTTAAAAATTGCCAAAGATTGCAGATATGCCTAAAATAATGTGCAAATTATTTTGGTTATAAAAATTAAATTTTTCGATAAAATCGGTATTTTTGAATCGGATCAATTTAATTGAATCAGATAAAAATGGACTCCGATTGAGCCAAAAATTTATGTACAGCCTATTTTCAATGTGATAAAAATGATGGAATCAATTTTTAAGTAATTTAGAATTGAAAAGTGAGAGAAATTAATTAAAATTGCTTATTGGGTGATTAATGAATTTTAGTTAATTGATTTAAGCCCAAGATCCAAGCCCAAACCTAAGCCCAAGACCCAAGCCCATGAGAGAAGTATAAAAGGCATAAAAGCAATGTGGGAAGCAGATTTTCAGGTCTCTTATTCTTCTTCATCAATCGAACCATCATAGCCCCACTTTCCACCATTTTTTCTTCATCTTCTCTTCACTTTTTCCCTTTAATCCAAACATAAGAAATGTTCTCCAGCCTCTCTAGTTGCTCGATCTAATCTCAAAACAAGTATTATAGGAAGATAACCAAGAGAAAACAAGTGGAAGAAGCTTGGAGGTCAAAATGAGATAAGAGAAATTGTAATTTTAATTTTGGTCTTTAGTGTCTACTATTAGTTTTGGGTGCCTAGAGTCCATTTTTTAGGTTTATTTGAGCTAAAAATGTTGTTATCTTGGTGACTTTGAGGGTGGTAATTTCAGCCTATGGTGGGATATTTCGAAGAAAAATGATTTTTTATGGTTTTAAGTAAGAAAAAGGAAGCCCAAGGAAGGTTAAGCATGAAAAAAATGGTTAGTGACTATCAAATCTTATTATTTTCCTATAAATTTTATGATTTTTCTTTAGTGTTTATAAGAAAGAATTTAATAAAAATATGTATAATTGAAATTGATGTTAGAAAAGTGTAATTGAATTTTGATTAAGCATAGTAGGAAGCTTAAATAAATTTAAAAGAATTTTTAAAGTATAATTATTGTGTTGGCCGAATTTCATGTTCAAAGGAAATAATGTGTATATTAAGTATTTCAATAAAATTAAACCATAGAATGATGATGAATATAAAATATATTATCCATGAATTTTTAGAGAATTTATGGAATTTATTAGAATATTTTTAGCCTAATTAATTAGTTATGTATTAGTGAAAATAGTGAATTTTTGTGAAATAATGCATGAAATGAGTAAATAATATTGTTATGCATTTATATAAAATTTATGGAATTTATTTAAATATTTTTGAAGAAATATTTTTATATGTACAAAATAAAGTATTGAATTATTGAGTTATAAATTGTAATTAAAGTGAAAAATAATGAATTATATTGATATAATTCATAAATAGTCCAAAATTAATGAAATAAATGACTGGCTAATTTATTAAAATAAAAATACCATAAAAAGTATAATGTATAAAATGATCGAAATGAATTATTAAGAAATAATTCGTAAATTGATAATATAATGGTGAATTATTATAAAATAATTTACGAATCGTTTAGAAATATCGCATATTCTGAACGATCGTAATTTCATATAAAAAAAGTTAGAAAATTGTTAAAAGTTAAAAATAAAATAAAACTTAAAGTCAAAATATTGAATTATTAAGAAATAATTCATAAATTTGCCAAGAAATGGTGGATTATAATGATATAATTCACACAGTATATAAAAAGTACTGAAATAATAACTGGCTAAAGTAGTGAAGTGAAGTAAAAAGACACTGAAAGGTGTAAATTGTAAAGTGATCGTGGTGAATTATGATGTCATAATTCACAATCTGTGTGTAAGATTCTAAAAAAAATACTGAAAAGATTAATTGAAAAAAATGCACTGACTGAAAAAGTATTTGTAAGTGTTTAAAGTTGAAAAGTATTTTGAAAGAAATTAATTTTTGCCCTTAGCAATAGTCAAGTAATAAAAGTCTTGCTCAGGATATAATTGGCTAGCCATAAGGACATCTTATACCGTGGTGCAAGTCATGGCGACTTGCTTTGCTATGTAGGATCTCTAATCTCTATAGTATCTGTCATACGTACTATCATATGTTCTATAAGGAATGATTCTTTGGGGTTATTTCTCATTCTGTTGTGACAATGTGAGGTTCACGTCCCATATATCCTATTCGAGAGTTCCTGTCAAATTGTAATAGGGGCATATTGATAAGAATAAATCAGAATTTTAAAAAGTAAGCAAAAAATAAAAATCAAAAGAGAAAAAGGATTTAATTGAAAGAAATAAAAAGTTTTGGGGTCAAAAACGTAATTGTCTCAAAAATGTTATTTAATGAACATAAATGAAAAGAAAATATTTTACAATAGTAAAATGGTAATTTCATAACCGAACAATCCAAAAATACGCTTTTATAAAGAAAAAGGATTAAAACGTAATTTTACATAAAAAAGTTAAAATAAGGACCAATTTGTATATTGTATACCGATTATTACTTTAAAAATGAAAATTTATAAAATAAAGTTAAAATTGTAATTAAAAATTCAAAAGTAACAATACTGTAATGATTCAAGAAATTATAGATTAAATGTGAAATATTGTTTAAAGAGTCCAGCTAAAGATCAAACATAATTTTTGTACACTAAAAGTCAACTGAAAAGTAAAAATAAGCAAGTTAATGATAATTTTGCAATAAGAACGTAAAAATGACCTTTTTGTAATAAAATGAAGAAAAAAAACTTAATTGCAAAGTTGCCAATCTAATAATATTACGTGGTATTAAATGTTAAAAGTATTAATAATTGTATGGTGAAACATAATTAAAAAGTCAAAGTGAAAATAAATGAACTAATGTCAAAATCATAATTCAAGGATAAAAGAATAATTCTGTAATTAAGTGAAAAATCGAGAATTAAACTGAAATTTGTAATATAGTGGCAATAAATAGAATAAAATACCAATCGAAATAATAATTGTATTGGACTGACTAAATAAGAAATTCTGATTAAATAGTCAAAGTTAAGTATAATTAACAAGCTATACGCCAAAAGTTAAGTAAAAGTAAAAATAAAAATAATAATGCCAAAATTTATAATTGAAATTACAAAAAAGGGTATTTTTGGTAATAAATTGAAAAGTTTAAAACCAAATTAATAAGTTGTTAAAATTCTTGAAATATTTTGAAAACATTGTTAACAATGTTAAAAGAGCTTTTAATAAGTGCAAAATAATTTTTAGCGTAATTAATGTAATTATGCTATTTTGGAAAAATTCTTCGATTAATAATCATCACTGAACATAATTAGTGCTCAGCACGTAATGTTTACTACGTGCAGGTATGAAAGTGTTGCGGGAGCATGGTACACAGTAAAGCAGAGATTGAAGAGGAATAGTCAGTGATGATTATTTTAGTATTTTTAGCATGTATATTCTTAGATAGCAAAATTAAAGAATTGGACTATATTTGAGCTACCGTTTGATGGAATAATTAATATTGTTATTTTGCAATTATGTGCTTGCCAGTAAATGATTTAGAATAGATATATTCGATTTATAAGGAAATTTTTGGATGTGACTATGTTTACTGTTATAGACTGTTTTGCCTCTGAGAGGCTGTGGTTTATCTGGTTTTTTAGGAGCCTAGTAAGTTCCTAGTCGTTATGCTGCCGGATTTTTGATAAAATAAATAGTATTTCAAATAGTTATAAGTTGATAAGTTAAATATATATATTTAACTAGTGTATAAGTATTGGTAGTCAATGGATTAATTTTGGTTAAAAAAAATTTATGGCTTACCGCTTAGTTCTGTCTCGAAAAAGATTATTCAAATAAGGATGTTACATGAACCATAAATAATGGAGTCAAAATAAAGCACTTGGCACTTAAGATATTTTAGTGATTTCAAATTCAATAATACTTATACCACTAATATGATGAGGTATTTTCAGCGACATCTATTATTTGTCCATTTGAAGTTCTCATATTTAGGTCTCAAAATAAATTAATTTCTCAGACATCATCCATGTGTTAGTATATCCGTATTAATAATGATATATCTTATTAATTGATTGGAAATTTTTAGGCATATACACATTTACATGCAACTTGTGAGACCTATTGCTTGAATCAGTCAAGAAGTATAACATGTATTAGTCTATCCGTATTAACAATTCCATATCTTGTTAATTGACTAGAAATTTTCAGTCATATATACATTTGTATGCAATAAAAATCTCATATCATAAACTATTCATAATTTTTCTGCAGCATATATTATATACAAGGACTTTATTATGTAGTTTAAGTGTTTATGCAAGTGAATAAATGAACATAAGCATCATGTAATAAAGAAAGCCATTGATTAATATAAAAATATAAATGAAAAGAGTCGTATTACATGTAGGCTTTTGGACATATCACTATGCCTATGATCAAATTATCTTAAAGGTGTATTACACTTTTGTATTAAAAAATAAAAGAAAAACACACCTTTAGATTTTTAAATTATTATAAATTTATGTATTACACCTCTATGCTTTAAAAAATTAATATTAAGTTGTTTTACTTTTTGAAACATTCACGTTAAATTTAAATTTGACAATTTTAATGGATATGATATTTGAATGTAAAGTGATTTTTTTTTAAAAAAGGAAAAAATTGAATGTTTAGATTTGAGAATGTATCTTTCCTATAATTTATTCATCCAATATGGTTTTGTGGGTAAATCCATCTCTAGTCCCTCCAACTTATTCTAATAAGTCATTTTGACACTCAATCTATTAGAAGGACCAAATAAATACTCAATCTCTATAATTGATTATCTTTAGACATATTTACTGACATGGCATCGAGTACAATTTGTAGGAAAAATGGAGTGCATGAACTAACTAAAAACCTATTATCAAATGGTATCCTCATCTCTTCCTCTTCTCATAATTCTTCACAGTTCACAATCTCTCTTCCTATCTCAATTTCTCTCTCTAGATCTCTCTCTTTCTCGATCTCACTCTCCCTCTTTTTTCCGATCTTCCTTTTTTTTTGGACCTTGATTTTTGGGTTAATTTCTATCAATCCACTCCCCATCTCTCTGACGATCTCTCTCTTTAGGTCTTCAAGTTCATTTATATCGATCCATCTCCATCTCTCTATTGCTCTCTCTTTTGGTTACCCCTATGTGCACCGAGATCATTATTAGAGCCATCCGTACCTAAAATATTCTTGGTAAGTAATCTTCTTCTTTTTCTTCCTTTTGGATTTAAGGGATATACTGATTAAAGCTATCTACTATTTTTGCTTACAAGTGAAAAGGGGAGGAGAATTAGAGAGTTGGCCTCAGTTGTGCAAAAGCGGTTTAAATTCCTAGAGAATAACATAGAGCTCTATGCTGAGATGGTTAACAATAGAGGTCTTTGCACCATTGCTCAATTCCAAAGATGGAGAGCTCTATGTAAGTTTGATTCTTTAATTCTTAAAGATTGAATCATAAACTATGTCGCATCGCATGGTACTTATCGGTTCTTACCCTTTCCCCTAGTTGTTTAAGCTTAATATTTTTATTCTTTAAATTTTTTATAATTATATTTTTCATATCATGCTAATAATTTGTTAATTTATGCCCTCCAACCTAGAAATATTCCACTGCATGATTGATGATTGGTGACAACTTATTGGAAAACAACTATATTTCTTTGTTAACAATTTAAGTATTAGCAGTAATAAAAGCAACCCTTCTTTTATTCTTTTTAATACAATCTTCTGAATTGGTTGCCTACTAAACCAGCTCATCTCCCTTCTCCACTTATATTTGGGGCTGGTTTACATAACTGGAAGAGAAAATTGGATCACTTTTAACTTGAAGGCTGGGAAATTCTAGAGCTACTAATATAATTACCTCATTTGAGTTAATCAATAGTCAAATCCAAGAGCTTATTTTTTACTTTTGCTTTATGTTTTCTAGAGCACAATTCCTATATTGATCAGAAGTTATAGAATTTATAACCTTGAGATCTCTTCAATTATGTAAACACTTAATCTTTGGTGTCAAGTTTATATCTATAAAAGAGATAACAATTTTTTCTTTGCCTTTTTAAATATTGTGTGATGCAATTCTAACCCCACCATGGTGCCTACTATGGTGATGAAGGGTGTCATCCCTACGAAATTTTTGGTCTGATGCCTGGATTGTTTATTTTATAAGAAAGAGATCTAGTTTGTTGAACCCTTTTTTCAATATTTTTCCTAGCTTCTAACAATGTGGAGTAGCAAGGTGGCTTACCTGTGACCTTAAAGTCTTGAGTACAATTCATTTATGTGACACTACTTATGTGATGGCTAGTTTTCATATATTATTTGTAAGCTTTTATTACCATTAGATGCTGAAATGCAATGCAAAAAGGCAGAGAGCGAACTCGAAGAAGGTTTATGTATCGGGAGATTAGTGAAGATACAATTTAAGTGGACACTAATTTGGTAGTTGTTTACACAATCTTAGCACACTATAGAGATGTATATTTGCAGTTTGTTCAAAGATACGAAATAGTTTCAAAATTTTTGTTGCATGAATCTATATGGGGCAAATTTGGCTCAACTATATGAGTGTTTCTTTGGGTTTAATGGCCTTCCAAATTCAAGAGCATCTTGGATCTGCTTGGCCTTCTAAGAGGTGGAGGAGCTCAAAGATTTTAAAGCAGAACAAACTCTGAAGATGTCTTCTTTAGAGCATAAGTTGGTACCATTTTCCTTGTACCATTTCTTTAATTTTCATGTGCCCTAAGTTGATTTTGCTAATCATTGAAAAATATTTTTATTTAAATTTTTTTCTTGGATTTATTTGGGGGTGAAATTTACACAATGATGCTTGTGTGGTCGACTACATCTAGAAAGCACATGAACAAAAGTAGTCGTTATGTTTATGTTCATATTAGTTGAAGAAATGAGTATGTGTCAACTTGAATGGATTGTACAGTCCTCATCCTATGTAACATTTTTTGTTATGTCATCTATAAAGTAGAGTGGTCTTCATTATAGCTATTCCAATGATCATGATTTATATGTGGCTGATGATTTTTATGATAATGATATTGCTACTCCTACCATGTTTGTTGTTTAATAATATTTGATTTGATGTCTAGTTTTAATGGGATATTTTTTTTAATGATGCATTTTTAAAAATTATTTACAAAAATATGATGTGTCCGAAACTATTTGTAATTTTGGGATCTCGGTACGAAATTGCATCCATGTGTAGTGGTTTTGTTAGAGAACTGTCGACGGCATGGAAAAATTTTTCACTAAAACTGCTGACAGGTTTAGCGATTTTAAAATCTGAAATCGCTATCGTTGGCAGCGATTTCAGACTTTGAAACCGTTGTACCTGTCAGTGCGAAAAAAATTTTCGCGCCCCAATCATTTCGGCCTTCAATTATTCACTCATTGAAATATTTTTTGCTCTGCCCTTATAAATACCATTGTATTATTTGTCAATAAAATAAATTAATTGGCTATATTATGTTTTAATTTAATTATTTATGTTATTAAATTATATTCAATTTTCATTTTGTATTAATATTATGATATTAATTTTAATAGTAATTATTTAAATTTACCCAATTTATTTCATGAATATTATCAACATAATGGAATAATAAAATAAATTAACCAACTTAACAATAAAATTTAATAACTTAAATACTCAAAAGTAACATTGTATATGCAATTGTCAACCTCTGAAATATTGACTCGACGATCCAACATCCATTCTACAACTTTTTTTTTATTGTGAGCCACATTATCACGCCTGTTGTAATGATTGTCAGATCCCTTTTCTCATCAATCCATCTCGTTCGAATGTGATATATTTTTTGTCGGTCTTTTTTTCTTTGTAACTCCATATCAGAATCTATTTTAGGACCGGTATACTCTGGTCAGTATGCTTTGTGTCCCATAAGGTTGAATTGTCCATCATAATATTTGAGTGCCTCGGTAATGGTATAACAGTTATCTAAAAATTGGAACATAACAATATGCCTGTGCATGCAAGCTATAATTGCATATGAACATGGCATTTTTGTATCCTGAAATTTACCGCACTCGTATTCACATTTCTCGAGACTCACTATATACGTATCGGGCTCAATGTTTACCTCTGGTGCTCTACATGATATTACTTGGTACAATTTGTACCAATTATCATAATTAATAACCATGTGAAAATGAGCTTTATTAGCAAGCTTTGTCATTATTTTGACATATCAGGGCATGAACCGTAAGCCTTAGCCCATTTTAGCCATACACATATTCTTTTGCTGATTGTAAAATTTTACTAAACGAGCAAAAACATGTTCAACGATGGCAGTAATCGGCATCATACGAACACCCTTCAAAACACTGTTGACACTCTCAACAATATTTGCAGTAGCATGCCCATATCAATAACCACCATCCTCAAACAGTGTCCAACGATCTAGTGGTATCCTTGTTGTCCAGTTATGGAAATCATCATCAAGTTATTTAATATTATCCATCAGCTGCTTAAACTTGCGCCTTTGGAATTGTGTCCCTACACAAATATGGAATATTATTACATTGATTTAATTGATTTGAATAAGTCATGTTAAAATTTGTAACTCTTACCAACCTTGTAAAGTATATTTTTTATTATTCCATTCCTGAAGTGTGTGTTATAGTTGCTGACGAAATGCTACAAGTAAAACCTATGAAAGGATAGAGGTTCTTTCCATCCACTATTTTCATTGTGAAATACGACCATTATACCAACATGTCGATTAGATATTACTGTAATGCCGACAAATTGAGTGACATGCTTCCTAAGCATGGACATAAACCAAGCCCAATTGGATTTATTCTCACACTCAACAACAACAAAGGCAACTAAGAACAACATGTTATTACCATAAATTGAGCTTGCAATAAGAATGGTATGTTGTAATTTTCTAGTCAAGAAGGTACCATCTATCAATAGAATCGGTTTACAGTGAACCAATCCATCTATGACTGGTTTAAAACTCCAAAAAACCCATTGAACTTGCTTCATAGTGGGATCTTGCATTTCTTACACCACAAACTCAAAAATAGTTTCGAGATTATACGTTTGTAAAGCAATTAAAAAACCTGGTAACCTTTGATATGACTTAACATAATTATTGAATATACACTCTATTGCTATCATCTTTGCGTATCATACCTTGCTGTATGATACTTCAAAATTATATTGCTGCTTAACAGATGCAATAATAACATCAATAGGTAGAGTCGGTTATTTACTTACCATACCCATGATGCAATTGCGAATAAATTGAGAGCCCAATTATAGATGATCCATTGATATATTGGCAGCAAGGCATGAATGTGGTCCCTGAAATCTTGTGATAGTCTAAAAAGGACTAATTCCTTTCCTGGATGCTCTTAACCTCTATCTGCAACCTTCATTTTCCTAAGTGTACCACAAAATCCAATAATGTGGCTTCGATTCAACAACTCTCAAATCTAATTCCTTATTATTGAATACTTTTTCATGCAAGATTTTATTTCATCTTTACTATGAAAAAGCAAGCCGACAGATAAGTCAGACACACCGTCCCAAATCTTAAAGTGAACATCTTCAAAAATATCAACTTGGGATGCATTGAAGTTAATTTCTGAGTAATGCTCCAATGGGAACACAAAGTTAGCCTCGTCTATCTCCTCAATTGGATGCATGGATGCTAATAGACTAGCAAATTCAGTATGATCAGAATCCTGGCCATCACTATCTGCTTGCATGTTGATGGTTGCATGGACTAGCAAATTAAGTATGATCAATTCAGGAAGAGTCGGCTTATCCTTAAGTCTCAATCTCCTTGTAATGGCATTTGAACTAGATACATCATGCTAAAAAAGCAAACGGTCCAACACTAATTTTTCCTCCCGTATGCAAATAAAATTCATTAGATGTCGACATCTTTCAATTACCTACAAGTTAATAAAATATTTTATTATATTTACATAATATTAATAATAATAATAATAATAATAATTAATAATTATTATAATAACAATAATATTTTAATAATAATAATAATTGTAATAACATTAGCAATAATAATAATAATAATAATAATATCTACATTAATAATTTAATTATTACAACAACAAATTAATAAATAGAATCCATATCATTATACAAGCAATTTAAAATTTAATATATAAAATTACAAATAAAAATGTATAAAATTTTACCAAACTTCTAAAATAATACTAAAAAAGTATTATTGGTTCGAAATAAATATATTATCTACATTTAAGTAGAAAAATTTAAATATAAGAATTAAGAGAAACGGAAAATTTGAGCAAATGAAATAAAGTAAATTAAACAAATGAAAACGACCGGAAAGTATTTATAACGGCAGAGCAAAAAATATTTCAACAAAGAAAAAATTGAAGTGCAGAAAAATTTTTCATTAAAACCGCTAACAAGTACAACGATTTTAGAGAAAAAATTTTCTGTACTGTAAACAGTTTTCTGACAAAATTGTCACATGTGAAATCGATTTCGTAGCGAAATTCAAAAATTATAAATAATTTTTAATACATTTTATTTTTATAAATAATTTTTAAAAATTATTATTAAAAATATTTTATTTTTAAATAAATATTTGAAATTTTGATGATGTTTTTAATTGATTAGGCTTTAAGAATTAAACATAAAAAAGTTATAATTATTATTATTATTTTTTAATGAGCGTGGCAGAAGCTAAAGAATGAAAAGCATATTTGAATGCGGATAAGCCCACGTGTACGAGTAAAATAATAGTAATAATAATAATGATAGTCACGTCAAATGTAATCAGATGCGAAAAGAGGCAAAAGAAAATGATTAAGTGTAGTCGAGAACACTCAAAACACAAGCAGATAACCGTCGGATGGTATGATTGGATGGTCTGAACTCAAGACAGGAACAAATCATCAAGATCAGACTGAATCATCAAAATCTTAATTACTTATCCCTCAACCATCGGAATGACTTGTATTACGTTCACTTCGTTGTTCTTTCAAGTAGCAAAATTCTTATACTGAAATGGTCCAAATGGAGGAAGCACCTGAAGTGGATGCGATCACCGGCGTCGACAGGACCAAGATGAAATCATCGCTCCCTGAGAAGGAGACTGTTCCCGCTGTGCTTCACCGTATGTTGGCTATGATCTTTTTACCTGATTCTGGTAGTGCCGCTGCATCGTCATCGGCGATTCAGAGGATCGAGGCCTCTATTTCGGAGAACGGTCCTCGTCTTAAAGATGCTACTAGAAATACAAGCCGGAAAATTCTGATCTGGACTCACCGGGGCAGCGCTCTCCGGGCACTCCTTGTAATCTCGGTGAGTAGGCTTAATTGCTTTTAGTCAAATGATTTATTATATATTTCGCTACCTCCAGATGAATTGCTGGAAATTCTCCAATTGTTGCTGATAGACTTGTTTAGCAGAATCTCAATTCAAAAATGAATCCACTAATGTGACAAATGTAGCAATAATTGTATGTTTCCCAAAAGAAGAATGTTGTTCTTGATGATTTCATTTTGACAGTTAGTAATTTAATTGAATGCAATAATCTGTTTTGACAATAAGTGATTTGCATATATGAAATTCTTGCCGATTAAACTAAACTAATGGTAATGGTCTACCTTAATGCCAATAGAGCAACGTGTTAATCGATTTTGAGTTTATTTAAGCATTTGTAGTTGAAAGCTTATTAACATGGAGCTTACGCTTTATGTGAACTTAGAGTCAGCCTTGGTGCCTCAATGAACCCCTAATATAAAAAAAGAGATGGTTTTTGTACCAGAAATGATAGTACAAGGGTCAATTGAGCAGAGGATTAAGTGACCAAAATGGGGCAAGTACAGCGGTTTTGTATTGTATTAGTCCATTGCTGTTTTTCCACCTTTAACCATTAACAACTACAAAGTTGTTCATATTAAGTTTTCACTTTAACTGCATTTTAATTATGCAATCCCCTTTTACTTTACAAATTGCGACTTTTCTTGATCATACAACTTTTTCAGGTTGGGACTATTGCACTGCTTACCTTGACAGGGTTACTTGTCTCTATGCTCTTCTTTCTGGCAGCCACTTTCAATGCCATTGTCATCTCTCTTCTCATATCTTTGGCTGCAGCTGGAGGCTTTCTAGCTCTGTTTTTGGCTTGTGTGACGGCTATTTATATTGGGGCGTTATCAGTGGCTGCAGTTGTCATTTTCACAATGACACTTTCAGCAGTTGTAGCTGTTATAATAGCTACTGGTAAACTATATGAGCTTTTCGATGTTTTCCAGTTATATAGACATCCTACATTGTACAGATCACAGAGTTTTAAATCAGTGAATTTTAAACTCTAAACTTGAAATGCAAATTCAAATTTATCTGTCAGTTACTTCTTGAATTAACACCAGTTCCTCTTCCTGAAAAGATAATATAGGTAAATAATGTACTTTGAAGTTTTCTAGTTAATTTTCATGAGAGCCCGACATGGGTTGTAGTGGGGGGACTAAAAATTAGAGTTTTACATATGAAGATGGCTAAGTTCGCAAGTTCAAAAGGACATGTTCTGCCATGAACAGTCAGTATAATATTTTCAATTGATTGGTCTGAGATTATCGACAAAAAGGATTTGTTCAAATCACCTTATTTCTTTTTGTTCAGTATAGCCCAATTGATGAGCTAATGCATTCAAAATATATTCGGTTCAAGCTTGTTAGTTGTCATATGTTTGTTGGGTTCTCGGGGTCTTCAGCATTTCATCATCTTTGTGCGCACGCATGAGCATTTCCCTGGGGTTACTTGATGGTTGGAATGTTTAATGTTTTTATTTACATGCTCATGATATTGTATTTATCAGTACACAAATTCGATTTAAACACAATCATCGTAGCAAGTTGTACGGTAAGTTTGATGTTGCAAGCTTCATATGTTTTAATGGTCAAACTTTCTTGCTTGAATCTTACAACTGTATGAATCAGGTTGGATTGGATTTTTATGGACTGTCTGGTTGGTGGCAAAGAAAAGTGTAGGTGCGGCCAAGCACTCGCTGAGCGTGACTGGATCAGCAATTTCATCACTCTCTTCTGCTCGCACGGTGCAGCGCCATCACGAACCAGACAGGAAGTTAGATTGAACCATGATGCCTTGAATTCATGTACGGAGACATCATTCTATGTGCGTCCTTTCGTTTCTCGGTTGAGTGCTGCAATAGTGTTTTATACCAGTAAACGTTGCTTGTTTATAATATGTATAATGAACTTTGCTAATGCGACTTTGGAAGCATATATGATTGGCATTGTGTAATATGTGTTAGCTGCTTGTAGCTTGCTTTATGCCATCCTCATCTTTTGGCAAGCAATATCTTTTAGTCCTTGAACTATGGCAGTTTTTTAAGTTTAGACTCTTTTATCTCATAAATTTGAATTCTTGCACTTTTTATTTCAGGTCAAACGTGCAAAAATATTTTTAATATTTACTAAAAAAATTAATTATCTCTAATATTTAGTTACGTGTAATGTTATCCATAAAATTATTAAAATGATATAATTTTGTTTTTTAAGTAAAGGAACCGTTAGTTTGACATAATTATATTAAAATTGTGCAATGTATTTACGTCAGCGGACAAATAACAGGATATGGTCAAATTAATGGTTTCGTTATTTTAAGAATAAAATTGCATAATTTTAGGGGCAATATTATATGCAAGAGAAAATTGTTTTTTTTTTGGTAAATATTAATTATTTTAGATCTTTATGTATTCTCTTAATTTTTCAAATTTCTTTTCTAGTTTTACTACAAGTCAATCATTTTCTTTTCTAAAAACTTATTTTTCTTTTTAGAAAATCTTCCCGTTTTATTTATTTCTCTAATTTCTTTTATCAATGATTTAATAATATCAATTGTGATTCTGTTCTAAGCTAAGTAAATCAAAATTATTCTAAGCATAAATTTACAAAGCTAATACAGGATATTAGAATTATTCATGAATGATTTCTAAGAGTTCAGTTTCTCTCAATTTCTCGAAAACTCAAAGGCATTCAGTCTCTAAAAAAATAATTTTTGATCGTCATTGTCTCAGATTCTTTGAAAAAGATACTACTTTTCAAAACACTAAAAAAAAGAGAAGAATTGGGTCTCAAATATAGTGGATAAGAGAAATTAATAGAAATCAAAACCTTTCACTCCCAAATAATTCCAAAATCCAATTTAAGATGGTATTAATTATGAAGCAAAATCATGAAAATTATCATGAGTCTGAGTATAGATATTACTATACAAACGTTAAAGTTAACATTTTATAAAATAAAATGGTAGGACATTGCTTTAACCTCTTCTAGTTGGTAACAAAGTGATATGATATGCATGTATTATACCGGATAAGGTGGTTTCTTACAATCCCTCGCATCCTTAAGTGCATGATTACTGTTAAAATTTCTAGTTCTACAAGCGTAGACAGTTTCTTACATATAACATCTGTGATAAAATACATCATAACATGATTGTCGCCACCCATTCAATGTACTAGAATAATAAAAGAGAAAATTAATATATATGTGCACTTTAATAGCTCCAAATCAAACACATTCTTGATAATTTATCATATTTCCAATTTAATAGTATTTTATTAGCAAATACTATCAAATACTTTTAAAAAAGCTGATAAAAATAAAAAAAGAAAAAAACTATCATCTATTTCAAATTTCCAAATCAAGCACATTCTTGATAGATTTATCATATTTTGCCAATTGAACGTGCTGTTTAACGACAATTGAAAAACCAGCACTAACATGCCGTGTATCAGGACTACATATTATCTACTTTATCGAGATTTATTTTGTAAAAAGATCCAATATAGAAAATTTGAAAATTCGAGAATGGGTTTTGCCAAAAAGCTATCATCTATTTCTAACCTCCAAATGTAACACATTCTTGGTAAATTTATCATATTTCTAATTTAATAGAATTTTATTATTACTATCAAACACTTTCCTACCGGATATTTTAAATGCAATACTGACGCAACCTTATTCAAATCTGAAAATCGTGTTGGTTATGGTTGGATTTGTAGGGATTCTTTCAAGAATTTTATTGTTGCTCAACATGGTTCTTTTTCTTGACCTCTTGATCCACTCATTGCGGAGGCAATATCAGTAAATGAAGCTTTAAAGTGGTTAAAGGAAGAAAGTTTTGATCAAGTGCAAGTTGAAACTGATAGCTTTATTCTCTATCAAGCACTATCCTCCCCTTTTTTGAATAATTCTAATTTTGAACTTTTAGTTCATGATTGTATTTCTTTAAGTCTTTCTTTTCAAAGTTGTTTGTTTTCTTTTGTAACAAGGTTTGAAAATGATCTTGTCCATTTGTTAGCTAGGACCTCTGTTGCTTCTTAGAGAGTTAGATTTTCATCTTCTCCCCATTGTATCCAGCAGTTGCTTTAATGAAAAGGTCCATTCACTTTCAAAAAAAAAAACAGTTGATAGATACGAAAAAGCTATCATCTATTTCAAAACTTCAAATCATACACATTTTTGGTAAGTTTATCATATTTTCAATTTAATAGAATTTTATTATCACTGTCAAACACTTTTGAAAAAACTGATAGTTAAAAAAAAAAAAAAAACTATCATCCATTTCAAGCCTCTAAATTAAACACATTCTTGGTAAGTTTATCATATTTCCAATTTAATAGAATTTTGGTTGGTACCAGTTGAGTTTTCAAGTGCGTGTATATATATATATATATATATAAACTGAAATTCCTACCTTTATATGAAATGTTCATGTACTAATAAAAAATATATAAAATATTTTATAATTTTTTTAAAAATATCATATTGATTATTCATTCATTTGTAATTATTCGTGTGTCACATAAATATGATTTTCAAGCCCTTTTCGTGACGTGCCACTTATCCTTGTAGAAGTAATTGACATCCAATTACTGAAAGTATATATATATATATATATATAACCGTGCATGCTATAACTTTCACTTTATATGTTGTGCCCGCCTGTTCTTCGTATACAAGAAAATAAATTATCAAGATATCAAATGTGCACTAAACCTACTTATATCAAAATAGGCAGTTCTTTCTATGTAGAAAAAATGGGGTAGCTCTTAGTCATTATTATTAATATTTATTTTCGTATTTCAAATGTATAGCTTTTATTCCTTCATTTGATTAATACCCAATAGGTTTAACCAACAATTAAGAATCGTGTTTCTAATTAAATGAACCCAAAATGTTGTTTTCAGTTAGAGTTGACGTAAGTCCTTGTTCTGAAAGTATATGAAACTAAGTATTCTCTGCGAAGTAACTATCATTCATTTGTTGTGGTCTCATTTTTAAGCATAGATGAAAATGACAGTAGGATGGGATTTTATATTTGCATAGAAAGAAAGTATCTTCGCATTAACCCTATTATTTCATGAACCCAATTAGGATATATTGTTAGGACCACAATTTATCAAATTATGGTTTCTTTATATATAGGCTACAGGCTTTACCAGACGTTATTTCCATCAATAGGATTTCTAACCTTTTAAGAGTATATTTTCTTAATTAAACATCACTGCCAGTAAGGATACAAGAGGTTTTCTCTAAAATTAATACCATTATCTAGAGCAAATTCCTTAAATTTTAATGTGGAATATTGGTTATATTGAACTTGCTTACTCTAATATTGAAGAGAGTTCCACGTTAAAAGTTAAAGGAGAAATAATAAGAGTTTACATTTTTGCTTGATCTAACTTCATCAAAAATTAAGGGAAATAATAATGGTGATCTCATTATTGTTAACTCCAACTTTCATGCTCTTATACACTACATTTTATAATGGAAAAGGCATTTATTTACCACAATATTTAGGCCTAAAAGTTTATTTTCAGTTATTTTTTTTCAAAAAATTCTCAAAACATTTTGAAAATGGTATTCATTTATCCATTTTTGTAATGCCGCTAAAATTACGTTAAAAATGAATAAATAAGTAACATTTTTGACACTTTTTCGGCATTTTCTGTACGGAAACTTATAGGACAAATAAACTCCGTGACTCAAATATTTAAGGTATATTAGCATATTTTCCTGTTTCAAAACTGACAAAAAAATTAGTGCATATAGAGATTTAGGAGTTAGACGTTTATGAATTGTGGTCCTGCCGAGATTGAACCGGTCAAAAATAAATTATCTAAAATATGAATTTTAACATATTTCACATTACAATCTTTATCCTAAAATTTTCAAGATACTAATATTCATATAAAAAATGTTTATATTAACACAATAATCATGTTTAAAAAATTCTTCATGATAGAGTTTGAGTGCACCCATGACTCTATCAATATTTATCCTAATCAGTTTAGGATCATCAATTTCAAATTCAAAATGAAAATAGAATTTTACTAGGATTGTAACTCTAGAAAACCTCTATATTAAGGGGATTGGAAAACATATTTGAAGTTATTGAAACCATTGTAAAATTTTGGTTTACGTATCAAGATCTTTTTCTCTCATTCTGTCTTTGTCGATTTCTCCAAAAGGCTTTTGGATTGTGGATTCATTGCCTTTTTTCTGGTATAACTGCTTGTAATTAAAGACCTAGCTAGTGATGTAAAAATAAGAGATCTAGTGCTTTCACTTTTCTCAATGAGTTCTACGCTATAAGAGGTAAATATGTTTACTCTCATATTATTGTATTAATGTGTGTTTTGGGTGCATGAATCCTAACATTGGTATCAGAGCCTCTATTTTTACATTCTGGCTATTTTTTTTAGATCTATAATTTATATGTAAATTGGTAAATCCAAATAGGTTGTATGAACATTCGTATAATTGTTATATTTTGTTTTTTCATGTATGTGTATGCCGAAAATTGGGTAAAATTGAAAGTTAGTATTTTTAAATTTTGACCTCAACGTTGGATTCCTAGACCTCAAAAACCCCTTACCAGCCAAAATATGATTGTCGAAAAATGCCTTTATGGTAGCAATGCATTGCTAGGCACATGTCGACGGGTGCATGTCCCTTAAGTGATGGCCAGTTGTCATAACACGTGGACATAGGCATGACATGTGAACCACTATGGTGGTGCCACATGTCAACACCACATGTCAGGATGACATATCATCTTGACACGTCAACAAATAGGGGAGCAACATGTGGACTATTGAGGTGATGCCATATGTAAGATGATGTGTCATTTTGACATATGGACAATTGAAGGGTGGACATGTGGCATGTTGTGGTGGTGCCACGTGCTATGCTTACGTGTCATATGTTGACACGTATCCCAATCAAGGTCTAACACGTGGCTGATTGTGGTAATGCCACGTTGCTTATGTGGATCCACCTGGCTACTATGTAGGTACCATATGGACCAATGGCTGCCTGCCATATGTCAAACGGAGGTATAACATGGTGATACATGGCTGACTGTGGTCATACCATATGGCATATATGAGTAGACCTGGATGCCACGCTGGCACCATGTGGACAAATAACTATCTGCCACGTGTCAGATCGAGGTCTAACATGCCGACATGTGGCTTTATGGGGTCGCGCCATGTGGCAGAATCCTTTAGCCAGCACATGAGGGTAGGTGGGCGTATGAACTGCCATTTTACCAGCGTATGAAGGCTCATCCGGCTACTAAATCAACTCATTTTTTTTAATCTGAGTTTGTTAATTTTTCTGTGTGTTTGGTTAATTTTTTTATGATCAGAAAATATTTTTGGATTTTTATTCAAATAAAATTATTTTATAAAATTGATGAAAATGTGTTTTATACCTTTTTAAATTTTCAAATTTGTTTGAAATTTATTTTTGTGGATTTATCCTTATTTTTTATTGCAATAAGTTCAATCATATGTGTTTGTACATGAGTGTACTAACTATTTATTCTCTATTATGTGTAACAGAAATGGTGATGATAATGACTCCTAGATGTCCACGAACTCCTCATGGCATTGTAAAAACTAATACAGAAGTGCAAATGGTTCAAAAGATAAAGATGAATAAAAAGGCTCGAGCTGATGACATTAATGCAATAGTGCATCATATTGTGTGCATGCATGAGCAAATGCAAGAGTGCATTTGGGCTGGTGGCTTGAACTGAGGAAGGGATAACTGGACCTTAATCAAAGAGATGATTAAATCTTTTGATCACCATTCAAATCTGAGGAACTCGATGGTTGATGCTTGAACCATAGGAAATGTAATTCATAGAAACTCCAATATCTAGTTTTTGTTTAAGGTAACCAAAAGAGGAGTGTTAAGAAGAAACAATAAATTTGAGATGGTACTTAGGAGTGGACATATCGTGGATTTTCCATGGCTTCATAATTAAGTTCATGGGGTTTCTTCTCAGTTATTTAGAATGGTCAAAGATTCATTTTCCATGACGAGGCTAGTTTTGGAACATTTTAGACTTCTAGAATAGTTGGCATAAGTGTCAATTTTTTTTGTTAGCAGATTTTTGGGATAGGATTTATGTTTTCTATTGTCATTTTAAGACAAGTGTGTCTTATTTCATTATTTAGAATTGTTGGATGCTTATTTTTATTGATTAGATAAATGCGTTTATTTTTTGATATTATGTTGGCATTTAACATTTATTATGAATGTGTTTATTTTATTATTAATTGCCTTGCAATATTTTATAAGTAAAATAATTGCATGATAATTGAGTTAAGACTTAGTTTAATAAACCTATAATATCCTTTGTTAAGTTTGAGAATTTAATGTCCAACAATTTTGATTTACTATGCATACAATTTTAAATTGTAAGGTTTGACATTAGGACTTAAAGAGTAATTGAATACTATAAGTAATCTTTTTGAATTTGGGTCTAATAGATAGCTTTATTAGGTTATTGTTTCAAATACATAGTAAATTGCATGCATTGCCTGTTCTTTTTTAATAATATGCAATTATTCCATTAATTATCAGATGATCTAAATGGATATTGCTTTCAAATCTGGAGTATGAAAATCTAGTATGTGCTTGAAGAGCAAGAGGCTCTATAAACCTTAAGTTCGATTATGGCTGAACCTGAGGATGGCACCACAGCTTAGTATAAACGGGATTGAATGGCCTATATAGTATGGAAAAATAGGAAATCCACTGCTCACATCATATAGCTGAGTGCAATAGATGATGAAATCACTAAGTAATTCTGCAGGTATCAAAATGCAATGGATCTGTAGATCACTTCGTACGAGAAGTTTAGAGGTGTGTCTCTAACTAAGCTTCGATTACTAATGATCGAGTTTGATACTTATAAGAAAAATTCCGATCATACAACGAGAAAACATCCAAAGGATATAAAAAACATGATATGTGAGCTTAGTAAAGCTGGTCATAAGTTGACCAATAAGCAACAGGTCCAAGTTGGTATCCGTTCCTTGCTTAAAAATTGGGAGCATATTAAGATGTAAATAACTCATATAGATAATATAAAGACATTTGGGTATGTTGCTTGTTATTTGGAGCTTGAAAAGGACTATTTGGTGATTAAGATCAATGTCAACGTGTATATGGTACAATTCCATTCTAGTAGAATAAGTTCTAACCAGAATAAGAAAAAAAGCTTTAATGGTGAGCGTAAAGAAATGGCTTAAGAGCCTAAAAAGTAAAAGGTAAAACAGAATATCAATAGGTCCAAAGGCAAGAAAAAGATAAATATTTCAAGAGTGAAATATTTCAATTACCAACAAAAAGGGCATTATGCAAGAGACTGCAGTGTTTCCCAATAGATACAATATCCTAGCTCAAGAGTCAGTGAAATTTGTGTACCTAGTTCTATATTTCTAACTGAACCTCATCCTTTTTATGGGTCGTGGATTCAGGAGCTACAGACCATATGACAAAGGATCAAGATACCTTTGTCAAATTCAAATGAATGGAGCTAAGTGGATTTATGTGGGAAATAGTGCCAGAGTGGCAGTTCAAGGATGTAACACCCTTATACCCCCTAAAAGGAATATTAGAGTGCTACGGGTCCTAATAAGTTCATCTTGTTAAGCTATCTTCAATTATAAGTTCTTTATATTTCTTTAATCATGCCTTTATATTATTAAAATTACCTTACTCAATTACATGCAACTTTTGTATCTTAACATATATCAATACATATATTAATTCAAAATTGCTAACATCATATTTACATTGCTCCTTCATTATATGTATTACATATTCCTTACATCATACCATACAAAAATGATTATATATCAAAATTAGTCTTCAAACTTCACCCCTAGTGGCCTATAGATATTGACTTGAAAATTTAGCACTTTTACTCTATACCTGTGTACCTACATGGGAAGAATACCCATGTTAAGCAATGGCTCAGCAGGGAGTAAAACAATACAATCGACTTCTTGATGAAGTCTCAAACTTAAACAATACAATATACCAATGAACATTACATAATATCATTTAATATTTAACATACCTTATCATATTACAACACTCATAAATTCTCAATCATAACCCTATGTATTAAATAATACCTCAATACCATTTATTAATGACACTAAAAATATCAATAAGAGACACTAGTATTACAATAAGGTACTAAAACATTTACATTATTAATCACTTGTCATTATTCATCAATTAGGTCACTTTTGTCACTTGAATTCCCATTAATGGTGGATAACAGGAACAAACACTAGATACTGGTGAGCAGTATCAACACTAAAGATGTAGTAGTCTCGAATCACTAGATACTAGTAGGTATCACAACACCAGACACCTTTTGGTATCAACATTAGCATCTGTAATCACTATCCCTTATAAGTATGCCTATCTATCCACTATTGTATGAAATTCAGGCTCACAATAAGTTTTTAGTCACTCAAGAATATCATATTTAATGTATTTAAGATCATAGAGTCAACAAACACAATAAAGCATGTGACAATATCAATATATAATTTATATTCAATTACATTTAAGATACAATTCAACATGGTTATCATTTGTCGTATAACATGTAACACTATTATTAGAACTATTCATGTTCACTCACATTCATTAATTATACATATTCATATTTTTATACATGTTTATGTCTATACACACACACACACTCAACTGTATTCTTAAAGTCTAGTTACATGGTTATACATATATACAATTGATGTGTAAACCTAGTAATAGCACAAACTGAACCATGTGCATATGTTTGCTCATTGTTAGGTTCATTTTATAAATATATCTTACTATTTAAACATGTCTTATATTTATTTCATGACACATTATGTCCCATTTTTATATTTAAAATGCTCTAAAAGTGTTCGAGAAAGTTTGGATAAGTTTAAGTAATGTTCTGAAGTCTAAAAATCAAGTTTAGGATAAAATGGGGAGTGACCTAGCTAGACCATGGTTTGTCCCAGTTGGGTTCTTTGCTTCTATCTAATCTAGAAGGTTTTGGTTAGGTCGGGTCAACTGGTTGGTCTAGCCGGGCTAATTCAAGGCTTTAGTTTCTTAATAGGTAGCCTTTCTGCCTTAACTTATGAAGGATTTTTGACATAATAAACGTAATTTCTTAGCAAATTGGTCTTCTAAAAGGTTGTTTCCATATATCTCTAGTTTTTATATCATTACAAATTGGGTCATTCTAACTTCTAAGTCTTGAGATATTAACAAAAGAGTAAAGACTTCTTTAGATGATAAGGCATCATTCATCACTCAAATTCAAGCTACGTTACAAGGACTTTAGAGGCTTTATTATGTTTTATTTTCTCTAAAAAGTTGTAGATATATGTCTTATATTTCATATACAACTAGAATAACTTTATTCTGATATCTATAAAAAAAAGTTATGGCCTTTACACTGAAACTGGTTCAAGTGAACCTTATGACAGATTTTCACTAAGAAATTCTTTTGAAATCTAATAATCTCTTTCATGAATTTCTTCATCATTTCTAGGCTCTAAATCAATTATAGTTCATTCAAAATTCATTTACAAACCTAAATCAATTTAAACACATGCCAATAAAATATAAAACTCCTATAATACCTCAAAATTGGACAACTAGCTCTCTTAGTGCTCATCCTTCTCTTTCCCTTTAATTTTGCTAGTTTCTCCATCTAGAACACATCATAAATACATATCAATTCCCAATTCCATCCATGATTCCAGCTTTTCATATTTAGAATAAATAAATGATTATAATTTGATCCAAAATCTCATATCACCTACCTTGGTTTGTTTGTATTTTTCTAGCTTTTCCCTTCCTCTTCACTTAACTTCTTATGGGATAGATTTTAGTGTTTTGAAATAGGGAAAAGTCAAATTAATTTAGGTATTTTTAACCTTGAATGGCCAGTTATCTTTCCTTTTTTATATGCATTAAGTTTCATGCAATTCCTAGAGAGGACACATGATTTAATCTAATTAGCCCACTTGTCATCTTAATGTAAATTGCATATTGTCCCTCTTTTTCTTTTATTTTTCACATTTGGCATATAATTTTATAATTTAAATTTCAATCTAATCCCTATTTCATATCTTTGTAAATATACATGTGCATGTCACACCTTCAATTTACTATTTTACTTTTAACTTTTAAGTTAATTGCCTTTGGGTCTTTTTCTACACTTTAATTTCTTATCCTTTTATGTCATCTCCTTAATACACCTTAGACATACTAAAGTTATACTAGGGTGTAAGTTGGGACCTCATAAAGGGATTGACATGTGTAGATTAATCTTGTATTAAGGTTGAACCTTGCTCATATATGATATGCTTTATATCTCGGATATTCATAGAAATTTAGTTTTTATTTTAGCCTTAATGAAACTTGGTTTTGATCTACTTTTTAAAGAATGACAATGTACACTTATGTTTAGATAACATTTATTATGTTTCCATTTTTATTTCGAATAATTTTTAACCAATATATCTGATTTTGTCATGACTTTACAATATAAATATTAACGAGAATAAGAAAAATCACCTTTAATTTTTGTTGAACATTTATTTTTTCTTCTCACCGGATTGTCGCAAACCACAATGTCCAAAATAGAACACCTCCAATTGTAATCCATACTAGAGAAGGATCAAATGAACTAAATAATGATGGAATCACAAGGCTAGCGAAATTCTCCTTGATGCTAGCAAGGGAGTGGCGGCTAGGGTTTAAAAGAAGAGAGAATTTTCTTTTCTTATGAAAACTCACTTAACCATAAAATCACTTATCTTGGATTTTTATAGCTAGGTTAAAAATCCAACTTCATAATGTGATTGAGCTCTTTAAAATTACTGGATAAATATTAATTGGGCTTCTAGAAATATTATTAATTTATTTAGGCTCAATTAAATCCAATTTAAATCCTTTTCATAAAAGACTATACACACAACTCATAAACTAGGCCTTTTATACATATACTTGGATTTAATCATCCAAATCAATTCTAAATCCGTACAAATTTAATATATAGGCTTCATGAAACTTATGAAATATATTTAATTTATTTTAGTCCAAGAATTAGGCCTCTAAGGCCTTCTATTTGGAGTTGGTGTGAAACCCATCCTCTGGTGGGTTTCTGCGCCAAAACCAATTCTCTAGGCCTCATATATTTCTCCAATGGATCTATTAATTATTATATCAGCCATATAACACTTACAGTCCAATAATAATTAATTATAAAATACAATATTTCAATTAGTTCCATTTTGCAGAATATTTCTAAAAAGTTGTGCGAACATTTCTACTTGATCATAATTAATTAAACTCTTTAATTAGTTATTCTCTTATTCATTTCTCTTCTCCCATAATAATATCAAATATTATTATCCTTGTCATTTTACAATTTTATATTTTACCCTATATGTGTGTGACCTATTAGGTTCCTGTCCATATTGGCAGTATAATATGTAATTATGAGTTCTATTCAAAAATTAGAAGATTTTAACTTCTTCAAATCATTTTATTAATCCCTTATTGATATTTATGATACATTATTATACAATTTATGAGTAGCCTCTAGCTAGGCATCATAACTACCCAAATATCAGGTAAGTCAAGTGATTTTAACTATACCGTTCTATAGAAACAATTACCGTGCAATTACTCCTTTCACCACTCTTATCTCAATTAGATTCTGAGTATGGATTTATATCAACTCATATAAATCTAATTATATATGTTCCATTAATTTAACCATTATTCCCAAAATGCCCTTTATGGATCCCTATCCATCTTGGCATATTACTCTGGCCAGAGATTCTCTGAACAAGACAATTATAGAATCATGCGAGATAACTTTTCTTAATGAATCTGGGATGGTGAATCCTTTATCGATTACTCAACTATCTTTAATTAGATCATGATATATCCAATCTCCTAACTATATTCACCCCCAGTTGGAAGTAATCAGTTATGGAGTCAAAGTATATCACTTGCTACTTAAGATAACCTTGGTAATCTCAAGTCCAAGAATACTTGCACAACCACTATGAAGAGATTCCTCACTGTCATAGATTTAATATCCATGTGAGGATTCTCTTTGCAGGTCTCTAATAAACTTGTTCTTTTAACAAGCATCCACATGTTAGCTTTGATCATCTTCCATAATCATAGTTATAAGAACCACTACTTGAACTATTCCAAAACCATAACATGTGCTAGTCTGTCCAGATTAACAATGTCCTATCTTGTTAATTTTATGACTAGGGATTTTTAGATATTATCACATTTGCATGCAATAGACATCTCACATCATGAATACTTTCATGATTGCCTTTGCACTGTGTTTATAATATCTAGGACTTCATTTATTAATTTAAGATTTACAAACTCATGTATTTAAACATAACATTAATAAATGAATGATACCTTTTATTAAGAATATGAATTTATATACATATATATATATATATGAAATACATCCCTTTTTCATGGGCTCTAGGGAATACTCTCTAATAATCTCTTACTTGCACTAGAGCCATTCACTCATATGTCTTAAATCCATATTATTTATATGATAATCGCACTTAATCTGGAAAAGTGCTTTAGTGAGGGGATCTGCCACATTATCATCTGTGGGGACCCTTTCTATTTTCACTTCATTTCTAGCTACTATTTCCCTTATAAGATGGTAGCATCTGAGAACATGCTTGGATCACTGATGAGACTGTGGTTCCTTTGCTTGTGCAATGGCTCCATTGTTGTCACAATATAAAGGAATTAGATCAATAATGCAAGGCACCACTCCTAGTTGAGATATGAACTTTTTGATCCATACTGCTTCTTTGGCTGCTTCCGAAGCAGTAATGTACTCAGCTTCTGTCGTGGAATCAACAGTTGTTTCTTATTTGAAACTCTTCTAACTAACTGCTCTTCCTCCCATTATGAACACAAAACCAGACTACGATTTAAATCATCTTTGTCAGATTGGAAGCTGGCATCAGTATATCCATTTACTTCCAAACTGCCCTCTCCATATACCAAGAATATATCCTTAGTCCTTCTCAAGTACTTAAGGATATTCTTGATAACTGCCCAGTGTTCCTCTCAAAAATTAGATTGGAATCTGCTTGTGACACTTAAAGCAAATGCTACATCTAGACGTGTACATAACATAGCATACATGATAGAATAAATTGCAGATGCATATGGTATTCTATTCATGCTCTCTCTATCCTCTAGTGTTTGCGAACACATAGACTTAGAAAGGTATTTTCCATACACCATGGGTATAAACCCTTTCTTAGATAGATCTATATTGAACCACTTCAATACTTTATCTATATATGTACTTTGAGAAAGACTTAGCAACCTATTGGATCTATCTCTATATATCTTTATTTCCAGAATATAGGATGCTTCTTCAAGGTCTTTCATGGAGAATTTCTTGGATAACCATATTTTAACAGATTGGAGAAGAGAAATGTCATTTTCCATGATCAATATGTCATCCATATATAGAACTAGAAAGACAATTGCATTCCCACTGACCCTTTTATACACACGAGATTCATCTTCATTCTGTGAGAAACCAAACTCTTTGATTGTCTCATTGAATCGTATGTTCCAACTCCTAAAAGCTTGCTTTAATCCATAAATGGATCTTTGAAGCTTGCATACTTTTTTGTCATCTCTTGATGTGAACCCTTCTAGTTGTGTCATATACACATCCTCAGTCAAATTTTTATTTAGAAAAGCTGTCTTTGCATCCATTTGCCAAATCTCATAATCATAATGAGCTGCAATGGCTAAAAGTATTCTTATAGACTTAAGCATTGCTATAGGAGAAAAGGTTTCATCATAGTCAATTCCTTCTATTTGACGATAGCCTTTTGCTACTAAGCAAGCTTTATAAGTAACTATACTACTTTTCATGTCGGTCTTCTTTTTAAAGATCCATTTGCACCCTATAGGTTTTATCCCTTCAGGTGGTTGAGCTAAAGTTCATACTTTGTTCTCATACATGGAGTCCATTTCAGACTACATAGCCTTAAGCCATACATCACATTTTAAACTATTCAAACTTTCTTGATAGCTTGTAGGCTCATTGTCCTATACTATAGTTATGCCTTTAAGGCATTCTATTTGGAGTTGGCATGAAACCCATCCTCTGGTGGGTTTTTACGCCAAAACCAATTCTCTGGGCCTCATATATTTATCTAATGGATCTATTAATTATTATATCAGCCCTATAACACTTATAGTCCAATAAAAATTAATTATGAAATACAATATTTTAATTAGATCCATTTTGCAGAACATTTCTAAAAAGTTATGCGAATATTTTTACTTGATTATAATTAATTAAACTCTTTAATTAATTATTCTCTTATTCATTTTTCTTCTCCCATAATAATATCAAATATTATTATCCTTATCATTTTACCATTTTATCCTTTACTCTATATGTGTGTGACCTATTGGGTTCATGTGTATATTGGCAATATAATATGTAATTATGAATTCTATTAAAAACTCATATGATTTAAACTTCTTTAAATCATTTTATCAATCCCTTATTGATATTTATGATACACTATTATACAAGTTATGAGCGGCCTCTAGCTAGGCATCATGACGACCCAAATATTAGGAAAGTCAAGTGGTTTTGACTATACTCTTCCATAGTAAACAGTTACCGTGAAATTACTCCTTTCACCACTCTTATCTCAGTTAGATTCTGAGTATAAATTTCTATCAACTCATATAAATATAATTATATATATTCCATTAATTTAACTATTGTTCTCAAAATGCCCTTTATGGATCCCTATCCATCTTGGCATATTACTCTGGCCAGAGATTCTCTGAATAAGATAATTATAGAATCATGCGAGATAACTTCCCTTAATAAATCTAGGATGGTGAATCCTTTATCGATTACTCAAATATCTTCAAGTAGGTCATGATATACCCAACCTCCTAACTATGTTCACCCCCAATTAGAAGTAATCAATTATGGAGTCAAAGTATATCACTTGCTACTTAAGATAACCTTGGTGATCTTAAGTCTAAGGATACTTGCATAATCACTATAAAGAGATTCCTCACTGACATAGATTTAATATCCATGTGAGGATTCTCTTTGCAGGTCTCCAATGAACTTGTTCTTCTAACAAGCATCCACATGTTAGCTTTGATCATCTTCCATAATCACAGTTATGAGAACCATTGCTTGAACTATTCAAGAAGTATAACATGTGCTAGTCTGTCCGGATTAACAATGTCTTATCTTATTAATTCTATGACTAAGGATATTTAGATATTATTATATTTGCATGTAATAGACATCTCACATCATGAACACTTTCATGATTGTCTTTGCACTGTGTTTATAATATCTAGGACTTCATTTATTAATTTAAGATTTACAAACTCATGTATTTAAACATAGCATTAATTAATAAATGAATGATTCCTTTTATTAAGAATATAAATTTATATATATATATGTATGAAATATATCCCTTTTACATGGGCTCTAGGACATACTCTCTAACAAAAGGAGAAATAAAACTCTCATAGACATAGTAAGATCTATGATGGTTGAGGTAAATTTGCCAATCTTCTATTAGAGCGATGCACTATTAACTGTCATATATGTTCTAAATTGTGTACACTCTAAATGTATCACATTTACTCCTTATGAGTTATGGATTAGTCGACAACCTGACCTAAGCCACTTACGTCTTTAGGTTGTGTTGCTTATGTCTATGATACCTCAAGCAAATTTGGTAAATTGAAACCAAGAGGTAAAAAGATGATCTTTATGAGATATTTTAAAATATCAAAAGGATATATATTCATAGGTGAGCAAGAAAATGGCACAATGATAGAATTTGAATCAAGAGGTATCATTTTTTTAGAAAATAAATTTTTAAAGTTGGACGAAGTGAGTCAAAACTTCACTTTCTATGAAACTCAAAAAGAGGAGCCATCAGGATCACTCCATCCAAATGGGAGGGAATTATAAAAAAAGGTAAAGATCCTCTTTCTAATAATCCAAATGTTTAAGATCCTTACTCCGGTAGGAGTATTCCTGACTCCAATAGTAATATGGAAATTGAGGATCCTTACTTGAGTAGGAGTGTCCCTGGCTCTAGTGAGAGCATGGAGCTCAATTCTAATAGGAGTATTCCGAATTACGATGAATATATGAGATATGTTTATCAAAAACTAGAACTACAAAAATCAAAAAGAAAAAGTGTTCCACACTGATGATTTGAGATCAAAGGATCAAATAAGGCCCTTTTGATTACCCCACAAGGTGAAGAAGAACATAAAAATGTAAAAGAAGCTCTTTTATGTCCAGCTAAAGAAAAATGAATTAAAGCAATGAAATAAGAAATGGCATCCATAAGATATTACCAAGTTTGGGATCCGATTGATCTATCAAAAGGATGCAAACTAATTAGACATAAGTGGATTCGCAATATAAAGCAAAAAGCTGATGAAAATATCGAAAGATACAAAGCTCAGCTAGTCATTAAGGGATTTACG